>CAJQZJ010035090.1:1673831-1701229 GCA_907164525.1 Lophiomys imhausi | reverse complement strand
TTTGTGGTGCCAGAAGCTGAGGCATGCCCTCTACTGCCATCTATATTATGTGGTGCCAGAAGCTATGAGTAGACTCCACATGGAGTCTAGACTAGCAAGAGATGAATAGTGGGAGGGTCTATTGTTTTAATTATGTCACTCATTCAGTATATTTATTTTCATAATCCAATATGCTCTTAAACATATTTGTTTAAAGAGTAACATAGCAATGAGGGAAAACCAGCTACAAGAACATCATGGTCCTTATGAACTTCGCTCCAGCCCTGAGACAGTCCTGACCACATTACTGAAGAGTTTCCAAATATTGTCATCAACTTGGAGTGTGTTTGAGGTTCCGAAGTACAGGATGCCATGTTGATGCGGGCATCACTGTCCTTACTGACGTCATTCTGGCGTCCCCTCCACTCTTTGCTACAGAGCTTGTTCCTGTCAACTTACCCATGTGTCAGTGTGTCTCTACAGGGTCTCCAGAGTCAGACACCTCAGAGTTAGTTGTCTTGGTGCTCTGAGTGTCTTTTGTCCCCTTCTAGCTGTGTCCCCTCTCCACTCTTGTCATTATCACCTCAGTGTAGGCCTTGTGCCCTAAGGGTTGGTCTCATGGTCTCGGAACTGTTTCTCTTCTATGTCTTCTTGCTTATTTTCACCCAGTGGGATGTTAGTTATTAAAGAATTTTAAAAAGAGGGCTGAGGGCTAGGTAGATTTCTCAGCAGGTAAACTGCCAAGCTTGACGACATGAGTTTGCTCTCTGTAAGCAGGAAGGAGAGAACCAAGTCCTGAAAATTAATTGCCCTTTAACCTCCACATCTAGGCCATGGCCTGTTCCCTCCTGTCCTCCCCCCCCCACCGCCCCCACCACTTGCAAAAAGAACAAATAGGATTTGAAAAGGAATCAAAACATGTTAGCCCAGCCGTGCCACTCCTGATTCACCCCTCCCTAGTGTTGGGATGGAGCAGCGCAGTCTAAGCCAGAGGGCTCAGCTGTGTTAACTGGAGCCCTTGTTCTTTGTCCTCCAGGATGATAACACACATGGCTTATGTAGTGGAGGCCGTTGTACAAGAGTCCATGCTTCAGACAACACAAAGGAAGGTGTTTCCTGGGTTGACACACCCACAAAGCCCGAGTCCTTGCAAGTCAGGACTCTCCAGAGAGACAGATTTAACTGTGGGTATCTACTGGTGTGTGGGTGCACAGAGTCTTCCTGTAAGGATCAGACGCATGGGCTTGAGGGCTGAGTCCGAAGATTCGCAAGGTGCTTGGGCAAGCGAGACTCAGGGCAGTTGATTGCCTACCCTACTCCAACTCTGTGTCTGTGGCCTGAGACCCAGAAGACTGATGATGTCAGTTCAGTCCCAGTGTAAACGCCAGGGAGCCTCTGGGGGCAGGAAAAAGCCCACTTTGAAAACCTTTTGGCAAGAAATAGATTCAGCTTACTCAGGGGATAGTCACCTTGTTGTTCTATTTAGGGGGAGGGTTTAGGGGATTAGGTTGGGCTCACTCAGGTCTAGAGTTTCTTAGGTTTGCTTTCTGTTGCTGCCACAGAAAACCCCAACAAAAGCAACTTAAGGGAGCAGGGTTTACCTAAGGGAAAATGATTTATTTGGCTCACAATTGCATGTTCCAGTCCAAGATATTAGGGCATTCAACTTAGCAGGAACTTGATGCTGCTATTAATTACACATTTACATCCACAATCAATAGGCACCCGCTTGTTAGTGCTTACCTAGCTTTCTCTACTTGGACAGGGAATGGCGCCACCCACTGTGGGTGAATCTTCCCACCCTAATTAACATAGCCAAGGTAACCCTCACCAGACACGCCCACAAGCTTGCCTAGTCTAGCTAATCAGCCCTTGAAACTCCCTAGGTGCTTTAGACAATTAAAGCTAGCCACAATAGCAAGCTACTTTCCTCAGCCTAACTGTCACTCTCATCCCCAAACACCCGAAGAGAAACATCCAGAAAAATACGTTACCAGAATTTCTGGGCACCCAGTGGCTCAGTCAAGGTTACATATAAAATTGACCATTACAAAAGAGGAATACACAAGGCTGTGTGCACCTCAGAAAAGGTTAGCGATAGGGGCCGATCATGTAACCATTTATCACCGAAGACTTCACTTTTTCTGTAGACCATGCTTTCTTCCCCCAAA
This sequence comes from Lophiomys imhausi, assembly GCA_907164525.1. Classification (NCBI taxonomy): domain Eukaryota; kingdom Metazoa; phylum Chordata; class Mammalia; order Rodentia; family Muridae; genus Lophiomys; species Lophiomys imhausi. Next base: position 1,699,079 of record CAJQZJ010035090.1, on the reverse strand, counting down.
TAATATTCTTCCCTATATTCCCCAAACCTAGATTACTGTTGTTTGTTGAAAAAGTGTGAATTTCATATGTGTGTCCAATGAGATATAAATATCTACTCCCCATGTGTGAAATTCTCAAAAATAAAGAAAAAAATTGAAAGAATATAAAAAGCTACTGTACACAAAAGTAGATATGCCATCTATATTATTAAGTATTCATAAATAACATTAAACATTCAGATACTTTATTCCTATATGTGAATTCCTATATGAATATGTATATTCACCTAAGCTGATTTATATATTAAGTAAGGTGAAAGTACATAAAGATAAAGTACCCAAAGCTCCTATATATTTCATTGAGATTTAAAGGCACAAGTCTAATGTGCATCGAGCCTGCATGGACTGACAGATGAGTTATTTTTACAAACTAGAACTAGGTATCCACTCAAAAGAAACTAAAGTACAAGAAGGTTGGGGTTAGTCTGTTATTTGTAAAGCTCACAAGAGATTGCTACCAGTATCTAAAATAAAATCTGAGCAAGAAAATATCTTAAATAGATTAGAATATTGCTTAAACGTTTAAAATCGAAATAAAAGAGAAAGTATGGACTTTTCTGGTCCCAAAAGTAAATTAAAAATAGTTGCCTGGATTCCCAGAAAGAATATATAAAACGTTTTTAGGGATCTCTCAGAACCAGTACTGTTTTCCCGGATTGTAAGGCATAGTCTTTAGGAAACAAATCCCTTGTTGTTGTTGTTTTGCATCTTATCTTTTTGAAGAGACAAGTTTTTGGTTTTCTTTTCACATTAGGTGCTTCTGAGTGCTTACATTTTAAACCTGCACGAAGTACTATCCGATGTCCATTAAACTAGGTAACTGGAATTTTTCAAATTAGTTCACCTCCCCCCACCCCCGCCCCCATGTCAATTTGGAAAACAGCCTACTGAAGACAGTTCCTGTTTTGTCAACTGTGTGGGATGCAAGGATGCTGGGGAAGAAACTCAAGGCCTCCTCACACTCGTAAAGACTCCATGATTGAGACACGCACTCAGCCCTACCACAGATTCTGGATTGGTATTCTTTGAAGTTATGGCTAGTTATACAGTTGTTCATCTGGAGAGGTTTAAATGAGACGAGGTTCAAGAGGTTAGAAATGGGTAGTGTTTGGTTCCCTTCCTGTCCCAACATTCCTTTCATCCAACATGCCTGACCATACCTAACCGCTTGGATCTATAATCTGTGTCAAAGTTACAGGGCTGCTGTTCCTGCTCAGGAGAAAGTCATTTGATATACATTTGGAAATACCTGCTATAACTGTTTTATCTGGGTGAGATGTTTTTGTACATCATAAAACACACGTAAGAAAAACACTTTTCAGAAGGCAGTTGGCTCCTGCTCCTTCTCTGCAGTTTCTAGACCCTGACTCCTCCCTCCCCCATCTCTGCTGTAAAAGCAAGAAGCTTCCTAGTGTTAACATGAAATATAAATGTTTAAAACATAAGCGGTTCATACTTGGAAATGGTATTCTCTGTGGAGGAGGGTGATTTTAGGTTTCTAGATATTAAACTGTACCATGACTCATTTGTTCTTAAACAAGTCATTCTCAAGTTACTAAAATTAATCACAAAAAGACCAGGGAAGCTTGAAAAAGAAGAGGAGTGGGCACAGCGGTCCTTAAAATTAGAAAGGCAAGGCTGCTCTCTTAGCATTTGCTATGTTTGAATGATGCGCCAAGATTAACGTAATTCATTTTAACCATTTCCTCCCACTAAAAATCTGATAAGTCAGAATAACTTCATGTACAGAGCCAGAAGTGGAGGGGGGGAAATGGCAGGTATGTTGAAAATTTTGAAGTAAGCTATGTATCTGAGTGAAACTGTCTTTTTAAATGCACACACCACTGTCAGATTGGAGTTGTGCTCTCAGGTCCTGTTTTCCATGCAGTAAATATCCGTGTATCCAGTGTCTAGTGGGGAAGTCCAGCAAAAAACACTCTGGAGAAATCTACAGTTTACTGGAAGGTCTCTATTCTGGCTCCTCCTCTACATAGCCAGAATGGGACTCCTCAACTATTAGCAGATCAACCATTTCTGCATTGTTCCACTTCCCAGCTATTAGACTACAGCATGGCTCCTACCATGGGGGAGAAAGCCCCTGGCGGTGCTGACCTGGTTCTTGCCTACTTGCTGACCAAGCTCAGGTCTTCCCAGTGTACATTCCCACCTCCTCGTACCCTGTTTAGATGGTGTGCCTTTTGGGACATGTCTTTGCAGCATTCTTCTTTTGTTACCAGGGGTGCTGCACCCCTTTTTGCAGTTCATATCTCCTATGACTGTGTAAAACCATGGTGCTCGTTAATTGACTTTTGTCTGTCTTTTCATTATCATGGACACACCACAAGAGCAGGGGCCTTGTTTTACTTTTCCATTTAACCTAAAACAATACCTGGAACATAGTAGGTGCTTGCTACATATTTGCTGGCAAAATGTATGCATATACCTTTCTACTAACATTAAAGGGAAATATCCCATGACACATAGAGATTTTTCTTTATTTTTATTTTTTCTGACTGTAATGTACCATATAGTCATAAACTGGCCATGCCAATGAAGCCAGGGACTTACCATGTGATTGGGTACTATTTTTGAAATAATGTTAATGTTTAGACTTTGTGGCCTTTAAAACTATTTTAAAATACAATGCATCCTCTCAATTTACTTAATCAGGGTATCCAATTAACCATCAAATTCCAAATGCCAACCATTCTGGACACAGGAGATAAGTGTTCAATTTAAAACCTTGAGAATAATTTTTGTTTAATAGGATCTTAACATTGTCAACTATGGCAGCAAGCAGTGTCCTCTTTTCTAGAATTCCCTCAGGAGTCTTTAGTTTCTCTGATTAATACTACTGCAGAGTCGCAGAGAGTTGTTAAGTCAACCTGGCTGAGCAGCAGGATAGAGTCTGTGTAGCAATAAGGAGTGATTGCTGGAAAGGCACAGACGGACGCTCACATGCTGCCAGGCCCCTAAACCCGATGCCCAGTGACGGCTGGCTAAGATGAGGACGGTGGTACACGTATGTGCAGGGAGCGAAGACAAGAAGCAAATCTAAGGAATCAAAACTGCTAACAATTTGATCTTTAGAATGACTTGACTTGGGGATATTTCTACCTTTACTCTTGTTACTACAATACGGCTTTGAAAGGTTCCAAAGTTCTCACTGAACCATTTGTGTTTTTCTCTAATATCAATTATCTGTGCAATTCTTGAAGAGTGTGACAAATTGCTACCATTTTTTCAGATGTCATCTGCATGAAATATGCCCACCCATCCTAGAGGTGGTCCTTGCTGAACAGTGTGGGATGAAACTGTTTGGTACAGATATCTAGACGGCCACATGCTAAGCTGATCGATTGTGAGCTGCCGTGTGGATGCTGGGAATCAACCTTGGGTTCCCTGGAAGAGCAGCCAATACTCTTAAACATGGAGACATTTCTCCAGCACCATGAGTTTCTCTTAGCAATTGCTTTTTCCCAAAAATGTGTTGGTTGTTTCTGCCTGCTGAGTATACTTCTAAGTTGATTGGTTTTGGAATAGTATTTTGTTTTAATAATGAAATATTTTGAGTTTTAAGAAGTGTCTGCATTTAGTCATGGTGTTTTTATTGTATAGTTACTCCTGAGAGTAGGTATAATGGTCAGATGGAACAAAGCAGGCATGTGAATCAATCCACTGTTCAGGAAGCAACTTGGCAATGTTCAGAAGCAACCCAAAGCTAAGGGGGCAGTTTCCACTAGGGCCACCAGGCTCCACAGGAAGTGTGATGGACTGCCAGGGAAGCATATGAAGGGTGTTTTCTGGGTATTAAGAGACTGGCATAACCTAAGTGACTGTGAGGGATGGGGCAGTCATGGCAGAAGGACCCAGAAAACAAGCCAGAAATGTCCAACATGAGAACAAGAAAAGGCTGTAAGAGTGGATGAGATTTCCCTTCTCACCATAGTGATCCCTTCCTGGTTGGGATGGTGAGTTTGCCTTTAGAACACCAGAGGGTGGTCCTGACTCAGGGCAGCATGGTCACCAAGAAGATGTTTCTAACACTAAAGGAATTCTGAACCTGAAGCCCTAAGAGACAAAACAAGATGTGCCAGTTTTGAGCAGTGTTGTTTGAGAGGGACCCAGGAAAGGTGCCTGGTTTCCTCCTCCCCATGTACCACCCAGTTCTTATTCTTCCTTGAAGAATCAGGTTTGCCATCTGTCCTCACAGGAGATTTCCTGAGCACCCCCCCCATCCCCCGGTGTGGACGTCATCCCCACCCCCTCTCCACCTGCATTCTGTCGTCTGTCCTCTTCCTCTCTGTGCATAGTCTTTTGAGACTTCCAAACCACAACACTGTCATTGTTTCTCCATCTCTGCTCATATATGGTGGCCCCTTGAGAGCAAGGCCATCCTTTAATCTCCTTTTCCTCAGTGCTTACAGGGAGTCTGGCTTGTAGATGGCTTCTAATGCTTACCAAGTCAGCAAAGAAATGAAAAGTCATCAGTAAGATTCTTCTTGAGTTAACCTTGACACTGACAGAATCAGTGATTTAACTTTGTTGACACTAACAACATTCTAACACCTGAGCCAATCATGTGTGGCCTCTTAGCATTAAGACTGGTTATTGAGAACAAAGAGTAACATACAATTCTTTGCGCAAGTGCCGTCAAATTTTAACATCTAGCTTCCATGCCTCAGAGAGGGTAGAAAATTACTCATGGAGCCACTCTGTGAAGCACTTCACACGTTTCCGTTTATGAGCCGCTCTCTGTCTGTGTTGATGACGGCAGTGTGCACTGTTGAAAAGCTGGAATGCTGAGAACAGAAGCGACCACAATAGGCCCCCGGTTCCCTCTTGCTTATTGAAACAAAATAACCAGGGAAGAACAAAACGAGCTTTGAAAATAACTTGGTACCTACACATGTAGGTGAATTAGCCTTACCTCCCAGCAGCCAGGAATGAGTGGGTCCCATTAGCTGCTGTTCCAGAATTATTTTTATAAGGAAAAACAAAATCCTGGTAGAAAAATAAAACCAAACAATTCAGGCAAATAGAAGGGTCCCTAGTTTGTTTGGTGTGGCTTTTCATTTCTGTCTCATGGAGGGGGAGAAAAATAGAAGCCTGATGAGAGCATGTGGAAGGGGCATTAAGTGGAGCTTCCCTCCCTTGTGTGATGCTCAGTGTATATCGTGCTTAGAATACGCGTGGCTCTCAGAGACAGGTGTAGAGACGACCTGAAGGACCGTCTCCAAAATTCCTGTTTTATATTGCCCATCTTGATTTTATTTGAGGAAAGATTTTTGTTGCTTTCAGATAGTCTTTAGCTTCTAAATGAACATCACTTATTTATCATAGTATTTCAACTTTCAATACCATACTGTTACTGTGGTCGGAAAGGCTTGGTCTCTTTTTTTTTTTTTTTGAGAATCTTCTAAGGGAAATTGATGAACCTGATAACCTAATTTTAGACCTCCTGAAATTTGGCAGATGGATGGTATTTATAGTATTCTGAATCAGTTCCTATTAGAAATTTAAAAATAGTTACACATTAGAGAACATATTTAAGATAGAAAAGATTTTTAACCCTAAATCTAGTGCCCATAGATTTGTTTTTAGCCTCCTAAGCTGCATGTGCATTTTGGTAGCAATTTCTAAAGAGGCATTTTGTACTCTTCATTCTCTTTCCAGTGTGATGCTGCTGTTGTCATGGAAACAGATCTTGGAGTCCCTTTGTTATACAGTGTAAGGGACTCCCTGTATGGAGATTAACCACAGGTTGCTGTCATCCACACACAGTTGTGTATGATGCATTTTGTACAAAACTTAGAACACTGTGTTTTTGAGGTCACATCATTTTTGACGTCCATTTATGAAACACACACATCAAGGTACCAGCCATGGGCTCCATGGAAAGTCCAAGCAATGGGCACATGGTACGTCTTTCACAAGTTAGTGAATTCTGTCCCTGTTCAAGGCAGATCTTATCACTGCGTGTCCAGTTAAGGGCAGCGCATTGAAAAAGGAGGCTTGGGTGTTTGTTTGAAGTGCCATGGGAAAGGAACGAGGACTCAAATGAAGGGGATTTCTGTTAAAAATGGCCAGTCTTATGGAGGTAAAATTGGCTCCTGGGATGAAAACTGTCTATGTACAATGTTGTGTTTGGGTGTGCTCAGAGCTCTGAGATGAGAGTGGTTTATCAGCAAGTTTCCACGTTGTAAGATAACCCATCCGTTACAAAAGCAGGACACTGTGTGACATTGTGGTTTAGATCACTGGGGTGTGAAATGAACCACTCAGTGTTGGAAGGTGCACTGGGCTCTCACTGCCCTGAGATTGTCCTCGACCTCAGTTTTCTTCACCTTTGGTGACTTTTCACAGTTATACTGACAATGTAGTAGGGGAAGAATACTAATCCCAACCACCCCAACACATACACACCTTCTAGTCCCTTTGGTGTTCCTAGGGCAGTGGGCCCTAAAGAAGCATCTCAGATTTGCAGCTTCGGGATCCCCTGGGAACTTGTTGGAAACACAGAGACCCAGGAGCCACAGAAGGGCTAGTCACCAGGCTCCCTGTGTGAGGCATGGTACTTGAGGAGCTTTACCCTAGGACACGTTCCCTGGGCATTTATGTCATTGTCCCAGACCCCAAAATTCATGTAGGCCTGCCATTCCTAACGTCACTGACTTTAAAAGCCCAGTTTAAAAAAAAAAAAAAAAAGTCCCATAGTGATTTTAAAGTCTACTGGCATTGGGAGATGAGGGACCTTCATTTATGAGACATTTCGGGCACTGTGTGTGGCATGTGTTATTCAAAGGACTCCCAGGGGATCTGCTCACTTGATAACAACGAAACTGTAGCTTCAGCTAATTTTGACATTGGGGTTTTCTAAAACAGTCTCTGGACTCCAAGAATGTGGCATAAATGACTCCATTAGGTTCAATTCTTTTCTAAGAAAAATTGAAACATAATTTCCCCATGTGATGGCTATTCTTGTTTGTCAACTTGACTACATCTAGGACTGAACCCTGAAACTGGAGGGCACACCTGTGAGGGATTTTTGCTTAATTTGAAATAGAAAGATCTACTTCTAATCTGGACCTTTGACTTAGGAAAATACACCTTTAGTGAAGATCTTTCTAGATGGGAAAAGACATGCCTTTAATCCAGATCTTGAGGTGGGAAGACATAACCTTCTGCTGGAAGCCTATAAAGAACATGGAAGAAGGGAGCTTTTAGTCTTTGCCTGCTTATCCTCACCTTGCTAGCATGTCTATTCCTTCACTGGTATTAACACCTACTTTTTTGGTACTCCAGCATGTACTGAAGACCAGCTGAGACAGCCAGCCTTGTAGAATGAGAAACTACTGGATTCTTGGAGTTCCTGTTCACAGACAGCCATTGTTGGATTAGCTGGACTGTAGCCTATAACTCATTCCAATGAATCTTCTTTTGATATGTATGTATATGTAGAGGAATATATACATACACACACACACACACACACACACACACACACACACACAAGTTCTGTTACTCTAGATTACTCTGACTAATACACCTCCCTCTCTTGACTAATTAGGATAATTAAAAATTGTCATCCAGTTAGGGAGAGATAAGTCTAGCCCTACTGGACTCAAGTTGGGAAGAGGTCTATAGAAAGAAGCCCAGCCTGCGACAGACTGAGTCTCCTCCCAGGAAAGCTGAGTGTCTGGAACTTAATGGACTTGCACCATGTGTGTAGGAAGAAAAAACGAGGACTGGGATTGTTCTCTCCCTCTGCTCTTCGGAAGGCAAGAATGCAGGCTCAGAAGATGGGAGACCCAGTTTCTAGCTTTAGATAAGTCCTCAAACTTCTGGATGTTCTTTGGAATAAGATATTTGTGTGATGAAAGAATTCAGGAGCAGACTCATATTTAGCTCTGCAACAGACCTCAGCTAATGTGCATTCTCTCTCCTTTTAATGTGTGTCTGTCTATATGATATGTAGTGTGTGTGCATGCATGTGGGTGGGTGGGTGCATATATGCCATACTGCACATGTTGGAGGCCGGAGGACAATTTGGGGTGTTTGTCCTCACCTTCTACTTTGTTCACTGCTGTGTGTGCCAGGCTAGCTGACCACAAGCTTCCAGTGACTGCCACCTCAAATTTCTCCATAGTCAAAATTTGGCTTCTGTTCTGTACGATGGAGAGAGGAGTATTTCCTCTTCGTCTGGACCACAGATCTCTCCCACAGGAAGCACCTGGGTGAAGTAGAGGTAAATTAGCCTCAAGTCTTTGAGGAACACTGTTGGGAATACCTGGTGCCCAGGGCAAAGGTGAGAAGCCACTTGTGTCAGGATGGGAGCACCTAAGCTTTATAAATCCAGCTCTTTTTGTTTTTAAAGTTGAGGTGTGTGTTGATTTAGTTTATTTATTATTTGGTAATATCTTATTTAAAGCTCTTCAGCTGAGGGTTATCTTGAACTTTGGTCCTCCTGCTTCCACCTCCCAAGTACTAGAATGTAGTAATGCCATGTCAGTTGTGTGTGTGTGTGTGTGTGTGTGTGTGTGTGTGTGTGTGTGTGTGTGGTGCTGGAACTTGAACCCAGAGCTCTGCGCATGGTAGGTAGGCACTCTTCCAACTGAGCCACATACCAATCCCCTAGTAATATCTTTATGACTTTCTAGTCTCTGTTATGTTGTACAAAAAGGATTTCTTGTCCTTTGCCAAAGGCATGAGAGACTTCCCCAGGGAATAATGGGAATTCAAGGAGATGATCCCAGGACAGGGCAAGGTGAAATTTGGAAATAGAGCTGGAAGCTTCTAATGTACTGTCTCTCAGAGGGTCTCAGTCCAGGGTTTGATATTATCTTGTATTGTAAAGTAACGAAGTTCTTCCCTTGCAAGTGGAGAAGTGCTTTGGGGAAGAGGGACCACCTACTAAAAACAAACTGGAAGCAAGCCAAGGGAAGACAGTGTATGACAGAGTTCATGTGTAAAACAGAGGAAACACCGTGGCTATTCTGAACCTTAAGAAACAGGTGATGCCAGATCGTCCAGTTGGGTCTGTCATTTGCTAGTGTATAATATACACGTGTGGCTCATTTAAAAATCAAAGTGATGTCAGGTGTGGTGGCACATGGCCTTAATCCAAGCACTCCAGAGGCAGAGACAGAGGCAAGTAGATATTCCTGAGTTCAAGGCCAGTTTGATCTACATTGCAAGTTTCTAGACACCCAATGCTAAATAGAGGTCATGCCACAAGAAGAAGAAAAAAAAGTAAAGAAACAAATAAAAACAAACAATGAAAGAGAAAAGGAAAGAAGGAAGGAGGCTCCAAAGGATGAGTAGCTAGGGCAGTACCCACTGTGTATCCACCTCACGGTGCCTTAGATTCTGCTCCTGTCCTGGGCAGTGCCTTGATACGACCTCCATTGCCACTTCCTGTCTAGCTCTGTCACTGTAGCCCTATCTGCTTGTCTCCAATTTCCAACAGTGTCCAGAAATGTTGCTATAGAAGATGTGAGGGAACATGGGAAAAGAGCAGATGCACTCTATAGTGTGTGTGGCCCTAGCCACCCAGGAAAGGTCAGCCTTGGTTATGACCACACTGCTGTCTTGGCTTCAAGAAAACAGAAGCAGGATCATTCGATCAATATAGGTTTCCAAAATATGGGTCAGTGACCCCCACCCCAAACCCGGCTGCACACTGTGAGTCCCTTTCCAGAATGAATTTCAGCAGGTATTGGATATTACTCCACCTAAGTCAATATTCAGTGAAGAAAGACCAGGATTAAAAAAAAAAAAAAAAAACTAGGAAATATCTATGCCCCCCCCCCTCCAGTACCAAACCCACTTTCTAGTTCTATGACCTTGGGCAGGTCAATTAGCCTGCCTAAAACCACCTTCCTCATCAGGGGGTAGAAGACATGAATTTAATGAAATAGCACACGTGATCATAGTAATCACTCAAAATATTGACCAGTTGCTATTCTTAATCAATATTGGAACATCAGGTGCCAGCTCAGTGCTGTGGCGTATGCAAAAGATCAAAAGAATCACACACTCTGCCCTGCTGACTGTATGACTGAAATGGCTGGGAAAAGCCAGTGCACACGGCTAACAGTGAGCCCTGACGAAGAGACCACTGTGTGCTGCAGCTCATATTGCAAGAAGGTGCCCAAAAGATGTAACCTGCATTCGAGAGGGGTTCAGGATTGCACTGGAAGAAACGGAAGAGGGTAGTGGCTTGAGAGACCTCTCAGAGCCGGCATCAGCGTAACGAGCAGACGTGCTTCCTGACGATGTCAACATATCTAATACTAGACTAATTGCTATTTATAGCTGCTTGTATTCAAAAGCTTGTTTATGCCGTATGTGAGGCTGAAAAAAAATCGTCAGCTGAAGGGGATGGAAAGCCTCTGCGCTCAGAGTCTGCTTTCCAAAATCCTTGAGCCATCTATCTCCATTCCTAACTAGCTGGGTGACCTTAGAAAAGCCACTTGACTCTGTCCTTCACTGGACACAGGATGCAGGGCGAAGATTGTGCTGGGGAAGCAAACAACCGCGGGGCTTCTGTGTCTAACATTCAGCATTCATATTTGACAAAAATGCTCTACACTTCTCAAAAATGCTAGCTATTCGTGCACAGTCTTCAATCCCTACTACTGTGTAAAAGGGCCACCCTTCCTTGGAAGACTGCTTTTCAAGTTTAATGCCATTGAGGTTTCTGTTGGGGACATTTTGAGTTCTGCTTGGCTGTATAGACAAGATACTTCATCGTTCTTCTAGATGTATCTTCCTTTACCGATATCACTCACTTCCTCCCACTCCAGATTCTTCTGCCAAGAGATTATATCATGATGACTATGCCACCCCTGTGCACAGAAATAATAAAATATGTGACCCTTGGGTGTGCGTAGTATTTCCCAAAGTAGCCACAAACCTTCACTTCAGAGGGTGTGTTCCCCTATAGCATGTGCCCATTCCTCCATGAGCCAGGAGGTGGGATCTATTTCCCCTCTCTCATAGTCTAGCAACAGTCACTTCCTTGGGCCAATAGAAGGCAACCCAAGTGGAGTTGTGGGAGTTCTGAAGTGAAGCATTCAGAGACTCCACGGTTCCTTATCTCACCCATTCTCTCAGAGCTCCTTGGAGGCAGCCCTGCCTGTCCTTCCGGACGATGACTGGCATGTGGAGCAGAGAATGGTTTCCAGAGAGGCTCCCATACCAAGCCAGCTCTGTTCTGCTAAACTTGTTAAGCTCCCACCTCCACCACTCTGCAGCAGCCACATAAACCCCATGAAGCCCTCAGGTGCCTGCAGCGGCATGAGTTTTCGCAGCTTTAAATGTCAATCAGAGTCAACACAAATGGGTTTTATTATTACTAATTGAAATAGGTAAATATTTATGTGTTTATCAGTGTAGATATTGATATATTTTCTGTCTATAATGGGTACTGTTGATTTGGGAAGGTTGGCATAGGAAAACGCCTTTCGCATTTTAAACCATCCCCTCAGAGGAAATTTTTTGGAATAGAATCACCTAAAACTTGGTCTCTCGCGAGCCTATGCATTGCACAGGGAGAACAGTTATACTATATAACGATGTTATTCAATGGCAGAAGATTCTGGGGCCTGTGGTCCTGCTTCGGATGGGTACACATCATCATCAGAATGTTCTTGGAAAGCCCCAGGCCTAAGATAACTTGGCCAGAGTTTAGTTTCATTATGGGAACTGAGACTTTTATTTTTTTATACATTCATCATCATCATCACCACCACCACCACCACCACCATCGTCATCATAGGAATAGTTGGGAGGGGACGCTCACATGCCAAGCACGTGTGTGGAGGTCAGAAGACAATTTGCAGGACTCAACTCTCTCCTTCCACTATGTCAGTCCCAGAAATTGACTCAAGTCATCAGGCTTGGTGGCAAGCTCCTCCTCAGCCCCCTGAGCTGTCTCACAGGCTCTGAGACTTAGAGCTCTAGTAAAAGTGTTGATAGGTGTCACAACTCAACTACGGGACAAAAGTAGAGACTGGATACCTGTCTTCATGACTTAATGCAAACACATACCATAAACAGACATCAGAAGTGGGTGTTGAGAGGGACCTGGACAGCAACCCAACATTCCTGCCATCCGAGAAGCTTTATACAGATAATTGATAGAAACAGATAGATAGAGAAGCAGATAGAAACACAGCCAAACATTAGACAATATCAGTGAGTCTTGAGGAAGAGTTAGGGGAAGGTTTGAGAGAGCTGGAGGGATCAAGGACACCACAAGAAGTCCCACAGAGCCAATTAGCTTGCACACAAGGGGGCTCAAAGAGACTGAACTAAAGAACTTGCATACTAGGACCACTTCGAGTATGAAGCTGATTGGCTTGCTTGGCCCTCAAGTGGCTCCCCTAACAATTGGAACAGGATCTGTCTCTTATTTGGATGCTGCTGCCTCCCTCTGGAGCTCATTTTCCTAGCAGAGCTGCCTTGTCTTGCCTCAGTGGAAGAGGAGGCACTTAGTCCTGATGGGATTTGATGTGCCAGAGTGGGTTGGTACTAGGTGGGGGGTGGGGGAAGAATATGGGGTAAGGGGATGGGAGGGTGGGACTGGGAGGAGAGGGTGGAGGGGGATGGTGGTTGGAATGTAAAATAAACAAATAAGTTAATTAAAAAACAAACAAACAAACACATGTCATCACTTCTCTATTTCTCTTCCTCTACCCCTGGATTGAGCCCAAGGTCTCTGGCACTCCAGGCAAGCTGTCTGCCTACATCTCTAGCCCTTCTTCCTTGCTTTCAAAAGCTTTTTTTCTCTTGCTTTGTTTTGTTTTGTTTTACCTCAGGAGAAAGGCCATGGATAATCCCCACTCATATAAGATGTGTAAGAACTTTATTTTTTTTTAAAGATTTTATTTATTATGTATACAGTGTTCTGTCTGCATGTATGCCTGCAGGCCAGAAGAGGGCACCAGATTCCATTATTGATGGTTGTGAGCCACCATGTGGTTGCTGGGACTTGAACTCAGGACCTGTGGAAGAGCAGTCAGTGCTCTTAACCTCTGAGCCATCTCTCCAGCCCGTGTAAGAACTTTATAAGCAATATTTTATTTAGTGCCTTTGCAAATAACACTTCATGTAAAAATAAATAACAAAAGTCACTGTGGTTGCATATTGTTTTAGTAATGATGATATATCATAGATATAGGGAATGGTCTAAAATTATATAACGGGAAACTGAGAAATTGAATGCACTATTTGACCACACAGAGACTCACTGTATGCAGTGGGAAAAACCAGCTACATATTACCAAAATGAAGTGTCAAGAAAGCCTCTTTGTTGTCTTTGTTCTCTGACACCAGGTCTTGTGTAGTCCAGGCTGGCTTAAAGCTCACTGTGTGATAGATGTTACCTGTGAACTCCTGATCCTCCTGTTTCCATAGTGCTGGGGTCATAGGCATGTACCTGTGAAGTTAATTATTTTTTTTATAGTGCTGAGAACTAAACCTAAAGCCTTGTACATGCTAGACAAACTCTACCACTGAGCTACAGTCCTACCCTAAGAAAAAACTTATTAGAGGTTGGAATTTATAAAACAGGTTTCAAAGTAAATATATAGTTGAAGAGTGTGTGTGTGTGTGTGTGTGTGTGTGTGTGTGTGTGTTTCAGAGAGCTATTCCACAAGAGATGGTTTTCTGTGAAGATGATTGGATGGTTGTGAAATAAAATAAACAAGTGGTTTTCTTCATGATAAATTGGTACCAGTCTGCTGTGGTCACCTAATGAACCACCACAGGGTTCTGTGGCTTTTTAACAACCATGCCTCTCTACCATAATCCACAAGTCCTGTGAGGGCTCATTTTCAGCTCAGCTCAGCTGGGCTTCTTGTTGGGAAGCTATGCATCTACTCTGCTCCCTGGGCTTCCGCTCCTCCTAGAGGAGGCAACTAGCCTGGCCACTGTTCTTCCCTAAGATGTCACAAGCCCAAGACAACGGCTAGAAGTACCACTTCCTTCTAATCTTGTAATGGGGACTCTGTCACGTCTTGTCATGTTGGCCACGTCAGTCACAAATCTAAGCTGAAAGTCCAGAGACAAAGAAATACACACTTTTTATACAGGTGCAAATTCCAGAGGAGAGGATGAGCAGAATGAGGAGAGAAGGACTGGGGGTTGTCATAAAATCTATGTGCTACTGTGAAGGACCACAAGTTGTTAAAGATGAACAAAATATAAAGTATGCCAGACATGGGAAGAAGTACTTTGGGGACATTATTACCTGCATATCATTGTACCAGGGGTTTCAAACTATAGTTCATTGGGCCCCATCCCTCTAAGGCCTAGCTTTGTAAATCATGTTGTTGTTGATACGCCTGCCATTCCCATCCATTCCCACATTGCCTGTGTTGTGTGCAGCTGGCTGTTGACAGCAGTGCGCCTGAGAACCTCAGATAGAGGTTGTATGGCTGTAAAACTGCAGATATTTGCCATGTGTCTCTCTGCAGATAGGATTTTGTGTTCCCAGTCTTACAAGGTACAACTAGATGACTTAAGAGAAGTGAATTCAGCTGTAGTTCCACCTCTCTGGCTGCCCCAGTTCTTTTTAAGGCTTTCTTGATATGCTTTGCATCCCGGGTTTTGTGTGTTTTTATAAAACAAGTTGAAATAAAGAGATAACATAATCCTGATGCCTGGCTTTTGTTATGCACAGTCAACACAAATCACACCTGTGAGCTATAATCCTTCAGAGTTCACAAGTCTTGGCAAATTGCAGGATCCAGAGCGCAGATGAGGGAGCTAGTTGCTAATTTTACTTTGCTATTAATGTTTTGTGGCTGAGAGGGTCATTCATGATGTTAGACAATAGGGCCATTGTTTCTGTTCTGCTGAAAGACAGTCTGATTGTGTTTTTATAGAACACGAAGCAGACCCACTCTCCCTGCTCCCAGTGAGAAATGCTGAAGACCTTTGTCTGCCTAAACAGCCTTCCATCAGCTTTGGGGCTGAGCAGGGTGGGTGATTGTCCAGGTCTAATGGGTAGATTATATTCAGACTGCTTCCTAGTTTCCTCTCTCTCTCTCTCTCTCTCTCTCTCTCTCTCTCTCTCTCTCTCTCTATTTTGGTGATACTGTTTTTTTTTTAACCTGGGCCCTCACATCTGCTGCACAAATGTTGAACTACACCTCCAGCCCCCTCTCTTGAATGAATAAAATCACTTTCTTGTAATATATTACAAAAAATGTTTTAAAAGACAAAACCAGTCATTATGTTTTACTTACCACCACACTGACAAATACAGCAGTTTTATTAAATGGGAGGCCTTTATTGGATTTAAAAACAATTCAGTTACCTTGTGGAAAATGTTTTAAAACAGTAACCCATTAAAAACATAACATAAAATTGCTGTAAGTACACTGTTGCAAACACGTGATAGCAGTGTTTGTATATGAATGTAGAATGACAATCCCTTAGGACATCTACATCCTAACCTCTAAAACATGGGTTCTCAAGCTTCCTAATGCTGTGACCCCTCAATACAGTTGTGGTGACCCCCAATCATAAAATTATTTTCTTTTCTACTTCATAACTTTAATTTTACTACTGTTGTGAATCATAATGTAAATATCTGTGTTTTCTAATGGTCTCAGGCAACCCTTCTAAAGGGTCATTTGACTTCCAAATGGGGTCATGACCCACAAGTTTAGAACTGCTGTTGTAGAGCATGTGAGTTATACCCATGTGTTATCTAGAAGGTATTTTGCAGATGTAATAGAATTAAGAGTCTTGAGGGGAAAGATGATTCTGGATTTTTCTGGGTGGGCCCTGTGTTACCTCAAGGGTCCTTTTAAGAGTGAGACAGGAAGGTTGAAATCAGGCTCTGGATACTGTGGTTTGAAGATGAAGCAGATGGTACTTCCAACCGCCAAGGAGTAAGATGGCCTCTCAATAGTAAGAAAAGCAGAAACATCAAAAAATAAATAACTTTTTAAAAATGAGTCATTTCCTGGTCTTCTCTTCCCCTCCCTAGAGCCTGTGACCTTGTAGAGCATCTCCCCTGGGAGTGAAGCTGTGTAGAGGCGCTCCTGGCTGCCCTTCTGTGCTCTGTGGAGCTGCAGCATGGGCTGTGACGGTTACAGGCCTCAGGCTCCTTGTCTACCACGATATGCATGTATGGGTAGAGTCATCATGACTTAGTGAGCTCCTTCTGGTCACATGGTGAGGAGCTGGAAGCACCCATGGGTGGGATTCCAGAACTGCATAGTCAGTTCTTTTATTCCTCTTCACGCGTAAAATGAGTCTTTGAAATTTTTCATTTTCTTTTTATTTATCCCAAGCCAGAGTTTCTTTCTTTCTTTTTTTTAATAAAATGATCCTCACGGTAGAAAGCCCCCCTCCCCCAGCAGGGCTCTAGGGCTCCTTGCTGAAGTCCTCATGCCAGGTCCCTAAGTACTGCAGTTCCTGGCTTAGCTGGCTAAATCCCAGTCAAAATCCTCATCTTAAGCCTCAAGAATAAGCCACTGATTACACTGTCCCATGTGCAGGCTAATCAAATGCACTTGATATTACAGCTGACTCACTCCAGATCTGCCCTGTAGCTCCTCTACCATCTTTATCTGCCCTTGCAGATCTGCAGCACACAGAGAAGGTAACCTGAGTCAGGGAGCACAGAAGGACATGCCTTCTGTCACTGCTGACCAAATAGTGAATCACACCGTCTTGGCTTTGGATTGTCCATATAATGCACCTTTGACAGTTCTTGGAAAGTCAGTGATTTGAATTGGCTCCAGTCCCAAGTTCAGTTCCCTTTGCTTGTTTGCTGCTTAATGTGTCCTGGATGGAATCCTTACCGTCCAGGGGACTCATCAAGGGAAGATTTGGAACCATCAGGATGGATATGCATGTCAGCTGCTTTACCCATTGTAGTGGGGGAAAATTGATGAAAGTGACAGAAGGAAGGAAAAGTTTGCTTTGGCTCGTGGTTCAGGGATGCACAGTCCCTCATGGCTGGGCGCTTTACACATCAGTCACATGACAGCCACAGGAAACACAGAGGGATGAATTCGGGTGCTCAACTCTATCCTTTTTCCCCCAAGTAGTCCAGAGTCCCTACCCATGGGATATTGCCACCCACATTTCAGATAGGTCTCTAACCTCAGTTAACCCAATCTAGAAACTTTCTCACATACACGCTCACATGCTTACTTCCTAGGTGATCGTAGGTACTACCAGTTGATGGCCGACACTATCATAGCATAATCTGGGTATATACATATATATTTTTTCAAAGCTGGCCATTCTTTGATTCAAGCAATGGAAAGAGAAATCAAACATATGAATGTACTGACTGAAAATATCCTTCATCTGAAATGCTTAGGACCATATGTGCCCCACATTTTGCAGTATTTTCTTATACTTTATTATCTGATCATTCCCAACTCCGGGTCTGAAATGTGAAAGGCTTGGAGCACTTAAGGTTTGCAGATTATGGATGCCCAATCTGCATTTTGATGAAGTCAAGAGGTTCCAGGATGGCAACTCTTAATAAACAGTTACAGATGCAAATGGCAGAATAAGTTTACCTTTCGAGGCACCAGCAGGTTTTGAGGCTCCTTCCAAACAGGAGAACTGAAAATACTTGGACAGTGGGGAATGTCAGCTAGCATCTGGTTCTGTTTGTTTGTTTGTTTGGGTTTTTTGTGGTTTTGGTTGTGTTTTTCATCTGTAGAGGTGGCAGGGTATAAAAGTCAGAACACAGACTTTGCAATTTGTTGCCTCTTTCTCAGTTTGACTTTCAGGTTCCACCAGGGTGAAAATGGGTGTTTTTGTAGCATCCTTTTTCTGTTGCCTGCTCCTAAAAACACAGAAGGAGGCATAGGATCCAGACCGGTGTGCATTTGCTGTTAGGAAGGCCAACTGCATTTTTTTTTTTTTTTTTTAAGCAAAGAGGAGGGAAAAAAAAAAAAAGGCTCCCTGATACACCTGATGACATTCTTAGCTCAAGGCAGGCCAGCCCATCTAGGGATTTCATTCTTGAATTTCTGTTACAATTTCTATGCCACTGTGGACCTTGACATGCTGACATTCCATCCAGCCTTTCAGAAATGATAATATTGGGCAAATGGTGGCAAGCAAAAAAAAAAAAAATCTTTGTGATCCACTCTTCCTTAGCTATGGAAGCAACTGTCACCTCCCATACCTCTGGATCCTCCTGAGTTCTGATGGCAATTCCTTACTTGATATAGACCTTTGTAGACAATTAGGGTCTTTTCAGGAGCATTCTTGGCTCAGGTGAGATTTTTCTAACTCCTCTTCATGCATAAAGCCTGTGAGCAAGTAGCCCCAAGAAAGCCTACAGTTCAGGCAACTCACATGATGAAGCCAGGCAGTAAACCCATATGCTCTATGTGCAGTAGGTGACTGAGTGCAAGGCCCACTGAGCTGCATTTGCTTTATGTTCTAAGCCATGAAGACATCTAAGGTTCGTTCCAGGACAAGAGTAGGTCTCCGCACTGACAGAACCTTAGGCTCATCTGAGGAGTGTTTTAAACAAGCCTCGGTCCCAGGTCCAGCTCAGTTGAATCCACATCTCAGGGTGGGAGGAATTGATCCATGCTGGGTTAGAGTTCCTCAGTGACTGGGGTGGAGGGTCCCCATGTTGGCCTCAACTATCCTCATTACCTATGTAGGGCCAAAGCCTCTTCTCATGGCTGGTGTGAAGAAACAGGAAGAAATGCTGGCTGTCGGGTCCTGGCTGCCATAAATAGTTCACTAGTTTATGGTGTTTCTGATGCACAGACCTGATCCGGGTATTTGTGTAGCTTTACAGTGATCTCCTGTCATTGCTGGCTGCCTCTGTCCATCTGTAGAAACAGCGCAAACCAAAGCCTGAACTTCCCGCCTGTTCACGCCTTTCCGCTCCTATGCTGTTGTCGGCTGACCTCAGCCTTTGGCATGCTCTGTAGGACTGATGCATGCCAGGCAACACAGGTATCTGTAAGTCCTTGGAGCATAAAGGGCTCAGAGCTGTGAACCTCTCCCCAAGAGTGTCTTCATAATCCTTATTCCCAGACTACGCAGTCTGGAGCCCATGCTTCCAGTGTGGAGTTTGATTTCCCTGGAGATGACCTGGGAGTGGCTCCAGGGCCACAAGCTGAGCCACAGTGTGTGCAGCCAGCACCCGGAGCCTTCTGTGGACTCTCTCCTGCAGTCACTAGCTCCTTCCTGGAGCTCCATGTTCCACTTCTAGCACATCAGGGTGAATTTTCCAAGGGGAGAACTGCACTTGGCTTTGCCTCTGGGGATGTGTTTCCTTCCCAGAGTGACTCACTTCTGGCAGAAGCCTTTGGCCCCTTGAGTCTCTCTACCAACTTTCCTTAGGAGGGATTAATGGAGCCACTGGGGAGCTTTTAAAAGTTACATAATAACTCATTATCTCTGGGGTAGTTGCTTTCCATCAGGCTGTTACTATTGGCATTGACACATAATTTTATATGTTTTTTGCCTATCTTTTTTTTTTTAAGATAGACACATGAAGCCAAAGCTGGTCTTGAACTTGTTATGTAACCTTTGAACCTGTGATCCTCTGACTCCACCTCCTGAGTACTGAGATTATAGGTGTGTGCCACCATACCACAGAGTTTATGTGAACTCAAGGATGGTAAACTCTTGAGCAGGATGTAAAAGTAGGTGGCCAGCCACTCTGCAGTCCTTTAGAAGGGGACTTGAAGAGTAACCGACTTCAGATATATGCAATTCTTGTGCCATGTCCTTCAGATAATTCCCTTTGTCCCTATTTTTTCTTGTCCTTTGTTCTTGCAAGAATTCAAAGGGATTCCTATAAGCTTACAGAAAAAGTCAGAGAGGGGGCTGCAGGTGGGTGATGGTTTGCCTTGCAAGCGCGAGGACCTGAGTTTTATCCCCCAATCCTCCTGTAAGGCCAAGTGTAGTGGTATGTGTTTGTAATCCTAGCACTGGGTAAGGGGAGGCAGGAGGCCCCCGAGGGCTGCTTGACCAGACAGCTTAGCTTAATTTCTAAGTTCCAGGTCAGTGGAAGACCCTGTTTCAAAAAAACTATAGTCCTGAGGATGACACCTGAGGTTGCCCTCTGGTTTCCACATGTGTACCTGCACATAGCAGAATACAAACACACATACACACACACACACACACACACACACATACACACACCACATACACACACCACACACCATACACACACACCACACACACACACATATACCACACACCTACACACACACAAGAGTCAGAGGGACTTTTTGCGACATATCATGTGGGCTGATGAGATGGCTCAGTAGATAGAAGTCCTGACAGTCTGTGGTCGACCACTACATCCCTTGAGATGTTAGGAAAGAACCAAGTCCCAAGAGTCTCCTTTGACCTCCATGTTCTTGGCATGTGCACACTTGCTAATAAAATAAAATAAAAATATCAAAGGACTGACTCAGATTTTTCCTGCCTCTGCTCTTAATCAGGGTGACTATTCCTGCCTTACCTATGAGACAGAGTATTGCCTCTCTGCCCAAGTCTGCACCAGACAGGATAGGTCCTTTTGTCCTTAGGGCAGCAGTATGTGGCTTGAATCTCTTGTAGTCCTACATCCTTCCCCAGGGTTCAGTGTTAGCCTCCTCTGGACACAACGGTTGCTTCATGATAATTATCAAGGCTGTGTGTCTTGAAACAAATCACATCTAAGGCATGTTAACGGCTTGGCTTATAATTAATTTTTCATTTGGCCAAGGGAACAAGGACTTCAGAACAGGCCTCTTGCTTCCTTTCTTGATTTACAGACCAGTGCTGACCACCAGTTTTCCCATCTAAGGCTTTGTTTCTTCAGTGTTAGTCACAAGTATCCATAAAAGACCCACAGGCCTTTGCAGCAGCCCAGCAGCCCCTCTTTCTATGGCTGACTTAGAGGGGAGTGGGTGGTGAGGTGCTTTCTGCCACAGCAGAGCAGTTAGTTATGAGGTAGAGGCTGCTGGAAAGAACAGTGTGTGTGTGTGGCGGGGGGGGGGGGGGGGGGGGGGGAGATAAGCCATCTTCTGGAGCTTAAGCAAATTGCATGAAGGTAATTGTGTGAAGGTCACTGGGCTCTGTGGGGCAGGAGCTGCCCTTGCTTCCCTAAGCAATGACCACCTACTGAACACAGCATTGGGGAGTGGGCTTCCAGCACTCGGACTGTTTGGCTGTCATTAGAGGAAATGTAAAGTGAGGATTGAGTCCATTCACTGGAATTGCTTGCTGTCCGAGGGCAGGTTGACGAGGGTTTTTTGTTGTAGACCAAATTTCATGCCTGTCTACTACTCCCCTTGGACAGAGACTGCAATGGATCTGTTCTTAGAGGCAAAAATCAAAGTCTGTAGTGCCAGAGGAAGATTCCACTGTCTGCTCTCTATCTTTGGCACATCCAAGGAAGTTGGCTTCTCTGCCCTAGGATGTCTGACTTCCTCTTGGATTTTGTGTTTTGAGTTTTAAACATCACATTAAACCTTTCTGAACTGAGGCCAAATGCATATGAATAATGCACAATGCACGTGCATTATTATAAAGAGAAGTGGACAAGATCCTTTGAAGGCCATGCCTTCCCATCCCTATGGATAAATACGTGAAGAATTGCTTAGGATGGGCATAAGCCTAGTGTCCTGTGATGTTCACATTGGTCCTTACAGAATTATGATCTGAATATATTTTAACTTTGGTGAGACTAACACATCATATATCCACACCAATAGCCTAAGTGATGAAGATAGCACGAACTCAATGGCTGATAAACACCCAGCGCCTTTCCCAGGAAACTCTGTGAATTAGTGTTTCCAATTATCCCCACACTCTCAGAGGCTGCACCACCATCTGCATCTGTATCCTAATAAGGATACTAATGATCACGGGTTTGCTAAAGGACAAGCAGGGTCACACTTGAAGTGTGATTTGGGGTTTGCCCTTTACCAGAAGCTCTGGGCCATCCATCCCGACTGCGCCTGACATATCTTGTATTTTGCCAGATGGAGAAAGTTCACCAAGAATGAGGCTCCCCACTTAAAATATCCTTGAAATATGTAGCCCATCTGTTGATCTATGTGATCCATGAGGTCAGGGCTCTTAACCCATGCCAGCACACGGCAGAAGAGAGAAACAGTGATGTCTTGAATGGTGGTTGTGAAGCACACACTGGCAGGACAACATCCTTTTTTATTGTTTGTTTGTTTTACTTTTCCTTGGGTGTATGAATGTGTACCTGCATGAGTTTATGTTCATCACATGTGTGTAGGTGCCCGTGGACTAGAGGAAGGAGTTGGATCACCTGAAACTGAAGTTACAGGTGATTGTGAGCTGCTTGATGTGGGGCTGGGAACTGAACCCAGGCCTTCTGCAAGAGTAGTACATGCTTTTAAACTTGAGCCCTCTCTCCAGCCCCGGCACAGCTTCTCAAGCCCTACCCCGTCAGATCAGCATTGGCTTGACTTCTTTGAGGCTCTTTCTCTCTCTCTCTCTCTCTCTCTCTCTCTCTCTCTCTCTCTCTCTCTTTCTCTCTCTCTCTCTCTCGAGCAGGCATCAGATACCATGACTCTTGAGGAAAATTTCCAATACTCCTGAGCCGCAAAGACCTTTTCTTCATGGCTGTTACATAGCTTCCATTTGCTCTGTTCCTCTTCTCTCAATTTTGATGAGGTTTTGCCACCTCCTGTTCCTGTCTCTGTTCTCTCAATGGTAACAGAAATAGGGATCACTGAAATCATAAGACTGTTAAGGTCTTTTTTTTTAAAGAACATTCCATTCCTTCTGGAGACAAAGGCACACAGCTGTAGAGTTTTCACCTAAGCCATACCTCCAGTTTCCTGACTCACTTTCTGTTACAATAAATGCCTATATTTGAAATAAAGGTGAAAAGTTGTGTCAAAACAGAGTCTTACCTAAAACACATTGTAACCAGCATTTCTTTTACTTCCTTCCTTACTAACCCCCTAGTTATTAATTGAATTAATTCCTTGCCTGGACTTTCTGTGACTGTTGGCTTCTGCCCTCTGATATTTGCATACTGGTGATTTCTATTTCTTACTTGGGTTTTGAATAATGGCCTTCATTTTATTGAATGTTTCCCACTTCTCCCACCCTAGCCTTGCTTGCAATTTTCTCAGCCTCCTGCCAGTCACAACACTGGGTGGCAAGACTGTACCATGCTATGTTGAGCACTGAGAAGCACTTTAAGGATATCTAAGAAACACAAACTATTTGTCTAGGGCTCTGCCCAGGCCTGACTGTCTGAGTTCAGACATACCATCCACATGGGTCCTCTGTTGACCAATAAGGGCTCATTCAGCAAGGAGCCCCAGAGAAACATACAAGATCAGAAAGTGGAATTCACAAGGAAGGGCTTTATGAGGTTACAGCACATATTAAATTATGCACTCTGAGAAAAGAAGAATAATGCAAATTAAAATATCTGAAACATGATTAGCCCATTGTAAACACAGTTGACCTCATAATCAGAAGACCTGGATTGAAGGCTGGCTTCTGCACTTCCTGGCTCTGTCTTGGGCCTCTTGCATCTTCCCTTGGGACTGTGGAATGGAGTTTGCTGCTGCTGTTGCTATCACCATCACCACCAGTGACAGCAGTAGCCGCTATAAATAGTTGTGGTTATTGCTATTATTATCATGGTTATTAGTAGCCGTGGCTAACAAGACAGGCTCCATCTGCTCTTCTCACATGGGAATCACAGTTTCCTGCAGAGGGTCCTGTGGGGGATTCCCGTGGATGCCTGGGATAGATTCAGGGACAGAATGTGATTGCCCAACTCCTCTCAGACCTTCCAGGCTCCTGTGTACATTAGGCTGCTCCCGACTTAGGTCAGGCCCTGGGCTGAGTGCTGGATGCATGGAAGCAAAGAACCTGCTCTCAACCCCCAAAACCCTGTAGTGTACACCAAAAGTGTGCACTCTACTGGCAGCTCACCCCAGAACTTCTGCAGGCAAAATTTCAAGAGTTCAATCTCAGTAAGGCCCTCTGCTTCTGAAGTATTTATGTAGCAATTTACTATGCAGCCAGGTATGGAGGGCTTTGGCTTGCCCAAGATCAGAGGTGACAAAAAGCTACAGCATTCTCAAATTATCCCATGTCCCCCTTTCCCTGTGAGTATGTGTTCATGTGTGTGCACACACGTGTGCAGCGGATATACAGGAATGTTCACAAGCATGTGAGGGGCAGGAAGTTGACATTCATTCTTTTTTTTTTAACCTGTATTTTTTTAATAATTTATTTTTTATTTCTTCAAGTTACTTCTCAATCACAATCCCCTCCCTACTCCCCCCTCCAGTCCCACCCTTCCACCCTCCTCCCCCTCAACCCCCTATCCTCTTTCCTTCTTCTTTTTTTTTTTTTTTTTTAGTTTAAGGTATTTCTTTTTCCCCCCAACAGCTCTCCCTTTCAGTCCAAATAATGGTTCTTTTTCTTATAACTATAAATACAATACAAAACAACAGAAATAAATAGGCCACAATTATGAGAGTTATATGGCTTAGCATACATTCCCAATGTCCAGTCCATATGTATTTGGCACCTGACTTTAACATTCTACTCTCTAACCATCTCCATGAGTTTAAAGTTCTATATCTAACTCAGCTTTCATACTAACTTGCCTCACAATTTTAAAAATATCTTCTTAGATCCAGAACACCCTCTTGATTCCTAAACAACTCAAAATTTAACTATGAGACTCTAGCTATCTATTCTTCAATCACCTCAGAGACCTGAGAGGGATAAATATATCTGATTATATAGGAAGTGCAGGGCCTGCAGCTTCCAAAACTAAGAAATGACATACCAGTGGCTGCCTGGACAGTACCCATTTTCTCTCCATACATTACAGCATCAATCTTCAGCCGTTTGGCCCCGTTTCTCTGACAGACATTGATTGTAGAGCAGGGGTTATGAAGGACTTGCCTACCCTGTCTTGGCAGAGCTAGGCTGTCGACTTACCTGAGGAAGTAGACATTCAAATCTCTTCCTCAGTTGCTTCCCACCTTACTTTTTGAGACAGTTTCTCACTGAACCTGAAGCTCAAATTTCAGTTACACCAGTTGGTCAGGGAGCCCCAGGGATCCACCTGTCTTTGCTCTCTCTTGCTCTGGGGCACCCAAGATTTTAAGTTTGTGTGTGTATATGTGTTTGTGTGTGTGTGTGTGTGTGTGTGTGTGTGTGTGTGTGTGTGTGTGT
>CAJQZJ010035090.1:1628111-1673821 GCA_907164525.1 Lophiomys imhausi | reverse complement strand
TGTGTGTGTGTGTGTGTGTGTGTGTGTGTGTGTGTGTGTGTGTGTGTAAGACTTGAGCCCTCTCTTCTCATTGCTCATGCAGGATGATATAGCCATTTCCCCGAGCCTAGTTCTTCCCTAGTTCTGAAGCTCAGAGTTTGTACTGAAGTTGAGCCCTGCATGCTCCTCTGCATCTTCTTGATGTTACCGAACAGTGAGAGTCTAGAGCAAGCCCTTGTGGAAGTGTATGACCAGGGTAAAGAACATGGGGAACAGTGAGAGTCCAGAGCCAGCCCTTGTGGAAGTGTATGACCAGGGTAAAGAACATGGGGAACAGTGAGAGTCCAGAGCCAGCCCTTGTGGAAGTGTATGACCAGGGTAAAGAACATGGGGAACGTTCTCTCTCCAGGGCCTGCACCAAGGCCCTCATCCCCTCACAGTCATGGCAGCAACTGAACTCCTTTTATCTTCCAAACTGTCACAGAAAGAACAGCCCACCGCCTTCTGACCTCCACAGTGTGCATCTGCTCAGGAGCAAATGTACTAAAATGATGTTTGCGAGGTGAGCATCGTCCACCATTGTGTTTCTACATTGCATTTTCATACGTTCATCGTTGTTTGGGGTTTTTGTTTTATGTCCCTTCTGCCCTCATTTCCTGTTTGTTTTGGCTGTTCAAACCTCTTTGCTTTCTTGAAAGCATTGCCCAGGCAGTGTATTTGTGTCTGTAAACACATGCTTCAGGTGGGAAATGTCTTCCTGTTCTTACTAAGGGGTCAAATGATGTAACAAGAGAGCAAATGGTTCTTTACAGTTCTTTTCTAAAGCTGCTTGCTCCACGATTTCATTGAATATCTTAACAAGAACCGTTGACTTTCAGATGATTTTTTTTTACATGAAGATTTTTACCACACTGTGGATCATTCTTTCTGTGAAAGCTGGAGTTTCCTGGCCCCGGATGGAACAGACTAGACGTGGCTCTAGGTGGCACCAATTAAGAAAGAGTGAAATGCATAAAACAGTTTTTGAAAAGGTCACCACACTTAGAAATAGAAAAACATCATCTCTCCTACAAGGGGGAGTTTAATCAGTTTAAACAGATAAGCCTGACATCTCTGTGAGAGACTGAGCCTGTACCTCTCCTCCAGTGGGGCATCACTGAGCTCCAGTGTGTTGCTAGGAAGACAAAGTTCTTCCCTCTTGGGAATTCCAGGCCAGCAAACTTTTGGAAGTGTCTGCAGCAGCTTGAATGCTGCTATTTAAGACCCGATGAAGAGGCAGCTTGGAGAAAAACCTCAAAAATAAATACTCTGATTCATCGTTGTTGTTCAGGCTTTCCAACCATCAGAGTCAGCCCTAGGCTCCGGAGACAAAGGGTAACATTCACCAGGAGCTGTTCAGCCCAGTCAGGAGGCCTGGCAGTGGTGAGGGGGCAGACAGGGCGGCAGTTTTCTGCAAAACCTGGTTCGGGTTGGGTCGGGTGCAGGAAGGACACTGTTAGTTTTTTGCTCAGAGGAGGAGGAATGAATCAGCCAAAGATGGAGGTCCTTCCAGAATAGTGGACCATGGCTCTGGGCAGTGGATTGGATAGCTGGCAGCAGCTGAGTGGGGCTTCTCCAGTGTCTAGCAGCTGATGCCAAAGTGCTCTGCTGTCTGCAGCAGTCTAGGGCAAAGCTAGTGGGGCCGAATTTGCGGATGGTTGACACTAAGACATGGAATAGGGCAAAGCTAGTGGGGCTGGAGTTTGCAGATGGTTGACACTAAGACATGGAACTAGGGCTGTACAGTCTTGGAGCGCGTATGGATCCCCCAGTTGGCTCTATCCATTCTTTGAGTCCCTTACTCCTCTGCATCCTTCTCCACTGGAGGAATCACAAACCTCCCTTGGAGTGGAGATTGACTGTGATCTGCATGACAGGTGTGTGTCAGAGGCCATCGATGCCCTTGTGGTTTGACCTCTAGACCTGATACTTTCTGGGTGTGGTACATTTCTCTGCCCATCCTGAACCTCTTTTCCTGGCTAAGAAAAGGCCAAGCCACCACTGTGTTGAGGAACACCATGGGCTCAGATAAGTACAGGTATCTGTGGGACTCCCAACAAGGTAAGAAGTAGCTGTTTTTATTTGTTCCCACTTGAGTCCATTGGTCATTGCAAAGCTGGTTACAGGGGATGGATGGTAAGAGTTCAGCAGGGACTCTACAACAACTGTCATCTTTGCGGTGGCTCAAGGAAGGAAGTTTGATGAAGAAAGCCTCAGAAGGGGGCTTCTAGAGCTAGATTTTAATCTGTTGTGTGTCTTTCCACTGTTGAGATAATCAACGTCAGTTGCAGATTACAGTCAGGGAGTTTTGTAGAACATGCTCCTTCAGGTCCCCACTATAGTCTCATCCCCATCCTTCTTAGACAGAAGTTCTGCTGCACTAATAGCTTCAGGG
Organism: Lophiomys imhausi; assembly: GCA_907164525.1. Taxonomy (NCBI): domain Eukaryota; kingdom Metazoa; phylum Chordata; class Mammalia; order Rodentia; family Muridae; genus Lophiomys; species Lophiomys imhausi. The sequence continues at coordinate 1,671,408 of CAJQZJ010035090.1, read as the reverse complement.
GGCGTGGCCCCTTTGTTAGCATTGCTTCCTTCAAGGCTTATATCCATGTTTGAAACAAAGAGCAGTTGGTTGGTATCCAAAGCTAGTTTTCCCTTCTAGATCTGGATGTGGAAGAAAAATAAATACTTCCCCACCTTCCAAACCAAGGTAGATCCAGAGACAGCAGATGACAGCTTCAGCTCAGAGAATGGATTATAGAAGCAGCATGAGCTGCCTTCCCAAGCTGCTTCTTACTGCACTGGAGAAGTGCACCCAATCTGTGTGGCTGCCACTAGGAAAAGCTACCAAGGTTCCACACTGCTTCTTAGTGTCACATATACAGAACTGTGTCCTGGAAGTTACAAGCCCTGTAAAATGTGCAGTGACATTGTTTAGAATGTGTGGCAGTCCACTTAGCTTTCCCATCAACCATCACTTAAAGACCAGAGTCCTAAGCTTAGATAAGGCCCTAAAATACTCCTAGGTCCCACAGCAGATTTTCATAGATAGTTTGACCACATTTGTTCTGTGTGAAACTGATAATAAGCCACAGGGTGGAATCCCACAACAGGAGGTTGGTGTCAGGCATTCACAGGGCCACTGAGCTCATATTGCAATTATTAAGGTTCTATATAAAGCCACAGGGGGGAAAAGTCATTTCATGCTCTTAAAACCTACTAGCTAACATTTAGGGAGCTTGCACAGACTAGGCTAGGCCCAAACATTTTCTCCTAACCTTAAAGTTATTACAGATAGCCATAAGGAAGTGTTCTGTGTAAGACCATGTTAAAAATTGAATGTCCTTTTGCTCTCTTTTTTTGCCTAGGATTTTCATGATATGGTTTGTAGTTCATTTCCTCGGGTTATATTTAATAGCATCATCCTGTAGAAGTTTAGGATGGGCTTCTGTGGATGTACAGATGTGTCCCAAGGAGGTTCAGACGCAGATGAAAGATGGGCAGATGGAACACCATAGGTAAAATCTAGAGGTCACATATGAGGTACCAAAAGCAGCCACCTTTTGCATGCTGATGCTTCAGCTCAAGATAACCTATATATGTGGATGCAACCCAGGAGATTGTAACAGAACTGAAAAATTCTCACCTGGTCAGGTCCAAAGCCAGGACACATCAATCACAGAGTTGGGGTAATACTGTATAAACAAATTGGATCATGATAGGCAAATGTGGGTCTGCTTTCTGTATTCACTATACATACTATTATTTTAGAATGTAAGGCTGCCATATATGCATATCTATTTATATAAACATGTTTGTATATGTGTATCAACCTCACGTTTATTCCGTTTGATAGACAGACATTCTTGTTATAAATTCAGTCTTGTTTTGTTCATTCTGGATTAGGAGCAGGAGGTTGCAGCACCACACAGCCAAGGTATGCAGTAGATGTGTTTATACAAGTGTGTTCTGTGATCCTTATGCAAGGAGGACATCATCAAAGATGCACTTCTCAGATCACACACTGTTACTGCCACGGAGGGAGTACTTCTGCCCAAAGACATCCTAGCAAACACAGCAGTGATGGAGGACACAGCTATAAGACACATGGACCAAGAGATACTAATGGGCCAAGAGAGGCACACAGAATATTCTGGACAGAGTGTGAGGGATCTAGAATTCAGTAGTTGAATGGAATTCCACTAAAGAGGCATGGTAGGAGTTGAAGGCTGAAAGGGTGAGTGGATTGCAGGAATTTGATTCATGTAGCATTAAATGTGTTTATTTCTCTTGAAAAACTATCATCATGCCATGAAGTACTTAGTGGATATATTTTCCTTTAGTGGGTTGAATGTGCATTGAGTTTAACAAACAAATCTTTTGTATATGTGTAATCTTTTGTGGATGGCATTTTAAAGATTGATTTAAAGTTTGGTGCTTTTTTTTGAGATAGATCTGATATAGTCAGGCTGGCCTTCACTCCCTATGTTGCTGAGGCCAACTTCTCATCCTCCTATATCTACTCAATGTGCTGGGCCACCACAGCCAGTTTTCATGTTGTACCAGGGATCAAACCCAGAGCTCCGTGCATGGTAGATAAGCAACCACTCTCTTCAACTAAGCTACATTCCCACTGTCCCTTCAGGGTAGAAGTTGATAATGTACAATGTATTGTCAGATAGCTTGCTGTATTTATAAAACTATTATAGCCAGAAATGTCTTGGAATTTCAATTAATTAACCAATGACTATTTCATCTATAAGCATCTGATGTGGAATTCTGCTGCTTATTTACACATACTCGCCAAAGTCATGTACTTCTACAATTTCTATTCTAGTTTGTAGCCAGGAGATTGTTGAATACAATGTGCCTGATTTACAGCCCCACACACTATAAATTGTGCCCAATACACACTCATCTGCTTGTTCCTTTCATGTGATGACAGCTGTCTGCACAGCAAACGGAGCTTAACATATTTATATAAAATATAATTTGGGAAGAGTTTCCTTATAGCATGGGTGAAGATTACTAATTAAATCTTCAGTGTTTCCTGGCTTCCTGGCATGCTTCGAATGCCATGTGGCTCTCTCTTTCTCTGTCATTCATTAAGACCCCACTCGTTTTCTTATGTATATAATAGGAGACTGCAAGATACCAGAGCATATGTTACTGTGAGAGAAGGCTTCTGAAGGTATCAAATCCTCTTTGTTACTTAAACTAACCAAAGGACGTTCGGTGAGTTTCCACTTAGCTATTGCTAGCATGAGGCAACGAGGCAGTCAGTAAGACTCGGGTAATGCCGGGCCCTGGGCAAGTACCTGAGCCAAGCTGAAGTCAGGCACCCTCCATCCACAGCAAATGAAGCCATCCCTGAAGCAGTCTGGTCTGTTAGCTTAAAAGTCTACAGAAAATGGAAGAAAACTTCGGTAGGCTCACTGATCATTCGGAAATGAGGCTGTTCAGGGTGTAGGAAGAGGAGGCCTGTGCAATCACTCACAAACCCATTGCTGTGGGTACAAATAGCATAAAGCACTGAGTCAGGGTCATTTCCGTAACCATGGATGAGATGTGAAAGTGTAACTGTAACAGTTTAGTCTGTTTACAAACACAAGGCACTTACAAAACATTTAAAAAGTGTTGGTATGCATGCTGTTGTTTGTTTGTTTGTTTGTTTTTAAGAAGAAACTAAAAATAAGCCTTAGTACATAAAAAGGAAATACCCAATTATCTAGAAAACATCACTGTTTCCTTATGTCATGACTTACCTAAAGCCCTGTTACAACAATTTCTGTCTCCTTTATTCAGAGAAACAATTTCCAATATATTTTTAAAGAAAATAACTGCAGCTGCCTATGATGAGTTACTACTATTATCTCTGCTTTCAGATGAGGAAATGGTAAAAAAAAAAAATCTCCAAGGTTACATAATTTCAGACAATCTGATATTTATCAATGGTCAAGCTTTTTTTCTAGTGCTAATCCAAAGCTGGAAGATTTTTCTCATTGAGTTTTTCAGAGATGTTCTTCCTACTTGTCAGCGCGCTAGGGGTTATATATAATTTATCTACATGCTGTATACCTTTAGATTCACAAAAGAACATTTCCATCTTTGTATTACTTTGTCTTTTAAATCCCAACATCTTACTGTACATATATTTCAGTGCGAGGTACTGGTGTGTTTGTCATTTGCGGGTAACCAGAGCTAAAACACAGGAAAAACTAATGAAGAAAAAAGGGCTAAGCCACCTAAGCTGGTGTCTCTGCCAGCTTGCTTTCTGTTGCTGCCTATATTTACTTCCTCCACAAGGAAAGATGTCAATCAACTTTATAAGCCCAGGTCCAAAGAGAGGGGAGCACCTTAAAACTCAGATCACTACAGCATGCACTCACAGCAGGGTACAAAAACAAATATTCCACAGGTGCTGGTAGAGATATGAAGAGACTGATATCTAATGTGCTTGGAGAATAACTTACAGTCACCTTTTACCTGGGGGGGGGGGAACGATAATCTGATTTCACAAAATAATAACAATTTCTCTCTGACTTGTACTTACTCCCCTTTAGGTTAGTGTCCATGTGGTGGGTCATCTCAAATCCTTTAGTCAGCCCATCCATGGGCTTTAATTTAACCTAGGCTTCACTACGACATCACAGACTTTGGGCCCTTCCTTTATCTGCTGTTGTCATACACATCTTTACCAGTTTCAATGGAAATCTTATACCATTTATATTTAATGGGATTGTTACTAATTTATGTGCAACTGGATTCACACTTACTGCCCACTGTCACCCTCATATTCATACCAGTTCTTTTGTTCCTGCCTTTGGGGATAATTAAATGTCTTTAATTACTCCATTTCATCTTCATGATTGGTTTAATAGCTACATTGCTTTCAGGGTTTACCTATAACAAGTTATCACAGTATGTGTTAAAATAACAGATACTTACAGACAGTTCTGTAGTCAGAAAGTCCAAAATTAAGGTGTTAGCAGGGTCAGACTCCCCCTAAAGACTCAAGATAAAGGTCTTTTCATGTGTTTTCTTAGTCTCTGTTCATTACCAGCAGTTCTTGGGAGTCTCTTGGTTTACAGCTACAAACCCCCACTTTCTGCCTCTGCCCCAGTGACCCTCTCCCCTGTGTATGGCTGTTGCCTGCAGATCTCCCTCTCCTTGTGAAAATGGCAGTCTCTGGATTGAAGGGGCACCAAATCCTATGTAATCTTATCTTAGCTGATCTGTAAGGACTCTGTTTTCAAATAAGGTCACATTCAGTTAGACCTGCAATGAGAATTTTAATTAGCTTTTGGGAGAACACTCTTCAGCCACACACGCACACACGCATGCATGCACGCACACACACAAAGACACACGCACACACACAGACACACACACGCATACACACACACACACTCACATACACACACACTCACACACACACGACCACTCTAAGGCTTTAAGTAATCCCAGGGTACTGTCAGTAACATTGTACCACATCCTCTATAATGTCAGAATCTCACCAAGTGTACATTTCCCCTCATTCCTGGCCAAGCATCAAATACTTTAAGCTTTCATAGCATCTCCCACATGGGTCTCCTTCTCTGAATTCCCACTGATACTAAGGTAAGTGACTATTGTTTCTGGCCTTCTGTTTCCAAGAGCCTATGTTTGATCAGTTCACTGAGACATCAGGGTTGACTGTCATTTCTCCCTAGTTCCCATGTTATGTGTAACACCTCTGTATGTCTTGCTCACAGGCCTCTTGAAGCTTTCCCTGCTCATACCCTGCCTCCTCTGCATCTTCTAGTAGAGAGTTCTGCCCATGCCCAAGCCCCACCCCACCAACTCACTTCCTTTCCACTGGATAATCTGTGTGTTGTCTCCCTCCCTGGAGGACATAAGGGCCTTTAAAGAAGCATGCCAGTCATCTGTTAAAATACCCCTGTTCATTCAGTGTCCACCACATGAAGCTATTGGTGATGTGAGAGGTGATTGCACCAGCTCTTACTATTCACTAAGAATCATACACAGGTGGCCAGGTGTTCCCTTAGTAGGTGTCGTGATTAATTAATATGGTCCAGCCTGCACAAGTTCTCTGTCCTTTCGGTGCTGACCTTTAAGGCACTTGGCAAGTAAGAGTAATTTTGATCATTTCAAATAGTAACAGACGGATGTGCTTTTATTTTCCATGTGCCTAATAATTGCAGTTTCCACATGAATACTGGGAATAATTAACCATTAATACCAAAAGTTTAACAGGACAATAATTCTTTGTGGCCAAAGAAATCTGTTTATGGTGTTTTGTTCTGCTACATTAAAGCACTTCAAACAAGAAAAGGAGGAAGACATTATACAGATAGTTTTGACAAAAAAACACTAGAATGTTAAAGACATTTTGTGGCTTTAGAACTTTGAAGATACCTTACTACAATTCTCTTTTCTTGGGATATTCCACAATTCCCAAGCCATTATTTACACACAGCTTAATTTTCTTTTCTGATTAGAGAAACCAAACTAAGCTCTCATTGTGGATCTATAGAGCAAGGGAACATTTTGTTAATTCTTATATCCTATATAATGGAAGAATATTCTAAAGACAGTAATTCCTTACGTTTCTCATTGGCCATGAAAATAAAATTGAAACAATGTGTTGAGATGAAGGGAGGGCTCTGTGGGGCCTCCCATGTCTGTACTTCTCCACAGATGTTCCTCCTTGACACCCGCTTCCCTTGGCAGCAACATGAAATGCCTCACCCTTCCCTCATGGGAGCCCTGTGCAAAGTTTGGGGGAATCTACCACTAGCAAAGTGTGTAGAAAAGAAGCTTCAGGGCTGGAGAGATGGCTCAGAGGTTAAGAGCAGTGGCTGCTCTTCCAGAGGTCCTAAGTTCAATTCCCAGCAACCACATGGTGGCTCACAACTGTCCATAATGAGATCTGGCGCCCTCTTCTGGGCTTCAGGCATACATGCAGACAGAACACTGTTTATACAACAAATAAAATACTAAAAAAAAAGAAAAGAAAAGAAGCTTCATCAAACTACACACTCTCCAAAAGCTCAAGATAAGTCTACCTTGTAGATATTTTCTAACTTTGTCTTCTCAATAGCACATCAAATTGAAGACCCAGAAATGAACCCATATACCTATAGTCACTTATTTTTTGACAAAGAAGCCAAAACAGTACAATGGAAGAAGGACACCATCTTCAACAAATGGTGCTGGTCTAACTGGATGTCGACATGTAAAAGAATGCAAATAGACCCATATTTATCACCTTGCACAAAACTTAAGTCCAAGTAGATCAAAGACCTTAATATAAGGCTGGACACACTAAATCTAATAGAAGAGAAAGTGGGGAAAAACCTCAAACTCATTGGCATAGGCAACAACTTCCTAAACAGAACACAAAACAGCTCAGGCTCTAAGATAAACAATCAATAAATGGGACCTCAGGAAACTGAAAAGCTTCAGTAAGGCAAAGGACACTGTCATTCGAACAAAACAGCAGCCTACAGACTGGGAAAAAAATCTTCACCAACCCCATATCTGACAGAGGGCTAATACCCAAAATTTACAAAGAACTCAAGAAATTAAACACCAGGAAACCAAATAATCCAATCAAAAAATGGGGTACAGAGCTAAATCGAGAATTCACAAAGGAGGAATCTCTAATGGCCGAGAGACACTTGAAGAAATGCTCAACATCCTTAATCGTCAGAGATATGCAACTCAAGATGACTCTGAGATTCCATCTCACACCTGTCAGAATGACTAAGGTCAAAAACTCAAATGACAGCACATGCTGGCAAGGTTGTGGAGAAAGGGAAACACTCCTGCATTCCTGGTGGGAGTGCAAACTTGTACAGCCACTATGGAAATCAGTCTGGAAAACTTATCTTAGAAAACTAGGAATAGCTCTACCTCAAGACCTAGCTATACCACTTCTGGGTATACATCCAAACAATTCCTCACCAATCCACAAGGACATCTCCTCAACTATGTTCATAGTAGCTTTATTTGTAATAGCTAGAAACTGGAAACAACCCAGAGGTCCCTCAACTGATGAATGGGATAAAAAAAAGCTGTGGTACATTTACACAATGGAATACTTCTCAGCCATCAAAAACAAAGAAATCATGCAATTTACTGCCAAATGGATGGAACTAGAAAAGCTCATCCTGACTGAGCTAGCCTAGACCCAGAAAGATTCACATGGCATCTATTCACTTATAACTGGATTTTAGCCATGGAGTACAGAATAACTATCCTACAACCAACAGACTGAAAGGAACAGGAACATGGACTTGTTACTTGTCAGTGGGACACTTTGCCCTACTGGAGCTGCCATGTAGGCCCCCAATACAAGAGGAAGCTCTTAGCCCTCATGTGACTGCTGAACTGAAGGGGGCTGATATGTAGGGACACCCCACACCAGAGGAGTAGGATAGGTGGGAGAATGGGGAGAGGGAGGGAGGGTGGACCCGGGAGGGGTGGAGGGAGGGGACTGTGATGAAGATGTAAACTGAAGTAATAAATAAACATTAAAAAAAGAATGGTGCTGTTTTCTGCTGCTCTTAGCCCCTCCCTAAACTTACCCAAGGGAGCTCAAGTCATAGAGCCTACAAATCAATGGCCCACACTTCTCTGGGTTCCACTTGGACCTCTTCTGGTGGTCTGTAACATAGTGTTTGCAGTGTTTGGCAAGAATGTAAGCCACTTGCATGTGTGCACACACGTGTGCATGTGCATATGCGTGTGCATGCATGCATGCGAGAGAGAGAGAGAGAGAGAGAGAGAGTGTGTGTGTGCAGACATGAACATACAAGAAAAAAATGCTGATTTGTCTCCCATGTTACTGGTCATTTTCATCTCTTTTCATTTGGGGTAAGTGTCTTACCAGGGATAGTAGAGATATAATTTCTTTTTGAATCTGAACAAAAAGTGGAGGGGATTATGAGATCCAGAAGAAACTGTTTTGTGAAGCTTAGCCACTTCTACCCTCCTGCATTGGAAAGTCCCTCTGAAACTCCCTATATCTCTGACTTTTAAGATCTCTGTGAGCTTGCACTTCTCTTTAGTGGGACTTGAAAGAATCCCTGGGCTTCTTTGTTCCACATAGTTTTCAGCTCTCATGGGTAAACAGACGTGCCTTTCTGACAGTCTCTGAATGTTGTTTATTTTTTCTTTTGTTACAGTCATAGCCAGGATGGGAAGGGAGCTCCCAGGACTAAGACAGTCAGTGGTATTAGACTTCCATCTGGCTCTGATCCAACATTCCCCTACAGGGGCTTTCTTTAAAATATCCCTGGTCATAGGTCCTTGGAGACAACTTCAGTACTAAATGCCCAGTCTTTTCATGAGTGGACTTTCTAAATGCCCAGTCTTTTCATGAGTGGACTTACCATTGCAAGCAGGGGAAGATCAGAACAACAAAAACAGGAGATTTCTTCAGTGTGAACAAAGAAGCAGCGGTACCTTCACTAGGGCCTCTTGGTGTCCCCACCACAGGTACAGATGTGGGTACACAGGGACATGACACATCCACCCACCCACAGGACCTTGTACTGTTCCCATCAGAAGATCCCTCATCACCAAGAAAATGCTTTTCCAGCCTCTTCCATGTTGAATGCTCACAGATTGTATACACACACACACACACACACACACACACACACACACACACACACACACACACACACACAGAGAGAGAGAGAGAGAGAGAGAGAGAGAGAGAGAGAGAGAGAGAGAGTTCCTGTTTTCTTACCAAAGCAGTGGATTGTTTTTCCAGATTCTTAAGAATACCTCTCTTAGCCGGGCAGTGGTGGCGCACGCCTTTAATCCCAGCACTTGGGAGACAGAGGCAGGCGGATCTTTGCGAGTTCGAGGCCAGCCTGGTCTACAAAGTAAGTCCAGGACAGCCAGGGCTACACAGAGAGACCCTGTCTCGAAAAACCAAAAAAAAAAAAAAAAAGAATACCTCTCTTAGACCAGGTACCTGATGAAAATCCTAGTTTCTAACTTCACTCAAGATATTTCTTGGCGATGAGATGGCCTTGTGCTTTAAGAGCCACTTAATGGGGGCAGGAGAGTGAGCTCAGCTATTAAGAGCACCAGCTCCTCTTGCAGAGGACCTGCATTGGGTTCCCAGCACCCACATGTTGGCTCACAACTATCTGAAACTCCAGTCCCAGGGGATCCAATGTCTATTTGGCCTCCATGAGCACCAGGCACACATGGTATACAGACATATATATGCAGCTACACCCAAACACACACATTCATTCTCTCTGTCTCTGTCTCTCTCTGTCTCTCTCTCTGTCTCTCTCTCTCTCTCTCTGTGTGTGTGTGTGTGTGTGTGTGTGTGTCTTCTTGTCTCTCTCTCTTTAAAAAATAAAACAAAAAAGAACAACTTACTTTACTGGAAAACTACTTCACCTAGGGATGAAAATTCTTTTGAATTTTTAAAAAATTATTTCTGGCACTTGTAAGCTACCATGGTTGACAAGCAGTTTCCATAGTGATCTTGAGTGTCTGTACATGAAGAGCTTCCTCTTCAGATGCTGTGTGATCAAAAAAAAATCGAAGAATCCAAGAAGTCATAAAGAATTTCATTCGTCACACCTTGGTAATGAATGCTACTATTATTTCTTCTTGTTGTTCTTGATCCTTTAAGTACAAAACCTTGGGGTTTATTTTGCCAAATGAACTTTTGCTGATCAGTATTTCTTAAGAAAGACATTGTGTTGCAGAGGCGGTACCCAGCCAGCTGGGCTCTGAACTGTGAGGCATCCAGGGAGCCCTCTCCCCTAGTGCCCATGACTGTGGTTCCTTTGTTGCCAGCTTGAGCACAGTGGGTTCAAGTTGCTGTTTTACCACCTGGGTGCTTTCCATTCTGGACACATTTGGGTGTTCCACTGAAAGACACTTTAAAAATTCAAGGTTTTACTGTTGCTACCAGGAAACATCTATTAAAATATGCATTTGTACCACAAGCTCCAGGCCTCAGAGAATAATCTCTCTTTTCCTTTTGTCTTTTTATTTTCTGGTCAAGACAATAATTTCCATGAGTACTAGGTGGCAAAGTCTATCCAATTCCATTTTAGTTCATAAGATACTAAAAAGATTATTAAACGATTTGAATCCTGGAACAAAAGAAAAGGAAGTACGATTTGAATCCTGGAACAAAAGAAAAGGAAGTACATAACAGAAAGTTTGAAAACCAACCAGGAGGCTGTGTTTAGACCTTTGAAGGGCAGTTGGGTGCAAGAGGGCAAGCTACATCATACTTCTCAATGGAGACTCACATAGTACCAGGAAAAGGAAGAAGAAAACCAGTTTGGAACCGGGCTCAGAGACTCAGGCAGGAGAATTATAAATTCAAGGCCTGCCTGGATTACGTAGGGACTTCAAGGCTAACCTGAACAATTAGTAAGATACTGTCTCAAAATTAAAGATAAATAAGTAAATAAATAGGTAACAAGAGTCAGGGATGCAGCCCCGTGGAAGAACATTCGCTCAGAATGTGAAAAGCTCTAGCATCGGTCCCTAGTGTTGAAAAAAACAGGTTTAGCCGGGCGTGGTGATGCATGCCTTTAATCCCAGCACTCGGGAGGCAGAGGCAGGTGGATCTCTGTGAGTTTGAGGCCAGACTGCTCTACAAAGCGAGTCCAGGACAGCCAGAGATACACAGAGAAACCCTGTCACAAAAAAAAAAAAGAAAAAATCAGGTTTAGTTACATTTTAAATAAATTATTTTTTTTTAAAGCAGGCAAGTTATTTTGGGTCAGTGCAGGAACAAATGTGCCAGCAGGGCAGAGCAATTGACCCTTGAACTAGGGATTTCACAAAGTTGTGATCTCTAGGATGCAAAGACTGGCCGGAGGAGACAGTGGCCTTCTTGTCCTGTCCTGGGGTAGTAGGTGGGACCTTGCAGCTCCATCTAATTTTATAGCTTGTGGGCCCTTGCAGCCCCATCTAACTTGGTAGCTTACACAGTTATTTTTCACTTAAAGGATTGAAAGGATTTGTCTACAGCATCTGATTTTTTTTTTTTTAAAGGGATTTGGGGAAGGACATAATGAATTATTCAGAGATGTCAAGTTGCATAGAGACAGACATCTTGATACAAATTGCAATCCTAAAGTTGTTAGTAATCCATTTTATTCATGCATTCTACTTACAATAGAAGATTTGCTGCTGACAGTTCTTAGACACATCAGTCATGATCCCACAACCCACTCAGTCACTCTTTGAATAGTTGCTGCATCCGGTGGGGGGCTGGGTGGGGTGACATCCAATGGATGATGCAAATCTTTTAGTTTTCCTGTGAAAAGATTACTTACATTAGGATTTACAAATGATGTATTCCATACCCCCATTGATGCCATTGCTTTCCTTTGTAATAGGTACCAAAAAGTGGCCCACATTCTATAGGGGTGGAGCCTTTTCATCACAATTTTAGCATAAATACTTCTGGGGTACTTCGTAGTTGAACCTTTCAGCAAATATAATGACTCTTCTGCCCATCCTTTGAAAAATACACAAATATTTTTCTGGTTTAATTTTTATCTTCTTTTTAATGAGCATGAGATCCCCCTTGGCAGTTTTTCTGCAGGTCTGGGGGAAAGTGTCAGCCAAGAGTGGGTGCTTGGAGCTCAGGTGTAGTAGAGGTACCACTGGATGCAGGGTCAGCTCATGTCCTATCACTCACTCAAGCCCACCTGCCACTCAGGTCCAGGGCACCATTCCCGAGCAGTCCCAGATGCTGCTGGCACCCAGGGAACTTCATGATGGAGCTGCTGCCTCCAAATAAAGCCCATATTTAAGAACATCAGCACTCTTGCCAACATGGCAACAGATGTACACTGAGGAATCCTTACAAAACATAGCATGGCCCCAAACTGATAGATCTGAGAGTGAAGCTCATGTGTTCATCATACCCTGGGTGTTTATTTAGAGGCAACTATGTAATGAGCATATAGAGGCCCCAGAGCATAAGCAGTGTTTCCTCTACTAGGAGTTCTGGTCTAACTGAAGAGACTGACAGTGAACTTGGATCCAAATAATAACCTTTTTCAGACAGGCTGTATGTCTTCAAACAACTTGGACTGCAGCCACAGATTACCTTGAATTTCTGGTCCTCCTGCTTCCACACCTCCAGGGGATAGGGCCGCTGCACCTTGCTTTATGCAGTGATGGAGATCAAACTCGGAGCTTCATTTGCTCCAGGTAAGCATTCTATTAGATGAGTTACATCCCCAGCCCAGCAAGAACATTTTTATCTGAAGATATTCTGGATGCTATGTAGGAAAAATAACAAGACAAATATCCAAGTAGAGTGGTGGGGGAGAGGAGAAGGGGCCTTTCTTCTTTTAGATCTTGGGGGTGACTTTGCTAGGATGGAAACTTCACTCCAGGATGCACAGGATGTGTGTAGCATCGGTATACACAGGAGCAGAGATCATTCCAGAGGAAAGGACCATCGTGGGCAAAGAGGGCAAGGTGCAAGTTTGGGCAGGTGAGCTGGACAAAAGAGAACAGAGGATTTGATTAGTACTGAGGGATTGATTCTGACTAAAAGGTAGAGGGGAGTCAAGTGTCAGAAGAAGGGGACAAAATTACCCGCAGGCAAGAGAGTCTGAGAAGAGCCATAAGCTGGGTGCAGTCACTTGAGTCGAGGATGACAGAGCCCACACCTGAGGTGAGATAAACATGGCAGGAAGAGAAAGCCCGCAGGAAGGGACAGCCTCAGATCCCATGTAATCGTCTCAACTCCTGGATGGCTCAGAACAGCAACCCTTGGGATGAACCTGCTTTGTAATCAGTGTCTGTCTGAGGCTAATGTAGTGAAGGCAGGAAATACAGGTCCAATGGGAACACAGTGCAACTGAGACTTTGAGAAGAGAAGATTCCAAGAACTCTGTGCTGGAGTCTCTCATTGATGTCACCCTACATTTGGCATTTGAGCAGGCGAGGTGCCTGTCCCCTGTGCTTAGGTGCAGCATTACAATGATTCACACACATGTATCTGGCTTGGCTTCTCCCATGGAACATGAGAGATTTGACAGAGGAATCCTTGACTCAGACAGTCAGAGCAGGGTTGAGCCATAGACACTCTCTATCATCTTATCTTGGGATGATGATAATAATAATAATAATAACAACAACAATAGACTCAGAGAGTTGCAGGCTCATACAAAGACATATAGCATATAAACCCTGAGCACCTGGGAGAAGCCAGCCACCTTTACAGCGAGTTCTGAGTGATACTTTCATGGGTCTTCATTAAATCCTGTAGGTCTAATTTTAAAAGTCCTTTCAGAATTAATGTATTTAAGGATTAAGCCCATCAAAATCCCAGGACTATTTCAAGTAAACAGCTTAGAAGTGGAATCTCAATGCTACCCAGATAATTTCCTTTGTATGTGCACTGTGGTAATTGGGCTCCTGTCTCTCATGTGAAAAGCCAAACAGTTTCAGATCTAATGAGTCTTGGCCACTGGGGCAGATAGATTTTGGAATTCTCTATTTATAGCATCTTCGGGTGTCACTTGCACCTTTTCTTTAATAAGCACTGAGCGGCTGTGCAGCCCACAGGAGCCTGGGGCATACAGATGAACAAGCTGGGGTGTCTGAGCCAACAATTCTGGGTGCAGGTTGGAGTTGAAAGTTTAATGTGGCATGTTGGCTTTTCCCTGGAAATGATACTTCCTCCAAACCAACAGTGGGTCACGCCCTAGAAACTGGTGGGTGCATTTGGCAGGATTATGAGATCTCTCTCTCTCTCTCTCTCTCTCTCTCTCTCTCTCTCTCCCTCTCTCTCTCTCCCTCCCTCCCTCCATCCCCTTCCCCCTCTCTCTCTCTTGACCTACAGAAATTGTGACATCCTATGTGCCAGAGAGAGTTAAATGATCCAGACATGGCTGCAAAAACATTGTCAGGGAGGACTCTACTGAGCTCAGAAGAGATCAGGAAAACGAGCAAGGAAGAATATGATTTAAAATGGAAAATAGGAATCTAAACAAAGGCCCATTCTGAAAGATCTGAAAACCGGGAAGACTTAGGAAAGTAAGGAGATGGTCTTTCAAGCCTGCCACCAGCGTGATAGAAGGGATTTTTGGCCACAGCCAAGCTTTGCTGAGTTGTGAGGCAGAGTGGTGTGGTAGGAAAGGCCCTGGACCAGGACCCTGTGGTCTTGAGTTGGCCGCAAGCCATCTAGTCTCCCAGATCCTCAGTTTCCTTAGTGAAAGAAAGGAAATAAGGTGTGAGGAAGCAGTTTGTAAGCCAGACACGTCATTCAGAGATTTCTTCCCAGATTTGAAGGCCACGCTACACATTCAAGTCGCCTGGAAGCTTAAAGATGTTACCAGTCCCACCTATAGCATTTTTCATTCGTTATTCTGAGTTTTGTAAAGTACTTGCTGTCATTGTGTTGGGTAAGCCTTGCTGCAGTCCCAGCTCTCATGGTAGGAGGTGCTCTATGGAGCCAGAACCCCCCACCTGGAGTGCGCCTTCAGGAAATCAGCCTGTGGTCCAGGCGCTGCCTTACCCAGCTGTGTGTGTCCTTCCTCTCTGCTTACTTCTGTTTCCCCCAGGTTTTTTCTGGAATCTTCCCTTTTAAAGCTGACTCAGTTTCAGCCTGCTGGGGTTTGAAGCACCAACAAATGACTGACTGAGAGTCGGAGGAATGTTCTCTCTCTCTCTCTCTCTCTCTCTCTCTCTTTTCTCAAAGCATACCATTTTAAATAACTTTTAAGTCTGCTGCTTTAAACTGATGCAATTAATCTGGTGACGTGGTAGCAGGTTAGGTGCTCAGGGCTGTGCCACTCACCATGCACTGCTAGCTCCACATTTCAATGGTGCCACCAGAAATGACTTCTCTTCTAGTCTAAGCAGAATAGCTTTGCTGTGTGATTCTGTGGGGGTCGTATACGTACTCAGGGACCGTACCTCTTAAAAAGAAGATGCAAGAGTGGGGGCCATGGCTCAGTAGTAGGGAAATTTCCAAGGTTACAGAAAGCTCTGGACTTGATCTCCAGCACAGAAAGGAGAAAGAGAAGAAAAAATATAATGTGAAATTCCACTTCTGTGTATAAGTATGAAAGAGGGGAAAGCAGAAACCCAAGAGACAGCCATGTTGACAGCAGCATTATTCAGGACAGACAAAAGGTAGGAGCAAGCCAGGTGTCCATGGACAAGTAAATGGACAAACAAAATGAGGTTTGTCCATACAATGAAGTACTATTCAGTCTTCTTAATTCTGGCACACAGAACTAGGAAGTTGGCTCAGTGGATTAGAGTGCTTGCTACACCCACATAAAAACAGCCATTTACATACCTGTGATCCCAGTGCTGTGGAGAAGGAGGGGGATGGGCACAGGAACCTGGAGCCTCGCTCTAGGCTCAACAAGAGACCCTGTGTTAAAGGAATACACAGAGAATGACCTGACATCCCTTCTCTGTCTGACCTCTGTACATACGTGCATGTATGAGCACCTGCACACACATACACATATGCCACACACATATGCCATAAGCACATGACTCCCCCAACATTCTCACAGTGGCACAACATGAGCCTTGAAGGCAAATGCTAAATGAAAAACCAAGTCACCTAAGGGCAAATCGTGTGTGATCTTTCTCACCACGAGATACTTAATAGTCAAGAGTAGTTGCTAGGCCCCTGGAGAAAGGAAGGTTGATAAATAAGTTAGTGTTTCAATGGTATAGCATTTCAGTTTGGGAAAATGAAAGAATATAGCCATAGATGGTGGTAATGTTTACAGAACAGTGTGCCCGGGGCCCAGAACTGTGCACTTAAAAGAAATTAAAATACCAAGTTTCATGTCATGTGTGCTTTACAAGAATAAAACAAATTCTAAGTAAAACAAAACATAGGCACCTGTAGGTCTTCCCTGCCCTGCTTCAGAAGACTTCTGCCTACAAACACTGGAGCTCTGTCTTCAGGACTTTGGCCAACATGGCACCCATGCTCTTCCTCCTTCCTCAGAGGAGGTGGGAAGAAGAGCAATTACTGAGGTTTATTGTGGGCAGTCTGGAGAAGACCTGGATTGGAGCTTCAAGTGTGACCAGGACAAATTGGAAGGACAATATAGTGACCCATTCCACCCTTTCCCAGTTAGGAACTGTGTTTTCCCAGGTCCCATGTTCCCTGTGCTGTCCATCCTACCGGCTGGTCTCCCCAATGTCAGTGTATATGAAATAGATAATTATATACCATGTCCTATGAGAAATGCTTTGTAAAGTGGAACATTTAAGAATTCTTTGGTCCCCACAGTAGAGAGTGCCAAACTGAGGATGAAGAAGACAGTTGTTCAAGGAACACAGCTGTCTATGAGACCAGACCAGGCAGGCTACCTCCTACTTGGGAATCACAGTGACTGGCACATGGCCATCTTATTTATACACATGTTCTCTGTAGGCAGAATGAGTGTCTAAGAATTACACATAGAATAAACTATACTTTTAAATTATATGTATTTAATTATATGTATGTTTGTATGTATGTATGAATGTGTATATGCATATTTGTGTGCAGGTGCCCACAGAGCCCAGAAGAGAGCATTGGATGCCCTGGAACTAGAATTACAGGTGATTTTGAGCCACCTGATGTCAGTCCTGGGAATCAAACCCGGGTCCTCTGAAAGAACAGTAAGCTCTCTTAGCCACTGAGCCATCTACCTCTTTAGCCCCCAAGTTTGTGATTTAAAATTGGACTGGAATAGTGGCCTTTCTCCATGATTGCTGTAAAAAGACGTTATTATAGCAACTAGTACAACCCATAAACATTTTAAAACAATTATTCTTTAGAGACTGATTTAAGGTCACAGGAAAAGTCATAGCATTCTCATATACCTGCCCTACGTCCCCGAGCTTGTACCATCTACCCTATTAATGGACACCTTGCATTGGCGTGGTTCATTTGCTACAGCTTAGCATACTAGTAGACATCTCTAGCCTCTGTTCACACTCACTATCACGATGCCAGTGGGTTTTGAAAAGTGTATAAAGACATAGAATCATTTTATGTATCACCATAGGTTGTTTCTACTGCTCTGTCCACTTTTTCATCACTTCCTCTGTCCAAGCTGTGATCCCTTCACTACCTGGATCATCTCACCTTTTCCAGAATGTCTTATGATAGGATGCTAAAATGTGTGTAGCCTTTTCAGATTGCCTGCTCTCACTGAGGAGTGTGCATTTGGGGTTCTCCCATCTTTCACCATGGCTAGATAACTCACTTCTTTGTCTCCTGAGTAATAGTCTAGTCCTTCACTGAAGGATACTTTGGTAGCTTCCAAGTTCAGTTAGCTTTAAGATTTCAGTTTTCAGGGCTGGAAAGACAGCACAGCAGTTAAGAGCACGTATTGCTCTTCCAAGGATGTGAGTCCAAGTCTCAGGGAACTCAATTCCTGAGCGCCCACATCAGGCACATCAGAACTCCTTCTAACTCCAGGTCTAGGGAATGCCATACTCTTCTGGCCTCCTTGTGTCTACAAAGCCACACTCACATACATGCACACACACACATACACACACAATTAAAAATAAAACCTTTTCATAAAAAAATTCAATTTTCTACAAGTTTGGCACTTGATAGACAGGAAATCCCATAAACCATGTCCTGCCCCCCAGTCCTGTCTATTTAGGTACTGAATAATCCAGCTTTGATAGCCAGACATAGTGGTACAGTCCTTTAATCCCAGCACTCAAGAGGCAGAGGCAGGTAGAGGTTTATATGGAGGCCAGCCTGGTCTATATGGCAACTTCCAGGCCCGCCATGGATACCCAGTGAAACTCTGTTTCAAAATAAAGAAACAGACAGACAATAACCCAGCTCTTGAGCTGCACTCTCCATTAAGGAAGTCATGGGCTCCATGAGGCTACTGAGCAGTATATAGGTGCCTGGTCCAAATGGAGGTGTTCAAACAGACTGAAAAATATACATTGGATATTTTTCAATGAATATCCATTGAAAGAGTTTCCAGAAATGAAAGAGCATGAAATATTATTCATTACTCATCACATTGTTTATGCATGGAAGGGATAGTATTTTAGGTTTATTGGATGAAATAAAACATCGAGTTAAAATGAGTTATGTTGATTTCTTTTTACTTTTTAAAATGGGACTTCTAGGAAACATAAAATTACCTGTGTGGTATCCAATATTGTTCTCCAGGACAGGGATGCCAGAAAGAGCTGTGGCCTCGTGGGATTTAGTACTTCTTAGGTTTTATAACGTTGGGTTTGTTTTTTCCATGAATCTTCTACTTCTTTAAAAAGACTGGTATTCCTGTTCAGAAAAAGTAGGCTGTGGAAGTGACCCCAGCAACTCCTCAGACGTGCGACTTCACACAAATTCTTAACTCTGTTATCTTCAGTATTCTGATTCAAGACTGGGAATAAATAATTCACTTCTGATGGTGTTGCTTGTACACCTGGAACAGAGAAAGAGCTCCACATGGATTCCATAGAACTGCTCAGCAATTTTAGGGTCCTGTCTCCAACCCACATCTTCAAAGCCAAGGGCAGCGTTGCAGCTATCTGCAGGTTCAATGCTCTAGGCATGGGAGACTTAGTCTGGGGCTCACTCTACCTTGTGTGTTTTCATTTCCAAGTCTTGACCTTTCCCTGTCTCTGGCAGCAGTGCCCAGGAGGCATACTTTCTGGGGCACCCACCTTGCCTCTTGCTGATTCTAGTCAGCTCCAGTACCAGTCTTAAGCCAAAATATAAATTGTCGCTCCACAATTTTAATGTGGGTATTCCTGTCTAGAAAGCCCTTGCTGTAGCTGAGAGCTGGAGATACACATGAGCCTCCTTCAAGGCTCCAAAGTCTTCCTCAGCATGGGGCTGATACTTCTGTGGGTCTCTAATGACTGTGCATGTTAAAGAGTAGAGAGGACATGCTGGGATCATGCTGATAAAATACACAAGTAAAATCCCTTGGGATCTCTGCTTCCATGTTATCTGCTCCCCTCTTTTGGTACATAACACAGCAGAGCATAGAAACTTTTTTTTTGAATACTTTATTTTTTTTTCTTCAAGTTACATCTCAGTAACAAACCCCTCCCTATTCCCCCTTCCTATCCCGCCCTTCTACCCTCTTCCCCCCAGAAGTTTCCCCTTTCAGTCCAACAGATGGTTCCTTCTCTTATAACAGTAAGTATTATACAAAACAATAGATATAAATATGCCACATTTATGAGAGTTAAATGGCCTAGTATTGTCGCGTCCCCCCTTGTCCAGCAAGGAATGACGCAACTCACAAAAGCTCTTCTCCTGCAGTTTATTCAGGTCCCTTGAAAACAGTCTTCCGAATGCCCGGGCAGACCCAACCCACAGGCTAAATACTAAATGAACAGCCAATCAAGTAAAGCCACGTAGTGCTATCTTAGAGGCCCACGTATGCGGAAGCAAGCCAGATCAGCGGTCTTAGCCAAATATGGACTTGTTTACCACCAAGAGCACTCACCTTCGGGCTGGTGGAAGGCGGAGACCAGCGCCATCTTTAAGGCGCGGCACGTCGCAGCTCTCTACAGTTCCTCCTTTTTTATTTTTTATTTATTTATTTTTAAAGTTGGTAGAAGTCCCTGGAAAGGTTTCGTAATCCCCCTATCTGGGGATCTCACGGTGGGCCTGAGCCTGTAGGAGGGCGGTGCTCAAACTCTTACCCGTCTCTGGGTCAGCCTCCCCACTCAGGACTGCCCTGTCTTAGGTGGCCGAGACTTACCCGTCAACTCCGTCACTGACTTACCAGACCCTAATATCCATGGAACGAATTCCTCAGTGGGCAGGGACTATGCTTAGTGAAGATTTACTTCACGGCAGCAAGCCATGCCTGAGGGGACTGGCCCGCCTCAATGGCAACAAGGGCTTGTATAATCATGGCTGCATTACGCTTTTGTGTGGCTCTCATTTTGTAGATGCACCATAGGCAAACCAGAGAGCCTAGCATCATTAGTATCGCCAAAGAGCCTACACCCGCCCACTCCTTAAGATGATCCATAGCCATCTGTATCCAAGAAGTCAAGCCAGTAGCCAGGCTCAGATCCACCCGAGTGGAGTTGATGTGGACAATTGTTGCTCTCAGCTCTCTCATCAAATTTTCAAATTCAGCCGACCAATCCTGTAAGAGGAACTTTGACAATTGTCTGGACAAATTAGCAGCTTTTGTATAATTTTGATATTGTACGGAAGTAACACACAAACCTTGCATTTTCCACTCACACCCCAATTGCGCTAGTTGCCAAAGAGAATCAATCTGTTCTTGTATTAAATCTATGCGTTGATTAACTATCATAAGACCTCCTTTGAGATGAGAATTCATAGAGGTCTGAGTATCCAATGCCTGTGTCATAGTGGCTGAGATGTTATTCAAGGCATTGGCAGTCTGTATAGAACTAGACAAGGCAATAGCTGAGGCAGTAGCCCCCACAGCAGCAATAGTGATAGCAGTAACAATAGCTGCAGTGATGCCAAAATCTCTTTTAAATCTGAATAGCATCATGGTATTAGGAGCCTCTACAGGAACTGGTACATATCGAGGCATTCTAGTCACCACAGCCACAGGAAAGGCTGTGGCATTCCAGCATAGGACATAAAAACATGTACCTGGAGTGCATACTAACTTTTCTTCACCCAAGGATGCACTCCCATTACTTACAATCCACAGAAAAGGAGGCCAGAGACATACTGGCGAAGCTAAAAAAGTCTTGTTGCGGTAAGAATGAAACAAAGAATTCCAAGTACCAGAGCCACTTCCGCTAGAGAAATCCAATCTGGTAGCAGACCTTAGAGAAAAATTACCTCTTTGATAAATACCTCCCCCAAGCATAATGACAGGTCCCAAGTCCATGCAACTTCCATTTACTCCACACAAAAGCCACAAATCAAAAGGATTGGTGGCAGTCTGCTGAGGATCCCTAATAGATATATCAAGCATTCCTGTACAAGACTTATTCACTATATTACTAATCATGGGGCTAAAGGAAAAATAATCTTGTTGAACCCAAACTGCTCTGCGCTCCTGACATCCAGTCCAGGGAAAAGGTCCTTCCTCTCCTGTGGATCCTCTACAAAAAGGTGCCCAGCGTGGCTGTCTGGGGGGGTCCCGGTCAGAGACTCGTGTGGGCCACCATCCTTCAAGGTAAGAACCATTGCCTGAAAACAAACCACCACTCCTACCCCCAAACCTCAGTTGTGGTAAAAAATCTGCTGACTGCTGAGACAATTTAATGCATTTTGTATCATCTGACCTATTGAAGCTCATTAAAAAGCACAAACTACCCTTCAAGCTGACATTTCTATTACCCTCTATAGGGCTTCTCTGATCATCAAAGGGAAGGTAGGGTAAGCCTAAGCTTCTATTACTGCTAAATAAGCGTGGAAACACAGTTGCATCATGTCTGACCAGCATCGGCTTTGGGAATATCGACAGGATCCCCCATCTCGGCTCGGTCATTCCTGACATACTCACTGCTACTATCACCAGAATCCTTAGGAAGGTCTTCATGACGAATCTTCCTCACAAGGCGTTCAGGCACCCACACTGGATCTTGTTGATCCTGAGGAAAAACACAAACAGACCCTCTCGCCCATGTTAGCACAGGGTCAGGCCCCCGCCAAGAGCCTGTCAGAATGTCCTTCCATTTCACCATGCTTTTAGGTGAACCATGGGAATCCTGATGTCTGTCCGCTGCTGAGCGGCTTTGAGCATCCAAATTGAAAAAATTTAGAGTAAATAAGGCTAAAGATATTCTCTCCTTGGGGGTACGGCCTTGGCCTATTCCCCCTTTTTGTTTTTGCAAGCATTCTTTCAAGGTGCGATGAGCACGCTCCACAATTCCTTGTCCTTGAGGATTGTATGGTAATCCATGATTAAGCTGTACCTCCATCTGGTTGCAGAAGGAGACAAAGGACTGAGCCGTATAGGCTGGTTCATTATCCGTTTTCAGCTGCTGTGGTTTTCCCCATGCAGCCCAGGCTTCTAAGCAATGTCCTATGACATTGCGAGCCTTTTCTCCACTCATAGGTGTAGCATGTATGATACCTGAGCAGGTATCTACAGATACATGAATATATTTTAAGGTTCCAAACTCTGAAATGTGGGTAACGTCCATTTGCCAGATTTTGAGTGGCATCAACCCTCTAGGGTTCACTCCCACACTGGGAGGATGATGATGAATCACACACTGAGGACAGTCCAAAACTACTTGTCTAGCATCTGCTCTAGACAAATGGAATTTCTGCTGTAGAGTTTTTGCATTTACATGAAATAATTGGTGAAACTGTCTGGCTTGGTCCAGGAATGAGCTCCAAAAAATGCATTCCATCCTGGTCCATTGATCAACTTTATCATTACCCTCACTTAATGGTCCAGGTAATCCTGTATGTGCTCTAATATGTTGAATATAAAAACACCTTTTTCTCTGCCAGATTAAAACTTGTAACTCTTGTAATAAGGCACATACAGTACTACTATTCTTAATAGGACCTGCTAATTCTAATACTTTCACTGCGTTGACCACATAAACTGAATCTGAAATCAAATTAAATGCAAATTGACATTTTTTAAACACCTCAATTACTATTTTCAACTCTACTATTTGGGGGGAACCCGGTTGAAATTGACATAACACGGGCTCTTGTCTTTCTATCAAATAGGCTCCACAGCCTGTCTTTGAGCCATCAGTAAACACATTTGGTGACCCTTGAAGTGGTACTGCTGAAGTAACCTTAGGGAATATCACTGGGTGCTCCTTAAAAAATGATAGCAATGGATGTTTAGGGTAATGGTTATCAATCACTCCTTCAAAGCTACATTGCAATATTGCCCAGTCATCTACAGTGCCACACAAAATCTTAATTTGATAACTGGAATAGGGCACTATTATACTGGCAGGAGCAACTCCAAAAGACTGCAAGCATTGTTGAATACCATTCAAGGCTAAAGCAGGAAGTGCAGTGGGATAATGTTCTATGGATTTTTTCGGAGAAATCTTTGAATAGGTCCATAATAATGGTCCGTCCTGCCATAACAATCCTGTAGGTTGACTATAGGTGGCAAATATGCACAATGCAATGGGCTGTCCTTCCTGCCATCTCTTTAGGAAGGCACTCTGTAACCTTTCTTCCACTTTACATAAAGCTTTTCTTGCTTCGTCTGTTAATTGCCTAGGAGAATTAAGTGCTGAATCACCTTTCAAAATATTATATAGGGGTCTTATTTCATAATTTGGTAGCTTTAAATAGCCTCTTACCCAATTGATATCTCCTAACAACCTTTGAAAATCATTTAAAGTCTTTAAATTATCTTTTCTTATCTCAATCTTTTGAGGTATTATCTTTTCAGGTCCAACCTTCGCTCCTAAATAATCAACCACATTTTCCTTTTGAACCTTATCAGGAGCAATAAACAACCTTTTCTTTTTTAATAATTGAACTAATTCTTCATAGGCCCGATCTAACATTTGTTCACTCTTAGCTGCCAGTAAGATATCATCCATATAATGAACACATCTCAAATCTGGAAAATTCTTTCTCAAGGGAGCAATGGCTTCCCCCACATATAGTTGGCACATAGTGGGGCTGTTTGCCATGCCCTGGGGTAATACTACCCATTCAAACCTCTGATCAGGTTCCTCATGGTTACAGGATGGAACAGTAAATGCAAATCTCTCACTATCTTTGGCACACAAAGGGATGGAGAAAAAACAATCTCTTATATCTATAACTATAATGGGCCATGAGGCTGGTAAAGATGATAAAAGCGGCAAGCCGCGTTGCACTGGGCCCATGATCTGCATTTGTTGATTTATGGCACGCAGATCATGCAATAATCTCCATTTTCCAGATTTCTTTTTAACGACAAAGATAGGTGTATTCCAGGGAGATACGGATGGTTTTATATGCTTTAAAGACATCTGTTCATCCACTAAATCTTTGGCTGCATTCAATTTTCCAGAGGAAAGTGGCCACTGAGGAACCCATACTGGATCCTCCGTCTTCCAAGTTATGGGAATGCCCTCCTCAGTGGCCCCTAGGAAAAACCCAGGCCCTGTCTCTTTTGTCTTTGCTGCATAGATATGGGACTTTTCCGTCCCTGCAAATATTTTCCTATTCCAAAGCCTGGAGCATATCCCATATCTTGCATCATACGTTGGGCTGAATCAGAATAGTCATTACTCAATTTAAATCCCATATCCTTTAAAAGGTCTCTTCCCCAAAGGGAGATAGGGAGCTCAAGTACATATGGCTGCATTTCTCCTGAATGGTTCTCTTGGTCCTGCCACTTTAATAACCTTGCACTCATATCTGGAGTCCTAGCATAACCCAGGCCTTGAAGTGTTTGAGAAGAGGCTTGTACAGGCCAACCTGAAGGCCAGTCTTTCTTTGCTATGATACTCCTATCAGCCCCAGTATCCAAAAGGCCCAGGATCTTTTTACCATCAACTTTTAACTCCAAGACGGGGCGTTGGTCCAAATCCAGGGAGAGAAAAGTCAAATCTGTGCCCGTGGACCCAAAACCATCTTTTCCTCTCTCTCTATCCTTTGCTGCATAGCAGTCATGTAAGCTCGGCAATATGATCAATTGAGCAATTCTATCTCCAGGAGAGATAGCCGTTATACCATGGGGGGAGGCTACCATGATCTTAACCACTCCTGTATAATCTGGATCTATAACTCCAGGATGGACAATAAGTCCTCTCAAGGCCGATGATGACCTCCCTAACAACAAACCAACTGTACCAGGTTCAAGGGGTCCTTTAAAATCTGTTTCAATTAACTGGACCCCCATTTGGGGTGTTAATACGAGTCTGGTGGTGGAGCAGAGGTCCAATCCTGCTGAGCCTGCAGTGGCTCTCCACGGTCTCTCGGATGGCGGAGGGTCGGCCATCTCTCTTGATTCTGCTCTTTGTCCTGATTCTCTACTGCCCCATATATTTGTGGGCCCTGAGGTCGTGGGCCCCGCTGTCCGTTTTTTGGACGAGTGCCACCATAACCTTGAGTTAAAGGCTGGCCATGGATGTCTATCACTGAACGGCATTCATTAGCCCAATGGTTCCCTTTTTTACATTTTGGGCATAACCCCGGCCGCCTGGGGTGTTGTACACTTCCTGTACTTTCTGTACTCCTTCCCCTGGGGCACTGTCTTTTAAAGTGTCCCATCTTGCCACACTTAAAACAAACTCCTGAACTTCCTCCACCTTTTCTGGCCAACTGTATTACTGCGGCAGCGAGACCAGCATTAGTTAACGGCCCTCCAAGTTCTCTACACACTTTCATCCAGGCTTCTAGGCCCTTATTCTTATAAGGGGTGATAGCAGCTCTACATTCTTTAGTACATTGCTCATAGACCAACTGTTTTATTAGTGGCAAAGCAGCATCCGGGTCACCAAAAATCTTCCCTGCTGCCTCCACCATTCGTGCTACAAAATCTGAAAAGGGCTCCATGGGGCCCTGTAGAATCTTAGTTAAGTTCCCACTCACTTCCCCTTTATTAGGAAGAGATCTCCAAGCCTTGATAGCTATCTTATTTATTTGCTCATAAATCTGAATAGGATATCCTATCTGCTGATTGGCAAATCTCCCCTGCCCAAGCAGCATATCTCTATCCCAGGCTGGATTTCCATCTCTCTGATTATTGGCTGCTTGCTCAGTGGCATACTCAATCAAGAAAGCTTTCCAGTCTAAGTATTGCCCTGGACTTAAGCAGGCGCGGACCAGGCCACTCCAATCACTTGGAGTCATACAATGTCTGCTTAATGCTTCCACTTGAGCCATTGTAAAAGAAGCAGTATTACCATAGGTACGAACCGACTCTGCAAGAGATTTAACTACCTTAAAATCAAGCGGTTCCTCGTACCTGTTCCCTTGTGGGTCTTGATATACAGGATAAACAAACTGTAATTCTGTTCTTACTTGTGTCCACATCCCCGGGCAGAAAGATCTCCCTACTTTCAGTGACTGAACATGCTGATCTATCTGAGTGGCTTCTGGATATGGAGGAGGAGTTGAAGGCGCCATGGCAATGGCTTTGTTTACACCAGCTGCCGCCAGCGTGGCTGAGGGCGCTGTAGCGACGACTCCGCCCACTCCGACTGCTGCTGACCTGTCAGGCGCTATAGCAACGGCTCCACCCACACTGACTGCCGCCGACATGTCCTTTTCTTTTACCCTTTTCTTTTCCTTTTTTCTAATAACAGTCCTCTCCAACTGTTCTAGTAGAGCGTGTAGCTCTCCTTCAGAATCTGTGCTCTCTGAGTCCTCAAAATCTCTAAAATCTCTAAAATCTGTAAGATTGGGATAGAGAGGAACTTTCTTTCTGCCTCCCTTTTCACTGTCTGCCTGCTCAAATCTTTCGCCTTTGTTACTTTCCTTTTCACTGTCTACTTGCTCAGATCTTTCCCCTTGTAGCAGTTCCAAGGCTGTCTCTCCCTCCCTAATTGCATTACAACATCTCTGATCTTCTAAACAACTCCTCACCATTTTCCAAATCGGTCTTACTCCATGCTTCAGAGTCCCTTGCTCCCAAGCAAAATCCAAGTCCCTGCCTAATTTGTCCCAGCAGGATACCGTAAGATTCCCGGACACCACAAACCACGGAGCCACGGAATCACACTCATTCAAAAATCTTTCTAGGGTAGACTTCTTAATCTTCAAATTCCTAGCTAAAAGTAGCTCCTGAAGAGCCAGAAAAATTGGGTGTGACTCAGACAACCCCATGTTTAAAAATTTACTTTCGGTTTGCAGCTTCCCCACGAAACTGTACCTTTTGTTCGCTATCTCCGCGAAACTTTACCATACGTTCACTATCTCCGCGAAACTTCACCTTGTGTTCGCTATCTCCATGAAACTTTATTGTCCTGATTTATCCCAGGAACTTACCAACGCGTTGCCCCTGACTGCAGGAGTTCTGAGTCTTTTCTGGGTCCCCGTACGGGCCACCACTTTGTCGCGTCCCCCCTTGTCCAGCAAGGAATGACGCAACTCACAAAAGCTCTTCTCCTGCAGTTTATTCAGGTCCCTTGAAAACAGTCTTCCGAATGCCCGGGCAGACCCAACCCACAGGCTAAATACTAAATGAACAGCCAATCAAGTAAAGCCACATAGTGCTATCTTAGAGGCCCACGTATGCGGAAGCAAGCCAGATCAGCGGTCTTAGCCAAATATGGACTTGTTTACCACCGAGAGCGCTCACCGTCGGGCTGGTGGAAGGCGGAGACCAGCGCCATCTTTAAGGCGCGGCACGTCGCAGCTCTCTACACAGTATACCTTCCCAATGTCCAGTTTATACATATTTGGCCCCTGACTTTAACATTCTACTATCTAACCAACTCCATGAGTTTAAAGGTCTATATGTGACTCAACATTCATACTATCTTGCAACACACTTTTAAGAGTATCTTCTTAGATCTATAACACCCTCTTGATTCCTAAACAATTCAAAATTTAACTATGAGACTCTAGCTGTCTATTCTTCAACCACCTCAGAGACCTGAGAGGGATAAATATAATTGCTTATATAGAAAGTGCAGGGCCTGCAGCTTCCAAAACTAAGAAAGAACATACCAATGACTGCCTGGACAGTTCCCATTTTCTCTCCATACATTCCAGCATCAGTCTTCAGCCTTTGGGTCCTGTTTCTCTGACAGACATTTGTTGTAGAGCAGGGATTATGAAGGACTTACCTACCCTGTCTTGGCAGAGTTAGGCTGTCGACTTCCCTGCTACCAAGTTTTGTCCTTTTTGGACAACAGTCTGTCTGCAGTTGGTGCAAGGGGTTTTTTCATGCCAAGAGAAATTCAACCATCTTACAGTGGAGGTTCTTCGATGCTTATCTTCTACTTGGAGTAGAATAGGGGGTGCTGTCAGGCGCTGATATGTCTCGATATCAAAAAAAAAATCTTGATTTAAGATAACATCTTTGAATGCCATATTCTGCAGACCTCTTGGGGTTTTTGGAGATGCCCTATCCATCTCTTGTATTTAGATAAGCAAATGTTGCTTGTCTCTTAGCAACTTGCTTACTGGGTAGTTTAGAGAATATCTGTGATAGACTGTCATAGTAGCTAACAAAGTGACATGTTTGCATGACTAGGAGTTTGTTTGAACT
Organism: Lophiomys imhausi; assembly: GCA_907164525.1. Classification (NCBI taxonomy): domain Eukaryota; kingdom Metazoa; phylum Chordata; class Mammalia; order Rodentia; family Muridae; genus Lophiomys; species Lophiomys imhausi. The sequence goes on along the minus strand of CAJQZJ010035090.1, from coordinate 1,642,838 downwards.
ATCCTAGACCGTTTCAGACGGTTGGTATCAAGAGCTCAGAGCATAGAAACTTTAGAAACCTATTTGCTGTTTTCTACTCAGGCTCACTGGTCACCCACTCTTCTGTCCACCATGCATATCCATTTGTAAATTATTTTTGAAACTACCCTGGAAACTAAACCCTGACTAGCATAGCCCCAGCTCTGAAGAAGCTTACTGACCACACTAGTGAATGATAAGATACAGGAGCTGGAAGAAGAGCACTTAAGGCAAGTCTCCTGCCCTGCTACTTGTGGCTGACCCTAAAGATGCCAGCATCTTTAGCTGAGGGTGAAAGAAAAACAGGTGGGACAAGGTGCCCTGGTCCTTGGATAACTTGGCTTCTGGGCCACTTTTGACCAGCCTCCGGCTCGGGTACACCCTTACATCCATCTCCTCTTCTGCTCTTCTTACTTTTATTGGGAAACTGGATCCCTTTCTCAGAGAGTGATCTAGTCCCAGTCAAGAGATGGATGGGAATGGGATCAGGCTCCCTCACTTCATTTGCTACTGGGGTTTGTTTGGTGCACAGGCAAGAAAGGAGCAGATACCATTTACTTTGGGAATATTTATACTTGTATGGTAGAAGGATCCAGAGAATATAATTTCTATTTAGATCAGCACATCATGACTTTCCAGTGACACAGACCACTTGGAGGGAAGGTAGAGATGAATTTCCTCACTTTTGGGTAATCAGAACGTTTTGCCTCCTGAATGCTGTATTTGATGGACTGGACCCTGATCAGTGGAGGGGTGTGTGTGTGTGTGTCTATGCGCGCATGTATGGGAGTCAGAGATCAATGCCAGATGTCTTCCTCTATCAACCCCTGCCTTCTTTTTTAAGACAGCATCTCTCACTGAACCCAGAGTTCAGAAGTTGGCTACACAGGCTGCCAAGCCAACCCCAGCAACTTTCTACTTTTGCATTCCCAGCACTGGGACTACAGGCACACAAGACCATGACAGACTCTTTTTTTCTTACGTGGGTGCTGGGGATTGAACTTGTGAATGTTGGTCTTCATATTGCAAGGCAAACAAACACCTTACCAACTGAACCATCACCCTGGAATTAGGATATTTTTTTGGTAAAGGAAAAAGTGACTTAGATAAACAAAACTGTGCCCTACCAATGTGAAATGTCATTCATTAGACTGGCATTCTTTTTTAATTGCATGTCTGCCCACTTGATCATCAGAATTGATTTTCTGGCACCCTCGTTGTTCAGCATTTGGGCACTACCTCCCAGAAATTCCAAGGGCTCAAAGTCTATCAGCCAGAATTCTCTTACTAATCTAATACTGTAGATTACCAGAGACTTTGAAAGGGGATGCCTAGGGGATGGTGATTAGCAAAATGATGTTATATAATTTAGAAAGGAAAAAGAAAAGCTTACCACACAGATAATTGAAGGCTCAGTGGAAATATTAGAAAAAAAAATTGTCAGATAATGTTTAGAAGTTTTTCCATTGCAAGTAAGTATGTGTTCAGTACTTCATTTGTAAAATGTGGGAGAGATGACCATTTTTTTTGTGATAGGTAAGCACCCAGGGAGAAGGAGGCTGTGTTTGTGATGCGGTGGGCTCAGCATGGTGATTGCCTTAGCATAGGCTAAGTAGCTACTAGAACACCAAGTGGCCAAGTCCTCTGAGTATTGAAATACAGTACTGAGCAGACAGGAGATGGGCCCTGAGGTGATAAAATAGGACAAGGTGGGCAGGACCTTGTACAGTGTTTTACTGTAGACAACTCCAGAGTGTGACCCTGTAGAGAGTACCTCTTTGTTTGGGGGATATGATTGAGACTGCCCCCTGCTGGTGGGTGGTGTCTAAACTGTGGCTCTTAATGACAGACCCCCAAATTAACCAAAGAGCCTCTCTGGCCATATGCAGGTCTGTCCCTCCATCTGTGCCTATAACCCCTGATACTGTTGCCACAGTCCCCAGAGGGAAGAGAAATCGCCCAGCATTTCTTGGTTGATGGTCTCTATCTCCACCATCTCTACTTTATGAGGAAGTCACTGTTCTGTCTCTCTTCCCTACTCTTTCTTTAAGGTTTTGTGGAAGAAAAAAAAAAAAAAAAAAGGACCCTTCACACCGTACAGGGATTGGGATTCCAGGCCCACCTCTGGGTTAGGTAGACACTTGAGAAATTTGATGTCTAGGTTATGTGTGTTTAGTAAATGTGATACTTGGGAAGTATTTGAAAAATGTGTATCTTAGGGATAAAAATCAGTTGGGAAGAAGCCCAGAAGTCTGAGTTCATGCCTACAAATTGATAAGACCACATTCTTGGGAGCCAATGAACAAGGGAGTGAAAATGGATTAGTCTGTTTCCTGTGAGAGAGAAAAAAATCTTAAAACATAAATAGCATTAACATAGTGAAAAGTAATACAATGGGCTATGATATATGAGCAGAACCAGAATTTGAGTTAGAAGGTAGCATTTCCCCACAGGCTATTTAGTAGCTTTTTCTGGAACCAATGTGGGTGGTAGAAGGAAGGCACTCATGGTGTGAGAGGCTAAGTCAGGGGACTCAACCTTCCCCGTGAAGTATTTGCTGACCATCCAGACCCAAAAGTCAGCCCTACAAAATATGATTATCTTTAACTCACTTAGCCAACCCATGTTGCCCCTGATAGCTCTTTGGAATAGTTGATGTGGAATTAATGAAGTTGGGATGTTTTTAAATGGAATTTTAAAATTGGGCTTTGAGAAGTGCATGAGCAGTGCCTGGTGCTATAAAATGACATTATAATCATTTCATTTTGAGATGATTTGACAGTCATTTCCTCAGTCTGATGTCTATAACTTACCAGTCAAGGAAAAGAATAATTTTGTGTGTCTTGATAAAGTGATGAAACCGAGAACAAAAAGCCTTTTGTCTTTAGACTTATGTTTCCATGTTCAGGCTCAAACTGTGTCAAGGTATTTAGGAGAATAGAAGGTTGGAAACCAGAGGCTTTTGACATGTTTTTGTGGATATATTGAAGACCCTGTATTTCAGACTGGAGAGATGGCTCAGCGGTTAAGAGCACTGACTGCTCTTCCAGAGGCCTTGAGTTCAATTCCCAGCAGCCACATGGTGGCTCACAACCATCCATAATGTGAACTGATGTCCTCTTATGGCATGCAGGTGTACATGGATATAGAGTACTCACATATAAAATAAATAAATCTTTAAAAAACAAAAACAACCCCCCCATTTCATATGAAATCCCTCAGTTACAGAGTGGAAGAAACAAGGAAAGGCCAGCAGGGTATCTCCACCAAAACTTACAACCCCAATTAACACCACATACAAAAACTAATTGCACATAGATAGCAGGCCTAATTGTGATCATAGAATAATGAGTGCCCGGAAATGTCAGAGAGAATATGTTTGTGATGTTGGATTGGCTTAAGTAGAGCACAACATAGGACTGATGGTCAAGGAAAAGATTAATATTTTGGATTTCAATATAGTTTAAAATGTGTGTTAACTAAAGCATTAAGAGAGTTACAGGTAGGGCTGGGAAGGGCAGAAGATATTGTCCACATCTATAACTGTGAAAAGGCTTGTATCCAGAATGGAAGGCAACATCTGCAGATCATGAGACAGTCCAGTAGAAGGAGGATAGCAGGGGCTAGAGAGATGGCTCAGCAGCTTAAAACACATGCTACTATTGCAGAAGATCCAAGTTCAGTTCCCAGCACCCATATCTAGCAGCTCACAGCTGTGCATAACTCTGGTTCTAGGGGAATGCCACCCTCTCTAGTTTCCTCAGGAACCTACATTTACAACTCACAAACGCACTCAAAAGTAATTTTTTTAAAGGTGCAGTATGTATGCACTCAACACAGAGGGATCTATGTTTAGGAAAATGCTCAGCCTCAGTCATCAGGGAAATTTGAATGAAAACTGCAATGATGTGTCACTGTGGTCATCATAAGAGAGAATAAATAACTGTCACAATGTTGTAGTGCAGGCAGGGACAAGCTGGTATAACCACTTCAGGAGACTTTAGTCTGACCTAAAGCTGAATACTTGCCTTGGGATACTCAAGTTTCTGGTGTGCATGCATATGGCAAAAAGTCATGCAGAAAATGTCCATAGCAGAATTTTTTTACAAGTGCCTTTACTTGGAAGCGATCCAAATATTTGCCACAGTCAGGATGGATTTCTTGAATAACCCTGTCATGAGGTCACTCAGCACTGATCGAAGAACTTGTAACTTTAAGAGGGTCTGTCAGATATGATATTGAAGTGAAGAGGCCAGGCATGAGTGCGTTCAGTCATTCCATAGACAGGAAGTGTGTGAGGATGTGAAGACATCTGTGCTGCATGGGATACATGTACCTTTTGAAGGAGATTCTTTAGAGGAGGCAAAAGGGGGCTCCTGGGGTCCTGCCCCATTCTGACTACTGAGCAGATTGAGGGGACAGAGTTGAGTTCATGCAGTGAGAATGTCTCAGTCTGCACAGGAAGAAGAGAAGGAAATGCACCTAAAACCAACAGTTCATTTTACAATGTCTCCCGGTGCCAGGGTACTGTGCAGTGTGTGTAGGGTGCCATGAAGTGTTAGTGAGAAGGAGAAAGATGCTGAGACTGTAAGGCTGCTCACCACTCCTCCGTGATATGAAACACTGTTTAGTTCTCTTTCAGGGTGGGGGAGATTCCCTGCCATTTCTTAACAAATTTGGCAGTTTTCCTATTAAAATTATATGTAACACCTTGATGTTACTGCTATTGCTATTACTATATTCATTTGGAGCTACAGGTTTAAATAGCTGTAAGTGCCTCAGCATGAATTATGGGAATTAAATTCCCATTAGTGGATCTGCAGCATAATTCAATGTGGTATGTTCTGAGCCAGAAGCCAAGAGCCCTGGGTTCCAGGTTCACCTCCCAGTCCTGACACGAAGCAAGCTATTTAGCCATACAATGCAGTGTCTTCCCCACCCACAACATAGTAGCAATGCTGCTATGGAAACCACACTCCCATCTTCAAGACCATTGTGGAGATAAAACAAGCTCATTCCTGTGAGCTTGCTTATGGAGCACTACATCTGTTAGGCAAACCCCACCCTTCCAGTGAGTACCAGTCACGTTCACAGGTGCTTCCTAAGTTTCTTCTTTGCTTTTCTTTCTCCTCCTCATCCTCATCCTCTCTCCCTCTCCCATCTTCTGCTGGAGATATGCCCAGTGCCTTACAGGTGCCAGGCAAGCATTCTGCCACAGATCCACACCCCCGCTCTTTCTTCTTAAGTTTTCTCACTCAGTGTCTATAGACAAAAAGCGTTAAGAGCAGAAGTATAGTCCAAAGAGCAACCACTTTGGAGGAATTGGAGAACAGCCTGGATATACTGTTTTTTCCATCCTGATCCCTGTTCTTTGGAGAACTGCATGCACTTATTTTTGCAGATTCAAATTAGTACCTGACCTCCGTGAATACACAGAAGCTAGCTCAGGAGACGAGTGTAGTTCTTTATCCACACTTCAAAAGTAATTTTTTCCATATAGATAGATGTGTTTAGATTTAATGATTCACCTGTTCACACTTCGTAACTTGCCAGGTTGGGAATACGTTGATAGTGCTAAATCATTTTAGCTCTAGCCATCACTAACATTTAGAAGACTCTCCATGATGAAAGAGAAGGCTAATTTGGAACCTTTTAGTCCAATTAATTGGTTAGGAGAAATCTATCTAAAAGAGGGAGAGGGGGAGAAATCCTTGTTTTAATCAACTTCAATTTAATTGAACAACTCCAAATGAATTCTTTAGAAACTGTTTTTCTCAGAGAAATAGACTATCAATCTAAGCCAGAGTTTCCAAAACTTTCATTTAGCCGCAGACATATATTTCTGAAAATGAAATCTTCCACTGAACATAAACCTATAGAGTAGATCTGAGGAAGGCCAGCTGCACTCTTTGAAGTGGAGATGGGAGTTGTGAAATCAAGAGAAAGGAGGTTTTGTTGTTGAGCATCTTACCACTGAGGTTGGAAGACTGTTGAACATAAAGGGAAGGAGTCACTTCCCTTGGCTATGGTAGCCCATGCTAGGTACATTCTCTGTGTGTGGCTGTGCCCTCCCCCTATTCTTTTCTGACACATCACTCCACATTCCTGGTGTGCTGTGGGTTCAGTGACCTGACAGAGGTGGGATGGATGGTTTGGCTGTGGCTTCAACATGCTGTGATCCTAGATACATGAATTCCTTAGTACTCCTAGATACCGAAATGGATGTCCAGTTCACCTTAAGCTTTCCTGAGTGAATACTGTGTTTTGAGAGAATGTGACAAACAATATCAATAACTGAAAAAATACCCAGAGTGAACCACCTTCAGTTAGTTATTCAGGTATTTCAGTTAGAGGATGCAGCTAGCTCACCTTTTACCTGTTACCCACGGAAACCTTCCTGAAACTTTTTTTGACATAAATATTCTGGACTGTTGTGGATTTTTCTGCGTGTTTGTTTTCTTCTTTCCTCCTCCTCCTTTGCTAGATAATATGAGATCATTATCTCACCCTCTTTCAGTAAATTTCAACGAAAAACAAAGAGTCAGGTAACAGCAGACTAGGGAGGATCTTGCTGCCAATCCTGAAGAAAAGTGTTCTCCCTTTATCTTTCTGAAACCATTTCCACAGCTGCTGGCCAGGAGCTGGTGAGTGTGTCCAGGAGCTGCTGACGGTGCCCAGGAGTTAGTGAGGGCGCCCAGGAACTGCTGAGGGTACAGGAGCTGGTGAGGGTGCGCAGGAGCTGGTGAGGGTGCACATATGCTTCTGCGACTGACAGAGCTGCAGAGGAAGTCTTTCAAGGATATCTTCTTAGGACTTCTTGTAGAGAAACTTTTTGTTCATGGGTCGAACCAATGAGATAACTCTGGAAAAGAAGAAAACTGTAACTGAATAAACCAAAACAGACTGTTCTCTGCTCTCATGGGACTGAGTTTGTTGGTCATCAGCCTATAGGAGGCCCTGCCATCCACAGCCAAGCTCATGCTCTAGAAACATCTTCTACCTTGAGAAAAAAGACAGGCTAGTAGAAGGGTAGGGGGTTTCCTGAACGATTTGGCCTCATGCAGTGTGCCATAATCAAGAATGAGATGTAAGCCAGCTTGGAAATCTCTGAGTCTGAAAGACACCCCAAGAACTTTTCATCAGCTCTGAACCTGCTGGGGCCAAAGTTCAAACCATTAATTCCTTCTAGAAAAGCAGGACTCACAGCCTTCCCATTCCTTAACCCTGCCCAAGTCTTAAATATGCCTATTTATTAAAAAAAAATGAATATACTGCATACTAACCATGGAACACTCTAGCAATCTCAAAAAAATGGAGAATAAATTTTTAAAAATCACTCAGATTTCAGAGGGTTGATTACTAGACTATGGTTGACAAGCATCTGTAACAAAATATGATGCTGTTCCTAGATTTGATGTTTCCCTATTATTTTTAGCCATCTATCTCTTGTTCCCAAATATTGCTTCTGGAGTAATACTTATCCACTTACTAGAATGTGCCCTAAGCTCATAAAAATATTACACCTTTTCAAAAGATGAAATATAAACTTGTAAATAAACTTCTAGGAAAGCGGCCTCAGAGGTAATAAAGAAAACAGAGTGAAACAAGACATTATTTATTAAATTAGTGAAATTGCAACACCTAGGCCTGGTAAGGAAGCTGAAAATGCCAATCTTAGTCTCCATTCGTGCCTTACTTTTGGTATAGGACTTTTGGAAACAAATTTGTTTACATGTATCAATCGGCATTGCTGTTTGTAGCTTTCAGCTAGCAGTTTCACTTCACATTTTTATTTGCCTAAAGAAATCGTCTGTTTTTAAGAGCTGTTGGTTTTGAAATATTCATGTCAGGGAAGTGGTGGTGTGTTAGTCAGTTTCTCGTTGCTGTGACAAAATACCAGAGGAAATGGCTTAGTTTGGAAGGGTTATTTTGGCTCACTGTTTTAGGGTGCCTGGCTCTATTGTTTCTGGCTATGAGTGAGGTAAGAGCATATGGCCAAGGGCGTTACTGACCTCATAGTAGTCAATGTTACATATTACAAAATACATACTGCCCATAGTACCTCTGTGGTCATTTTTCTAGAAGTTTATTTACAAGTTGTAGTTCATCTTTTGAAAAGGTGGAATATTTTTATGAGCTTAGGGTATATTCTAGTAAGTGGATAGGTATTACTTCAGAAGTAATGTTTGGATAACAAGAGTTAGTCGACTAAAAATTACAGAGAAACGCCAAATCTAGGAACAGCATCAGGTAGCAGAGAAGAGTGACAGGCGGAGACCATAGCTTGTATATCCCTGTCACCCACTTCCTCCAACCCTGGGTTACCCTCCACAGAATCTACCTGGTCCCAGGAGTCTGTTCTGATTTTCAATTCATTGGTAGATGAACTTTGTATCAATGAGATCAGAGCCCTCGAGATCCAATGGTCTCTGGAAAAGCCCTCACAGACACACCCAGAGGTGTGCTCTACTGACGTTTTAGGTGTCTTGCATTTCAATCATAGTGACAGTTGGTGGAAATGTCACAAGCACTCGTAAAGGGAGTATGAGCTGTGGCTGACTTAGAGTCTACCACCCAATGTCTGTCACCTGTGCCTCAAGCAAGCCTCTCAGCCCCTAAGTCTCTGTTTCCATATTTTTAGCTGAGGATGACAATGACCCCTGCTTCATAGTGTTCCTGTGGAGATAAAAATGGAGTTCTAATACCTACTGTACTTTAGCACACTGTCTGGCTTATGGAGAATACTCTCTGTGTCTAGTTAGCTCATGCATTGCTGTGAGGAAAGACGGTGTCTGGGTAGAGTAATCAAGCAGCCGTGTGTTGTTACTTGTGCCAAATGTTAGCATATGGTGTTTAGAAACGCTGACCAGCCAGTAATTGTAAGACCGGCAAAATACCCACACCGGGCTCGAGTGGGGACTTAGCATGGACCAGCTGGTCACAAACTGAGTTAAATAGAAGCACGCCAAATGCTAAGTGCACCTTCATACTCAATGGAGGAAGATATGTATAGGGAATAAACTAGGAGGATGCAGATATCCCTAGGGAATGAACTAGGAGAGTGTTGATGTCCCTAGGGAATGAACTAGGAGGGTGCTGATGCCCCGGTGGTGGTGGCTTCTATGGTGGATAACAAGAGAGAATATTGGTTTTAATCTCATAAAATCAGTCTGAGGCATAAGATATGTGAGCTCATACTCTAGCTACACCCGTCTACAATTTGCAATACATGACTTTTGAAGTTCAGAGCCCAGGGTTCCTCACTGTGGCATCGAATTTGCTTCCTATTGTTTTGTTTTTTGTTTTTGTTTTTTTTTTTTTCTTTTTTTTTCAAGGTGCCCAGGACTTTTCTGTGCTGAAACATCATCTCTGCTGTTCCCAAACAAGAGAAATTTGACACCTTTGTACAACTTGACCAGGCATGAAATTGCATTTTATTTGATTGCTCAGCTGGTCAGATAAATAATGGGATTCAGACCTTGGCAGGGAACACCCACAGGGCTGACCACCCCCTCCTTGTGTTTCCTGAGAGGGAGGCCTTCATGGCATTGTCATCTATGAAATGGCTGCCATGCTACCTTTTAGTCTCAGTTTGCAAACACGAATATTGTTTTCTCCCTGGAAGAAGGCAGTGAGTGCCCTTCCTTTCTCAGGGCCCTTCATTCAGGGGATTGTAGAATAAACGAGCTGTTAGGTTCTAAGTATTCCGCACGATGTGGTCAGCCTTCCCCCTAAATTCTGGAAGACAGGCTTATGACATGACTTGCTCACAGTTAATAGGTTGCCTCTTCTGAGTTCCTTTGGCATGAGAGAAGAATCAACCAACCCCTTCTAGAATGGAAACTCATGAGGATTCAGAGTTCAAGAAACCAGAGCAAGCACTGTGGACAGGCAAGCAAGCCCCTTGCTGCCTCCTGAGATGGGCACAGGGGTCCTCCTCCTCCATATCTGTGATTGTTACAATGCTGTCCTGGCTGGCCACCTCTCAGAGCCTGTCGCTGCTGCACATCCTCTCTGCTGTGGATCATGTTCAGACACACAACATGATCCATCATACTTCTGCTTCAAACCTGCTGTTAGCTCCTCAGATGACTCCCTTATAAAGCAGCCATAGGCACCCTGGGCAGCCCCTCGCCTGGCTCCTCATCTCTGTCAGCCTCTGGCATGGGCTGCAGCCTCTGGAGAGGCTCATTTTGTATAGGCTGCTACTTCCTGGCTGCAGTGGTTCAGCGTGCTTGGGTTAGTCCTACAGTCATGCCAAGAGGCCACCTTCATAGACAGGTGGCTCTGTCCCTTGTGGCATTTGTGGACTGGAAGAGAAGACACACAACCAAGATCATCACAGCCATAATCACATAATTAAGCTTGGTGACAAGAGCTCAGGAAGAGACAGACCTGGATAGGATGGCGTTCCAGCACACACTGCATGTGGTTGGTTATGTTTAAGCTGAAACCTAATTAAGAAATCTGAGAAAGAGCTCAGAGACAGAGCTTTCCATGGCTAGGTAGCAAACCAGAAAAAGGCGGAAAGGTAAGAAACTACCATGGTAGCAGGAACACAGGTGGTGGTCCAAGCTGGCACCTGCTGCAGGTTGTTTCCATCCACATGAACTCATCAGTCCTTATGAACCCTGCAGGATGAGTCCTTCCCCATCCGCACATTGCACACCTGTACTCAGAAACATGGAGAGGCTAGATGGTGTGGCAAGATCATGTGGCTGACTGGGTGGTAGGTTCTGAACCCAGGTCACATGGATCCCAAGACTGCATTAATGTGTTTAACCCACTCAAGGCCGTTGTGGCTGGTGCCAGTAAGGCAAGGTTAGAAGGTGGAAGCAAGGCCAGTGTGACCACCTAGGCAAGTTAGGGAATGCCATGATCTAATTTGTGTTTTTAAGGGATCCATCTGCTTGCTTGGGAGGAGAGTAAGTTCAAGGGGAGATAAGGGGGGGGCAGCAAAGAAAATAATTACACACAGTAGATAGAGCATCAGCCATTGGGGTCCCCCCTTCCTTTCCTGGCCCTTCCTGTCCTTTCACCTGGCACAGTGTCATATTCTGTTTGTAGCTTTCTCCTCCTCCTCCTCCTCCTCCTCCTCATCCTCATCCTCATCCTTTTCCTCCTCCTCCTTCTTCTTCTTCTTCACTACATTTCTTCAGGATCCAGAGAGATGTCATCTAGACCAGTGTGGCATCTCTCGAGGTTTTTCTCTGTATAGTGGGTTCTTAATAAATAGTCTAAAGGAATGGAAGAGAAATATTTACAAAGATAAGAAGTTAGACATTTTGCTGGGTATGTTGACTCACTCATGTGACTGTCACAGAGTAAGCTACCTGTGACTGATACTTCAAATGGAGTAATGCTCAGACAGTACCAGGGGTCTATTATTAAATGTTCCATTTCCTTAATAGCTTGAGTGGCCAAGATTATTCCCCAGCTTGACATTCTTAGTGAGTCAAGAGGTTGTCAGCTAGAGTAACAGCATTCCTATTCCTTCTGCAAGACCTTGGGAGTCTTCAGCTGCTGGAAGCAAGAACCCTGGTTGGGATGGAGGCTGATTGCCTCTCTTGGCTCAGCTCATGGCCTGTAGTGCCCTCATGGTCCAACATGAGAACACAGAGCAGTGTTGTGGCTCAGCCTCCAGAGTTCCAAGCATTCTTAGCATCCCAGCCATCTAAAAAAACAAGCATATTTGCTTCCATGTGGCCAGGTCTCAGAGAGGTGCCCATTTCTTAGCACTCTGCACTGTCACTGAAACACGTTTACTTCAAAAAATGTCCAGTATCATTAGCATGCCATCAGATGGGTTCTCACCAACTGAGTGGACAACCTTGGTTCAGAACACAGAACAGGGCTTAGGGGATGGATCAATGAGTGAATAAAGTACTTGCAATGCAAGCATGGGGAACTGAGTTTGGATGCCCAGAAGACACGTAAAGGTGGGCATGGGAGCACACATCTATCACCTACTGCTCCTATGGAGGGATGGGAGGCAGAGATAGGAGAATCCCCAGAAACCTGTGGGACAGCTAGCTCAGTTTACACCCTAAGGAATAGCAAAAAGGCCCTGTCTCAAACAATATGGAAGATGAGGACAGACTGACACCTGTGGTTCTCTTATCTCTACATGCACACCATAGTCGTACCCATGACCATATACACAACCATATATTATATACACACCCATCCCACCCCACACTCATAAAAATCAACACTCCAACTCAACCTCCTGATATTCTTTCGTTGACTGCCCTACCTCATGAAGGTAAGATGTTTTACCATGGTGCTAGGAATTGAACCCAGGGCTTTGCACATATTAGACACATCTTGCACTGAGGTACCATATACCATGCCCTAGTACCATCATTTTGGATAGCCTGGATTAATGCTACCTTGTCTTGGGGCTTTCTACCAGGGAAGTCACCAATGTATAGAAATGATTTAGACTTAAGATGAAATTCAGTTTCAGTGCCCCACTGCCACCAGTCCTTGATTTATGACACATTCCCAGACAGAGAAGAAATGAAATGAGTGTAAAGACTTTCATTTGAAAAAGGCAGTCTGTCAAGAACTGCACGTGTTTGTGCCAAGGCACTTTTCAAACTTCTGCCCTCACAGTGATATGTGTTAGTTGCTGCATTAGTATATTGTTGCCTTGATTATTCCTCCTCATCAGAGAAAGAATGTGTCTCTTCTTGTCCTAAGTAAGTTTTCTAGGTCAGTGGCCTGTCAGCTTTTTCTACAAAGGCCGCATAGTAAATATTTTTGGCTTTGCCTGCCATATGGTTTCTGTCGTAGCCACTTCACTCTCTTTGAGGTGCAAAGCCAAATCCCAGACGGTATGTTACGAGGGTGTATGGCTAAACTCCAGAAACTTGATTTATGGACCCTGAAACATGAAGTCCACAAAATTATCACTTGTCATGAGATACCATTCTGACTCTTTTAACATTTCAATCATATTTGAGAAGAAATCTTTCAAAAGTTTTAAAACACTTTACATTCTCAGAGAAATCTGGTAACATTTTCTTAGGAAACATGGACATGATGGCATCACAAGCAGGTCTGAGGCACTTGCCGTGTGTTTGGGCCAGTTGCCTCTTGGATGAGCATCTGTTTCATGTCCTGTGGTGTGGGGATAAGGACCTTCAGATGGTCTCCGCAGGACAGCTGCTCTCTGCTGCTAATAGGAAAGCTCTAGTCTGGCCTGTCTTAGAGTGTCACAGTTGGTCTGCTTTCGGGCTGTCACTTGTTAACAGTTCTGGAAATTACCCTTTATACAAGTGTCCTTAGACCTAGAGATGTCTATATTTGTCTAAATTCAAATAGTTTTCCGATGCCCTCATGGGCACCAGATTGGAAACTGTAACTTCACCTAGCCTGCCCCAATACCAGCTCTCAGCTCTGACACCAGCATTCCTGGGCTTCCATGAGTGAACTGATTGGCTAAAATTATCTATACAGAGACTGGAGAGATAGTTCAGCATACCAGCTGCTCTTGCAGAGGACCTGGGTTCAATTCCCAGCACCCACATAGTAGCCACTACCTTCTGTAACTCCAGTTCCAAGGGATCTTTTGTCCCCTTCTGACCTCCACAGGTACCAGGCACACATATGACGTACAGATGTACATGCAGACAAATCACTCATACACATAAAATAGAAATAAATTTTAAAAATTAAAAAAAACCTATGCATAGGAGGAGCCTGCCTCAGCTCCTCAGCTGGGCTCTTGAGAATGTGTCTTAAGAAACAGAGATGGTCAAGAGCGTGAGGTGAACAAAGTCCTTCCATAGTTGCTGAGAGGTTTAAGAAAACTGACACATTAGAATCTTGTCCCCAGTCTAAGCAGAGAATATGTGTCGTGTAACTAACTGTCTGCTGCTGCTGTTTTTCTTTTTGCTCAATGAGCATATTTCTGCTGGGGTTTGGTGCGTGGTAAAGATGCTCAAGGTTCCAGGTCATATAGAGAAATGTGTTATTCTGAGAAGTTACACAGCCTTGATAGACTTAGATGAGGAGATCTCAGGACAAGACAGCGTGGAATGATGGTGGTTTGTGATTTACACTGGTTTATTTTTAATAGGTCCAGGCAGCTAATCCTGGACTAGTCAATATCTGTTTACTCACAGAGGTTCTACAGTGCAGGGGTTAGGAATGGCTCAGAGCCATAAGTACTGGAGTCACAGCTGGCACTTGGTCTTCTTTAGGGAGGCATTATTGAAATAGTATTGTCCTGGCTTCACATCTTTGACAGAAATCAACTCCTTCCTGGTTTAATGTTTAGCTCAGTAAACCAAAAGTTTTAAAAAGTATCACTTTTGTTAACCAAAAGTTTTAAAAAGTATCACTTTTCTCAATTAGGAGCAGATTTAATTTATTTGGAGAAATTATGTTTGGAAATGAGTAACAATCCAGTTAGGGTGGTGGGATCATGTATGATAATGATGCTTTTTTAAAGATGTATAGTTTTGCCTTTTATGAAAGGAAGAGGGAAAGCCTGAAGCTATTGTAATGTCTTTCCAACATAAACTCCCTTCATTGTGAAGCTAATACTGCAGAAGTCTGTCATGAAGGTCAGAACCACAGCACAAAAACCCTGTAGAACAATGGTTCTCAACCTGTGGGCCACAACCCCTTTGGGGATTAAAGATAACCTTTTCATAGTGGTCACTTAAGACTGTTGGAAAACAAAGATACTTAGGATTT
>CAJQZJ010035090.1:1613836-1628101 GCA_907164525.1 Lophiomys imhausi | reverse complement strand
GCATTAGGAAGGGTGAGAACTATGGTCTTGGGGGAGTACCGCAAGACAACGCACACTGGAAGCAGCTGGCATTTGTGTTGTTGGTTGCCTTGCTTGGTTTGGGTTTGAATTCTAACCAGAAATCTGTTGGATGGGCAGAAGGAAACAGACTCCACATGATCTCTGCTCCCCTTCTCATCCTACATCTATCTCCTCCTGGCTTGGCTTTCAGCAGAGATGTGTGTGGAAGCAGAGCTGGTGGGCATTCCTTAGTTTTCTAGGGCTAGTAGAACAAAGTATTACAAAGTAATAGTGACAGGCAGTGGAAATATGTTTATTTTCTCATGTATATGTGTGCATGTGTTGTTTGTATGTGTAAGGGCACACATTTGTGGGTACACGTGTGTGTATATATATGTATGTGGCCTGGGGCAAAAATGACATCGGATGTCACACTCCACTGCATTCATTGAGACAGTCTCTCACTGAACCCAGCTAGGCTAGCTTGCCCTGGGCATCCTGTCTCCCCCGCCCTAGTGCTGTATTGTAGGGTGCTGCTTTGCCTACCAGGCTTTTATGAGAATTCTGGATCCTCGCTTTTACGGGGCAAGTGTAACTCATTTATGCAGAGTCATCTCTGTAGCCTGTGGTCTGTTTTCTCACAATTTTGAGGCCAGAACACAGAACCCACCTGTCACAGGGCTATACCTCTTCTACCATCTCTGGAGGAAGAGCTTTCTGGAATCTCCCCGCTCTTGGTAGCAACATGCTCCATGTTACAGCAGCAGCATCCCAGTCTCCGCTTCTGTCTTCTCCAGCTCTTCCCTGTCTGCTGACTGCCCCACTTCTCTAGCGAACCAGCCATTGGACTTCAAATCCAAAGCCAGGATGAGTACATCTTGACATTCCTATTTAGTTATGTCTACAAAGGCCTTTGTCCAATACATTCCAAGCTACCAAGGGCCAGGACTTGGTCTTAAACTTCAGAGACTACTTTTTGCCCACTGTTGTAGCCTTCACAGGCTAAGTTTTTGCCGACACAAGCAGAGCTAGCCACTGGCAGACTCTCCTCAAACCCCAGAGTCCTGGCAGTCTGGGCAGAGAGGAGCTGCATAGGGAAAGCTGGCTTCTCCAGTTTGGTGGCAGCTCCCTTGCTCACATACCTGTGGCCCTGGGGCTTTTACAGTCTCTAGAATTGTGGCTTCTCTTAGAATGTGTGTGCCTCTGGGTCATGAAGAGAATATTAGACAGTCTGGGAGCAGGCTGCCCAGCTGACAGCCCGGGCTCACTGCATGTAGCTAAATCTCCACCTCCAGCATGAAACTTCTTACCTGGAAGCTGATGGCATTTGACAGCTCACAGATCTGTTTGGACCTTTCTGGATGACACTTGCTGATGGAATGCATGTGATTTAATGTATAGAGTCTTCAACGGCACCTGGCTCAGCATAAGGGACACTGTGGTTACCAGTTTTGCTGTTGTCTAAAGCCAGGTATTATCCACTGATAACTCTGTGTTATGCTCCAATCCTTGTCTATGGTAGCCACCAGTTACTCATTATTATAACAAACAGTCGCCCAATATCCATAGCAGACCCGGCACCACCAATACATATATGGGGAACACTGTCCCCACCAGGCAGGTGTGGGCCTGAAACTCATTAGAACCTGGGCCCATGTGCAGATCCAGGTGAGGGACAGCCATTGTTGTTCTTGTATCCATTAAGAATGGCTGTTGTGGTTCTGGTCAGCAGTGGACATCCACTGATACAGCTACAGATCTATGCCAGCCTGGGACAGAAAGGAACAAGCTCCTGGGATGGAGTCATAGAGTGTCACAGCTATCATCCCTGTCAGCACTGAGTTAGCTTCCTTCCCACATTCCCACTCATCCATGCAAGTGTGTGTAGGTTACTATTCTTGCCCACCCCCACCCGGCATCCTTCACTGTTCCTGCTGGAATGACCACTGTTCTGAACGTGGCAGCACCCTTAGATGCCGTCCCTACACCTGCGGGATGTCCAGCTTTTTGTTCCTATCCCGCTGTGTTGTATTACGCTTTGTGTTTCTTTTATCACAGTCCACAGAATCTCTGGTAACTTTTTTTCCTCTCAACATTTTGAATATAAACTGGCTAAGATCAAAAACTCAAATGGTAGCACATGCTGGTGAGGTTGTGGAGAAAGGGGAACATTCCTCCATTGCTGGTGGGAGTGCAAGCTTGTACAACCACTATGGAAATCAGTCTGGCGATATGTTAGAAAACTTGGAATACCCAGCCATACCACTTCTGGGTATCCACCCAAATGATTCCTCACCAAACCACAAGGACAGTTCCTCATCTATGTTAATAACAGCCTTATTTGTAATAGCTAGAAACTGGAAACAACCCAGATGTCCCTCAACAAAGGAATGGATTTAAAAAAAAAAAACACTGTGGTACATCTATGCAATGGAATACTACTCAGCCACCAGAAACAACAAAATCATGCAATTTGCAGCCAAATGGATGGAACTAGAGAAGCTTATCTGAGTGAGCTAACCCAGACTCAGAAGGATGCACATGGCATCTATTCACTTATAATCAGATTTTAGCCATATAGTACAGGATATCTATACTACAACCAGTGCACCAAAGGGAACAGGAACATAGACTTTGTTTCCTGTCAATGAGACACTTTGCCCTAGTGGTGCTGCCTTGTAGGCCCCCAGTGTATGAGGAGGCTCTTGGCCCTCATATGACTGCTGAAGTGGGGTGGGGGACTGTTATGTAGGGACACTCCACTCCAGAGGAGTGGGATGGAAGGATTAGGGGGTAGAGGAGGGCAGGACTGAGAGGGGTGGAAAGAGGGCACTGTGATGGAGATGTAACCTGAAGTAATAAATAAACTTAAAAATCTGCATCGAGCATTGGCTCCTACCTATTTCATTCGCTCTCCTGGGCATATAATAACAATCATCTGTCCATTTCCCTGTTGGCAGGCAGTTAGATGGCATCCATATCTCCACTTCTTTAAACAAAAATGCTGGTCTTTTGTTTACCTTGGACACATATTAGGATTTACACAAATCCAGAACAGATTTACGAAGGAACTTGCCAGTCACAATAAGGTGTAAGGTGGGCAGAGCTTTTCCTTCTGTGATGGCTGTTCTTGGTTGTCAGCGTGACTGCGTCCGGAATAACAATCCAAAAATCAAGGGCCCACCATCAGAGGTTTTTGTTGTTGTTGTTTTGTTTTGTTCTTCTGCTTAATTTGAAGTAGGAAGATCCACTTCCAATCTGGATCTTGAGGCAGGAAGAGACACCTTTAATTTGGGCCACACCTGCTGCTGGAAGCCTGTATAAGGAGAGAGAAGAAGAAGAAAGCTTTTGCTGTTTGCCTGCTTGCCCTCGCCTTGCTATCAGGTCCCTTCCTTCATCGGCGTTAGAGCCTACTTCTTCAGGATTCAAGTGTCTGCTCAACACCAGCTGAGACATCTAGCCTTGTGGAGAGAGAAACTACTGGATCCTTGGACTTATCCTCTGGGGTGTGTGTGTGTATACATATGTTTGTGTAGACATACACACACACACACACACACACACACACACACACACACATATATATATATACAGAGAGAGAGAGAGAGAGAGAGAGAGAGAGATTGATATTAATTCTACCCTGACTAGGACTAAAGCATCTACTATGTTTGGCAACTTGCTTTCCCCAGTATAGGAGGGACCAATTTACCCTCCATCCGCAGTGTGTGAGGATCTGTTTCTCAAATCCCCACCAGTCAGAGCTTTTACCAAACTGACTAAATCAAAGGTTTCAACCTGACTTCTGTGAAATCCCAGGCACTTACCTCCCTGGGAATCACCTGAAGGCAAAGCACCTTCCCCTATGCTCCTTGCTGCTATTTCTGGGGCTGTTTAACGTCATTGGCATAGCCACCTGCTCCACTTCCTCTTGTGGGGCATGAGGGAGAGGTGGCCTTTTCGTACTAACTGGTAGAAATCTGTTGCCTTTTACTGTTGCTCTTTTGTTGTCCTTCTTGAAAGGAGTTGCATATTCCTCTGGGCTGTGACATTTTCATAGTTTTGTTGTTTGTTTTGTTTTTTAATGGAACAAAAGCGAGCCCTGGGGAACAACATGCAGAGCAGACCTTTCAGGTCCATTTGTTCTGCTTCTGGGGCTAGTGTGTGGGTACACGGCTCCTGAGCCCTACCCCTACCATTCCCACCCATCCAGAGGGCAGCAGAGTGGAAATCAAATTTCCTGTCTTCCTTTTGTCTTGCTTTTCCTTTTTAACCATGGCCTGTAGGAACACGCCTATGTTCTTGGTTCTCTGTGCACACTTGTTCATTTAGGACTTTGGGTCATGAGTTGCTGAATCCAAAGCCACAGGCAGACACAGCTTGCCACTTCTGGCTCATTATATCATCGGTCTTATAAACTATAAAGGATTTAAGTAATTTATCAATGCATGCCAGCATATGGATGGCTAATTCCCCCAACTCAAAGTCTAGATACACTTTCATAGTACAGAGGCAAACTTTTCATAATAAACCTTACCAAAAAGTATGATTCTACCCACCAAAGACAACTGGTGTTTATATCTGGTATATAGCCCACTGTGATTTTTCTAACAAATCTGTGACTATATGACAGCCATATAATAATTAGATAATAGTAAATGTTTCAGAGTAAACATGCTTTATATACCAAACAACCTAGAAAACTGTCTTTGGTGGTAAATATATTCCTACAGTGTCCTTTTCAATGGCTGCATAATATTCCTTTGTATCTTGAAGATTTCCAAAGATCCTTTAGCATCTGATATGTTATAGCTCTCTTTGTTTT
The DNA here is from genome assembly GCA_907164525.1 of Lophiomys imhausi. Lineage (NCBI taxonomy): Eukaryota > Metazoa > Chordata > Mammalia > Rodentia > Muridae > Lophiomys > Lophiomys imhausi. The sequence continues at coordinate 1,623,279 of CAJQZJ010035090.1, read as the reverse complement.
ATTGTTTTTGTGACCTCAGAGCCTCATTCTCTGGGAGATCAAAATCAAAAGAGGGAGTTGAGCTAGAAAGGCAGCAGAATCTGCATGTGAGAGGGCTGTCACTCAGAAAAGGGGTTGTTTGTTCCCCATGATGGAAAAGCATATAACAAAATCAGGAAGCCATCTTGCTATGGTTCCCGTGGGTCCCTTCCCCACACATGAGCGTACTGAGGGAGCAAAAGCACCGGCATGCCTTGAGTAGAAGTGCTGTGAGTCACTTTACTGCCTGTGATCGCTTCGCACTGTCAGGCGGGGATAATATGGCGCTGGTCTTATCTGCCAGACAGATGTGAGATACAAGTTGCCTCCTAGATGGAAAAGTGGCTTGGGGGCTGTTGAGCTTTCTGTCATTGCAGTGTAAAGAGACTCACCGATGCTGTCCCGGGGCACATACAAGGGGATTTGATGAGTAACAGCTCTCTGAGGACATTAAAGAGGATAATGTTCCCGAACTGAGGCTTCCCGAGGAATGTAGGCAACCACAGATCTTGCCAGCTGGCCTGGCATTCATCCTCAGTGGGAGCCAGTGGTGGGAAAGAGCTCACCCTCAACTCTCACATGGCCCAGGTTCAAATCCCTACAGGTGAGCACCACTCCGTAGCACAGCTTCCACCACTGTGCATCTGGTGTGAGAATTCAGAGGAATAAGGCCATTAAATTCCCCAGCCCACAACTTGGCATTAGCAGTCGCAATGCATGATGCTCTTGCTACTGTCGCTGTTGTCTCAGTTGTTATTGTTGTTGTAAGTAAATTTGGAGACAAAGATGCATTCACCAGCCATTTGATTTATTGCAAAAGCGTATTTTAGTTGTATGATAGACTGGGTGTTTGTCCATCTTTCTGGTACTTCCTAAATAGCCCCTTCCTGGTAAAGACGTCCTGCCATGGACATGTGGTGGCGGCAAAATTCACAGAGGACTAGCTCACTACCAAGGGAAATGAACAGCTGTCTTGCAGGTACCTGCAGCCTGGGTTAGCTGTCCTGAGAACTGGGCCCAGAGTTTTTCTCCAGCTTGTCTTTTTTTCACTGTTACAGTCTTTCCTGAGGTTGGGAACCTTTCATGTGAACCTGAACTTCATCACAGAAACAAGACCCCCATCATCTCCTTCCTTCCTTCCTTTCTGCTTTTTTTTTTTTGTATGTGTGTGTGATAAGTGTACTTGTGTGTATAGGGATGTCCATGTGTATGTGCCTGTGTGTGTGTGTGTGTGTGTGTGTGTGTGTGTGTGTGTGTGTGTGTTCAGGCCAGTGTCTTCCTGCATATGCTGAAGCAAGGACTCTTATCTACGCCTTCAGCTTACTGGAGCTGCTTTCTAGGTGACACTGAAGTGCCTCTTGTCTTTGTTCCAGGATTTCCCCCGTGCTTCATGCACCCAGGATTACAGAGCATGAAGGCCAGAGGGTGTGGACTCCTGCATTTGGAAGTTTCATGGAGGCCTAGGATGTTTTAATAATGCAGTGAGCATTAAGGCAGTTTAGGTTTTGTTGTTGTTATTTTGGTTTTTTTAGTGCTAAGGATTGGACTGGTTAAAGCAAAATCTCTACCAGTGAACTAAACTCTCAGTCCCCAAAGTAGTCATCTTCTAACTTTTATGACTAAGGACAGTATTAAAAGCCATCTTCAGCTAATCCATCTTTTTTATTAAAGAATGCCCACTTTACTATTCACATCCATCAAAAGAAGAAAGGAAAGGAGGGCACTGGCTGGGTAGGTGATCTGGGTGATAAAGTATTTGCCATGCAAGCATGAAAGACCTGAGTTCAGACCTCAGAACTCATGTTAAAAATTAAAGAAAAAAGGGGGCTGGAGAGATGGCTCAGCGGTTAAGAGCACTGGCTGTTCTTCCAGAGGTTATGAGTTCAATTCCCAGCACCACATGGTGGCTCACAACCATCTATAATGAAATCTGGTGCCCTCTTCTGGCCTGCAGATATACCTGCAGACAGAACACTGTATACATAATAAATTAATCTTTAAAAAAAATTAAAGAAAAAAAACTGGACTGTACAAATAATTAATTAAATTATTTACCAGTATTTAGATTATTGTTAATTGGCTGGCAGCTGTTAATCCTTAACCAGCCATTATAAATGAGTACACAGATACACCACATGGATTTTAACAAGCCTTGGCCTGAATTGAGCAATCTTGGCCCTTTTAAGATAGCTCTTAATTCTATTACCCAAATATGACCCCATATATACATACGTCCCCCTGGACTGCTATTCTCCACGCTATGCCGATATTCCTGGCCATGTGGAGTGAGGTTCTTTTTTCTTTTCTTTTTTTTTTTTAAATACTTTATTTTTTTTTTCTTCAAGTTACATCTCAGTAACAAACCCCTCCCTATTCCCCCTTCCTATCCCGCCCTTCCGCCCTCTTCCCCCCAGAAGTTTCCCCTTTCAGTCCAACAGATGGTTCCTTCTCTTATAAGAGTAAGTATTATACAAAACAATAGATATAAATATGCCACATTTATGAGAGTAAATTGGCCCAGTATACCTTCCCAATGTCCAGTTTATACATATTTGGCCCCTGACTTTAACATTCTACTATCTAACCAACTCCATGAGTTTAAAGGTTTATATGTGACTCAACATTCATACTATCTTGCAACACACTTTTAAGAGTATCTTCTTAGATCTATAACACCCTCTTGATTCCTAAACAGTTCAAAATTTAACTATGAGACTCTAGCTGTCTATTCTTCAACCACCTCAGAGACCTGAGAGGGATAAATATATTTGCTTATATAGGAAGTGCAGGGCCTGCAGCTTCCAAAACTAAGAAAGAACATACCAATGACTGCCTGGACAGTTCCCATTTTCTCTCCATACATTCCAGCATCAATCTTCAGCCTTTGGGTCCTGTTTCTCTGACAGACATTTGTTGTAGAGCAGGGATTATGAAGGACTTACCTACCCTGTCTTGGCAGAGTTAGGCTGTCGACTTCCCTGCTACCAAGTTTTGTCCTTTTTGGACAACAGTCTGTCTGCAGTTGGTGCAAGGGGTTTTTTTCATGCCAAGAGATAGGCTTGCCACTAATTCAACCATCTTACAGTGGAGGTTCTTCGATGCTTATCTTCTACTTGGAGTAGAATAGGGGGTGCTGTCAGGCGCTGATATGTCTCGATATCAAAAAAAATCTTGATTTAAGATAACATCTTTGAATGCCATATTCTGCAGATCTCTAGGGGTTTTTGAAGATGCCCTATCCATCTCTTGTATTTAGATAAGCAAATGTTGCTTGTCTCTTAGCAACTTGATTACTGGGTAGTTTAGAGAACATCTGTGATAGACTGTCATAGTAGCTAACAAAGTGACATGTTTGCATGACTAGGAGTTTGTTTTAACTATCCTAGACCATTTTAGATGGTTGGTATCAAGAGGTCAGAGCTTCACATTTTATTTTTAAGTATCTCTAGGTATGATACCATTGGGAAGCATTACCTTTAAATTTGTATCAATATACAAAGATCTATTCAATTGTGGTTAAATATACTCTTAATTATGTATCAATATACCAAGATCAATGCCTATGTAGCCCAATATAATCTTAATATTACGTCCATATGCAAGGGTCAATACCATTGTGGCCAACTATAATCTTAATTTTGTATCAATATACAAAGATCAATACCGATGTAATCCAATACAATCTTATTTTTGCACAATAAGCAATGGTCAATACCACTTTAGCCAAATAAACTACTAATTTTGTATCAATATACAAAGGTATAAGGGCATATTCAATAATCTGCCCCTTCTTCTTGGACCTTCCTGTGCTATGTCTATATCTCATTTTTCTCAAGCCCATGCACTCCTACATAGGAGAGGAAGAAGGATACAGAAAAGGAAAAGTAGGAATTCCCTGGGGCTAACCTCCAAAACCCATTAAGACAGGACCATTTATCAGCTTGTAGTCTCTTCTCCTACATAACAGAGTTTTCAGTTATCCTTCAAATAACCAAAAAGAAGGGCGGAGAAACACCCTCCCCACCCTCTGGGCATGGGACGTCACTCTCTTAAAGTGACTTCCTGCTGATTTGGGTCATAGTAGACCTGTTTGGGGCCCCAACCCAAATGGGAAAAATGGTTAAAAATGTTAGTACACTCCTTTTATGTTCAGTCCTTCTGTTCTCAGCTGTTTAGATGACCTAAGGGGTTTGTAGGCAGAAGCTGATCTTGCAGGTTTCACTGAGGTTCCTGTCGGGGCATTGTGTAGAGCTGAGCGGTCCCAGTGACATTGGATTGCTGTGGTGGTTGCAGACCCCCGATGGAGACAGCTATTGAGGAAGTCTGCCAGGCAGAATCAACTGGGTCACTCGTCCTCCTTGGTGCCTGATTCTGCTCTCTGCTGAGGATTCCGCTGTCCAGCCGTCCCCGGGCTCCCCTAATGGACGCTTCGATTCTCCTGGAACGATAAGAACAGAGCCCTGCCCCAATCCCAACCCTAGGACAATTGCCCTCTTTTTTTTTCGGGGGGGGGATGGGGGGGCTAGGTAGTACTTCTCCTGAAGCAAATTTGGCCTTCTGACAACATACAAAGCGTTATCTTTCAATCTGGGTTAAAGAAGAAATCATTCTGTCACCTTGGAGCTAAACCAGCTCTAGTGTATATATTTTGAGATCCCAAAGGACAATCTGCCTGCATCGAGACGGCCTTTTGTAAGTATCCTCCAAACCTAGGTCCCTCCAAATCCCATGTGTGTGTCTCTGAACTCTAATTATTGGGATCAGGGACCTGTGTTTCCCATCTGAAGGGATCAAAGATGTGTTCCACCACTCCTGGATCGAAGTCTTTCTCTATTTAGAGTTTGCCCTGCATCAGGCTGACCCTGGAAAAGAGGACAATATGATAAGGATGTAACCTGAAGCAACAAACAAATAAATTTATTAACTAAAAAAAAAAAAAAAAAAAGGCAGGGGGCAGGGCTGAAACACTGTGAATGGAACAGAGGATACAGCCATTCGGCCTGGTTTTGCAGACCTCCAGGTGTAGAGAAGACGTGGAGCTAAGGTAAAATACAAGAGAATTGTGGTATTGGCCTATCTATGCCTTTGACTTCAGCGGAGGGGGGGGGCACCGTAGAGTTGGTGGTCTTATGTATTCTGGAGTCATACGGAGCGGGGTGGTGAGGGTGCATACTCTTGGTCCCACCATTCAAGAAGAATACACCCTTGGTCCCAGCTCCCAGCACACTGGAGACAGAAACGGGCAGATCCCAGAGCTCGAGGTTCTTTTTTCTAATCCATGGTGTGTTTCCTCCTTCTTCCTGCTCCTGGCTGGAATGAACTAATCCTCTGTGTAAAACACAGGGTTCCTGTTCTAATCTCAGGAAGTCCCACATGCCTATACTCTTTCTGCCCAGTTAATTGGCCATCAGCAACTTTTATTAACCAATCAAGAGAGTGACTCAGAAGGGGTGGTAACCAGATCTCAGCATTACAATCAGCCTATCAGAAGCAATGTTATTAGACTTTCCCCAGCACTGGACATGACGGTATGTATGTGTAATCCTAGGCACTGAGGGTAGAGAGAGCTCAGTGGCTGGCCAGCCTGGCCTATTCCTATATTAGCTGCAGGCCAACTAAAGATCCTGTCCCCAGAAACCAAGGTAGATGGCTCTTGAGTAATGACACCCTAGGCTGACCTCTGACCTCTAAACACATGCATACATACGAACGCTTGTATCATTTCCAATGATTGCACAAATGGGTTTCATGAAAACATCTTTGCATCACAGGTCTTCCCCATGTGCTGGGAAGGAGATGTAATGACATGTTCCCAGTCATATCATGGATTGCAGCAGGCAGGGCTGGAGTAAGCTAGCCTGACAGGCTGCCAGTCTTGGGTAATTTATAGCAGTTTTGTTCCCTGTGTGCTGTGGGTGCAGGCTGCCATGTGGTTGCATGTGTGGTTTGTTTTCTAAATGATCCACCACCAAAGGACACCAGTTCTTTTCATTAAATAAAGATGTATTTGTCTAGAGTTTTAGTGTCTGGCCCTGAGGTTTCATCAGGATAAAGGCTTAGCTGCTGTACTAAAGAAATACCAGCTTGCAGTGGAAGGCAGGAGGGAGGTTTGCTACCTCTCCCATGGCAGTCCTGTATCACACACTTCATGCAGTCGTCTGGGGACCTAAACTGTATCTGTGTAGATACTCCATGACTTTCAAGGGTGCTTTCTATGCTTGTATGGTTAGAACGGGATTTCTCTAGGTCTGCTCCGGAACAGGGAAGAAAGATGTGATGCACTTCTGTATTTGAAGTCAGAAGAGCAACAATGTGTATTCTCAGCCTACTTGCTCAACCCCAGTGACAAAGCTATGTCTAATTGCAAGGGAGGTTGACACATATCCTTAAGTAACTAGCAGACAACAGACACTTGGGGCTGGTGGGAAGTGAGCTCCTTTTTCCCCCTGCAGGGAAAGAATACCTCCTAGGAGACACCAATTCCTCATCAAAAATAGAAGTTTTGTTTGTTTGTTTGGCTGTTTTGAGGGTCTCCCTGTTATAGCTCACACCAGCCTGGAACTCTCTTCATATCCCAGGGTAGCTCAAACTCATGGCAGTCCTCTCCCTCAGCCTCCCAAATGCTGAGATATTACAAATACAAGCCAGCATGCCAAGCTGGAGGTTATATTGTGTTCCTTTACCATCAGATTGGGAAAAGCAATGCCTTGCTTCTTAAATGGAGTTGCCCTTCAGCCCGCCTGACCAGATATCCTTTGTATGTTGAAGGACAGATGTCCAGGCAGAAATAACTGATGTAGAAGGAACTTTGTCCCCAGTCTGCAGTTTCCCAAGATTGGGTACAACAGCAGATTGAGAATCTCTTCCTCTCACCAATCGCATCTCCCCCTTGGACAATGGCAAGGACCTGGTCACATTGCCCATATCCTGGCACATGGTTTTTGAATGGTCCTCTCTATGACTGCAGGTGGGGCCTGAACTTGTATTAACCTACTCTCGGTGGCCCCTGCTGATGACGCTCAGCCAAATGAACAAAACCATAGATTACTCTTGCAGATGGCTTCCTTATTTTTAGTTCAGTAAAGCATTTGCAGAATCTCTTTATTCCTTCCCAGCAATGGTGTGAGTGACTCCAATCAAGGGTGACATCAGACCCTCCAAGAAAGATGCTCCGCTTAGCATGTTATCACATGGCGTGCTCAGGGAAGTCACAGAAGAATTCTGTGTCCATACAAGGCCTGCATTGTCATCCTGCCACACTTATGGTTATGCAAGAAAAATGTTTTCCCAGTTCCTGGGGGAAAAAATATTAGGAAATTATGAATGGAAACGGTGCTGGGCTCTTGTCCCTGGATGCCTCATGCTGCACTTGCCCAGCTGCAATTACCAGCTGGAGGAACGAAACACAGGTGACTCACCGATCCACATTCCTCAACTAAGGTCCAAAATAGAAACTATGTAAATATTCTCATTGAAGGGATTAAGGTCTTTGTTTCCTAAAGCTGCCATAGCAAATTGCAACTTGGTGACAGAAAACAATAGAAATAGGTCTGGTGGCCAGAAGTTCAAAGTCAGGGTGTTGGCAGGGTAGGCCCTTCCATTCCCTACTCTCTCCTAGCTTCTACAGCTGCCTTTCACATTTTTTTTTTTTTTTTGTCATGTGGATGGACTATCCACCCTCTGCCTCTCTCTGTGGCTCAGATCCCCCTCTGCTTACTAGTACAAGATCATCAATCAGTCTTTGGATTTATGGCCTACCCTAAATTCTAAATGAGCTCATCCCAAGATCATCAACTTATTTACGCCTTCAAAGACCCCATTTCCAAATCAGGTCACCTTTGAAGATGCCAGGGATTCGGACTTGGGTGTAACCTTTACAGAGAAATAATTCAACACTGTGATATCATAGCAAACGTGTATGAAAAAGGAAGTTAAACCCATTGCCGCCAAGCCCTGTGCTACATTGCTGGTAAGGAATTACAGCACAGAGCTCTGGAAATACAGCATAGCTAAAGAGTCAGAAGTCCCAGAAAATGAGCTTTAAATCCTGCAGAGGTAGCTCTCAGTCGAGGTAGCGCACACTTGTAATTCCAGCACTTGGGAGCAGAGGCAGGGGGATCTCTGTGACTTGAGGCTGCCCTGATCCACATAGCAAGTTCCAGGTCAGCTTCGGCCACATAGTGAGATCCTGCATGCAGGGTGATGTATGTACTGGAAGAGACAGGGAGAGGGAGGGAGAGACTGATTATGGATTGCCTCTGCCCATGAGTCAGGCCCTTGTTCACACAACTCCACTCCATTTGCTCAGTTGTACATGAAAACAAGGCTCACACCTTGTCAGCCACACTTCCCTCATGTGTACTCCCTTTTTAGTTCGTTCAATTAGTTTGGAGGGTGCGGTGTCTATCATTCATCTCTCCAAGCTTGATAAGTGTTATTATCCTCCTCCTTGGGCATCTCGTCTCCTATCTTCCACTGTGTACCTTTGCTCTTTGTCGTTCCATTGAACTTGATGGAAAGCAAGATTTCAAAAAGCAAGTGAAAACAGGGCAGTTTGGAAAACTCGGAAGTGTAATTTTCTCCTGTGAGACCCAAGGGATGTGTTTTCCTTCACTCTCCTGCCTGCAGGTCTCCACTCCTCCTCATGCCTGGTGACATGAGGCCAGCCCACACAAGTCTCAGTTCCTTCCAGAGTAACTGGTGTCTCTCTAGGTGCATGATGGTAAGGGATGATTTTTTGTCCCTTATCTGCTCAAAATCTTCATAGGAAATTAAAGAAATTGTAAACATATAACAATTCTTTTCAAAAAAAATTTATCGAAGGAATATTGTAGTTGGGTTGAATGACACAAAGCATGAAGTGGAGTTGACAGCAGGGTGGGGTGGCCTTGGGTGTTGCCATCTGATGTTCCCCTACTTCCTGTTCTGGAAGTTTCCTTTGGGATTTATCCCCAGGGTGTTTTTTTCTGGAAGAATGCACCTTTAGCCCTTTCTGTAAGGTATCATCCCCTTGAGCATACAAGGACCAGGAAGAGAACACTGCAGTCCCAAAGGCCCCCTGTAATTGTTTCATAGTTAAGAAATGACAGGAGCCTTAAAGACACCATGAGTGTGTCCTCAGTGGTTGAGAAGAATCTGTGAAGTGGATTTTTTTTTTTTTTTTTTTTTTTTGGTTTTTCGAGACAGGGTTTCTCTGTGTAGCCCTGGCTGTCCTGGACTCAGAAGTGGATCTTTTTGTGCATGAACACACTTGTTTATTTAAACGGGGTGCTATTGAGGTCTTAAATAAACAGCAAGGAGAATGGGAAGAGGGAATTGGAGTTTTATGTTGTCCCTTCTCTTTATGTATGTGTACTGTACATGTGTCAGGGGTAAGTGTGTGTGTGTGTGTGTGTGTGTGTGTGTGTGTGTGTGTGTGTGTGTGT
>CAJQZJ010035090.1:1592626-1604574 GCA_907164525.1 Lophiomys imhausi | reverse complement strand
AATAGGGGGTGCTGTCAGGCGCTGATATGTCTCGATATCAAAAAAAAAGAAAATCTTAATTTAAGATAACATCTTTGAATGCCATATTCTGCAGATCTCTTGGGGTGTTTGAAGATGCCCTATCCATCTCTTGTATTTAGATAAGCAAATGTTGCTTGTCTCTTAGCAACTTGATTACTGGGTAGTTTAGACTGGACATTGGGAAGGTATACTGGGCCATTTAACTCTCATAAATGTGGCATATTTATTTTTGGTTTTTTTTTTTTTTTTTTGGTTTTTCGAGACAGGGTTTCTCCGTTTAACAGCTCTGGCTGTCCTGGAATCGCTTTGTAGACCAGGCTGGCCTTGAACTCGCAAAGATCCGCCTGCCTCTGCCTCCCAAGTGCTGGGATTAAAGGCGTGCGCCACCACCGCCCGGCATGTGGCATATTTATATCTGTTGTTTTGTATAATACTTACTGTTATAAGAGAAGGAACCATCTGTTGGACTGAAAGGGGAAACTTCTGGGGGGAAGAGGGTGGAAGGGCGGGATAGGAAGGGGGAATAGGGAGGGGTTTGTGACTGAGATGTAACTTGAAGAAAAAAAAATAAAGTAATTATAAAAAAAAAAAAAGAACAGTTTGATTGACTCAACGTTCCATACAACCTAATTTCAGGTGCCATCTTGGTAGGAGAATTCTACCATTGATAGCAGATAGTGGTAAAGAATCTACAGAATCCAGCATTAGTCTCTGGCCTGTTAGCATGGTGGTAGGCCTACTGAGGGAATAATGAGTTATCAGAGATGTCTCCTTTACATTAAGAATATTTAGAATAATTAATTTCTCATATTATAGAAATTTACAATTCCTCTGTGCAATTGGAAATATTTTGCTGGTTCTGTTAGAGGTTATTTTTTTGTTTTTTGTTGCTGTTGTTTTTTGTTTTGGTCTTTAGCTAAGTTCTTTTAAAACTCAAGTGATAAGTAGCTCATTTGTAGTATTGTGATTTTTTTCCAAAGGGGAAAAAAAAACCTATTTTTTCCCCTTACAGACAGTTGAAGGAAATTATCTTTTCTGTTTTTAAATGACCATAATTGGCCTTTTCTACCACTGGCTTGTAAGACTATGGAGTATGTATAAAGTTATGTTTATTCATCAGATGTCCTTAACAGAAATATGCTAAACTTGATTATGTTAATTTCAGAAGAAAAGAACATTAGGCTTAGAATTAGGCAAATGTAAGCAAGTTACAATTGTATATAAAGATTGTTTCTCTTCTGGAAGAACATCAGATCTTATCCCTAAATCTAATTAGCAGCTGTTTATTGCTGTCCCCGCATGTCCTTTTCTCACCTCCATAACAAGTTTATTGTCCAGGTGAAGTGGAACATTGGCTGTCAGTTAGAGTTCTCAGCTTCAATCCTCCCGACTGACCTAGGCTGATAATGGCAGTCAGCACACCGGTGCCTGTGAGCCACAGCAACCAGAGGTCAAATGCTCAGCCATCTACCATGAGAGAGGTGGCTGTTTTCAAATGTGCAGAAGTGGGTCTCACTGTCAGAAATGCTTTAGTCAGCCAGTGTTCTTTGTTATTCTAAATCTGTTCCCAGAGTCTTAGCAGTTTTTTAGAGCTACCGAAGAAAATGACCACAAGTCCATAGCCCAAAACAACAGAACTGTACTCTCCACAGTTCCAAGGTTAGAAATCCAAAATCAGCAATCCCACTGCAGCCTCTCAGGAAGGGTATGTCCTTGATCCCTCTTCCTAGCTTTTGATGGCTCTGGGCAGTTTCTTGGCCCATGGCACTGTCTCTCCATTTTTACCTCTGTTGTTATATGCCTTCTCCTACCCTTTATCTTCATGTCCTCTCTCTCTCTCTCTCTCTCTCTCTCTCTCTCTCTCTCTCTCTGTGTGTGTGTGTGTGTGTGTGTGTGTGTGTGTGTGTGTGTGTGTGTGCGCGCGCGCGTGCCTTTTCTTTCCTCTTCATGTGAGGACCTAAATCCTAATCTAAATCTAAATGTAGACTAACCAGCTCTTAATTTAACTGATCAGGCCTGCAAAGTTCCTAGTTCCCTATTATGACCATATTCCTAGATTCCAATGGATGTGACTTGGGAGTAGGGGAGGTAGTGGTGGGCATTCTCCAGCCTTAGTATATAAACTCACGACTCTTCATTTTCAGATACTAGTTCTTAAAATGGTTGATTACAGAATTCAGTGCATGTGGCCCCCCAAATAAAATAATGGCATATAGCTCAAAATCTGGAGGAGTGTTTGTATATTTCAAGAAGTGTGTTTTCAAAACTCCAGGTAGAAATTGGTGTTTTTGAAATACCTGTGTACAATTGGAACTTTGATGTATATTTTTATTCTGGTTCTTTCTGTAATTGCAATCGACTAAATTTGTTGGTGAGCTTTCAAACTGGCTCGGTATTCTCCTAGTTGCCACATCTGGGTCTTGTGAAAAGTATGCACCTCTGCCTCAGCCACGGTGGCTGATGTGCAGGACTCACGCTGTGTGAATTTCACTTTCCTCATCTCTACAAGTAATTCACTTACCTTACAGCACTGAGGATGCTGACGAGTGCTATGTCAAATTATGTCAGCTACTAACTTCTCAATAAATCAGTATCTATTTGTTTATCTATCTCCCTCTAATTTTTGTTTGCTTGGGTTGTTTTTGTTTGTTGCTTGATTTAGTTTTGAGGTTGTTTCTTTGCTTGCTTGACAGATCTTTCTATCCAGACCAGGCTATACTTGAGTTTGCAATCCTCCTGCCTCATCCTCTAAATGCTGAGGTTGCAGATGCGAGCAACCTCAATTTTTTTTAACCTTTAAAAAAAAAAAAAAAACTCCTTCAGAGGTCTTTCCATGCTTTCTTGTCATTGCTGTCAGAGAGAGTTTGGGGATAGAGGTAGTAAGGATGCCTGTTTTCCCTGAGAGAAACTGGCTTTTATCAGGACATCTGCTAAGAGGTACCTAAAGCATACACCATATAGAAACCCCCACTACCAGCAGCTGGGTGGGAATGCTTTAGGTGGGGTAAGCCAGTGTGACAGGGAAACCTCACAATCATCAGAGACAGGTTTTCTGCCCCTTGTGCCACCTGATCCTGTGGGCTCCACACACAGGCACCTGGGCAGGAAGTGGATGCATGCATGCACTGTGTACCACAGATATGCAGAGACCAGCAAGATCACTTTTCCTGCCCAAGCAAGCATCCTCCAAGCAGCTTTGTTCCACTTACGTTAACTTTTTCTTTCTTTCTTTCTTTTGAACTTTTTTTATTGAAAAAGTTTATTTTGTGAATTTCACATCATGCACCCTGTTCCCTCCAATTTCTCACCTCCCCCCAGACCCACCCTCCATGCTTGCAATCTGTCCCAGATTCTGTTGTAAAAAAATAACAGCTCATTGTGGAAGCTGCAGTGTATCTCAATATGTCCTACAATGTTCCCATTTGTCCACACATTCTGCTTGCAAATGTTCATTGTAATGACTTCTTGGTCTGGTACGAGGCCCCTGGTTTCTACTACTCCATGAGTACTGGAACTCCTCTCAGATATGCCATAACTGTCCTGTGTCTTAGAGATCCTGAAGTCCTGGGTTGTGGAACTGACCTCTTCTTGCACTCCAGCAGTTCATCCATGGGGTAGATGTTGGGGTGGGCCAACTCAACGCCCTGATTCTGGACCTGCAACCTCCACTTGATAGCTAGTTCTACTATGGAAAGGTGCCGGGCCTGTTCTCCCAAGTGTTGCAGCATGTGAGGAGCAGGGACAGCTCTCCTGCTCTTGTGACCCTATCTGGGCCAGATCTCCTGTCGGCCGATGGTATTGAGAGCAAAAGGAAGGGGGAAGGCATCTCTCCCTAGCCTACGCCACCACTTGCAGACCAAAGGCAGGGCTGACTCTCCCACACTCACTCCCTCAGGACTGGCTCACCCACAACCCCCATATCCAGGACCAGCTATAGTGTGTTATCCTGGGAGGGTGCAGGGACAGCTCTCCTGCTCTTGTGACCCCATCTGGGCTAGATCTCCTGGTGCTGGTCTTGTAGTCATCTCAGATCATCCATGGCGCCAAAGTGGAGTTGGTATCTACCTTGCTACTTTTTTCTTCTTCCAGGAATGTTAGGCTACTATTCATTCAGATGTTCATATGTTAGAACACTGAATGTAGATAAAGCCTCTCTCCTCTCTGCCACCTACTGATGCACATGTGACATAGCAGTCACATCTGCAATGCCTCTAGGGGCAGAACGTTACTTTTTCTTTAAACCTCAAATTGGATCCTTTTTCCCTCTCTAAACTGTAAAACCAGTAACAAGACTGAGTAAAACCAATAACAATAACAAGTGCTGAGCCGATCACTAAGGCTTCTATTGTTGGCCAAGAATGGAAGAAATGGGAAATAAACCTATATATAACTTCTCTACCTGTATGAGTCAGGAGGTTACAGACACAGAATAAAACCTGTGTGTAGGGAGGTACCTAATAAAGGGAAGGATACTCATGTCTTCTCTGGGAATTCAGGGACCACTTTTTTTTCCCCCTGAGACAGGGTTTCTCTGTGTAGCCCTGGCTATGCTGGAACTTGTTCTGCAGGCCAGACTAGCCTCAAACTCAGAGATCTGCTTGTCTGCCTCTGGAGTGTTGGGGCTACTTTTTAAATCACTCTTCTTACAATCTGTTGTGGTCAAAGCTGTTTTCAACTGTCATGGCACTGGGGTCTGGGATGCAGATGGAATTATACTGTAATGAAATCAGAATACATGGAGGTCACTGTGGTGTCATATTAGATTCTCCTCGCCTGGGCTAGATCTGAAGAACGAATTCTGATCTAAGATGTCCCCTGACAGCAAGATTCGGGAAAGGGAGCCAGAAATTCAGCTAGGCAACCAGCTTAGGGAGGAGTTGACCCCTCCCTAACCTCCCCTGACCATATTTGACTGTGACAGTGCCTGCTCCTCACTGTCCATTTCAGTAGATAATAACATGGAACATGGTTTTCCTCTGCTGGATGGGAAAGTTGTTTCTAACAATGTGGAGAAAGCACTTGGGATTGAGGGTCTGGCCTGGGGCAAGGACCATAGGTGTAGGCCTGTTGCTTGGGTAAAAACATCCTTCCAAAGAGCACCTCTGAAAATACATTTTTGAAGCAGCTTATTCACTTGTAGAGAACTGTCTCTCCTCCAAGCCTGAGAGAAAATGAATAATTTACATCTCCATTTGGATCACCTCCCACTGTAGCCCCTGGTTGTTCCAGGAGTTGCAAAAAGACTGGGAAAGAGATATAAATCTGGGCCAGAGTTGGGCCTCCATGAACCACTGCAACTAGACCTTATAGCATATGGGAAGCATATCCCAAAGGACTCATGACAGCAGGCATGTTCAGAATTTCACTGAATCCCTCTCTTTTGTAGCATGCTGGCTTCTTCTTCTCAACCTACGCCCACCCACTCCTCATATGATGAGAAACATGGATAGTACTCCAGGACCCATTATGTGTGTATGTGTGTGTTTGTGTGTTCCTGTATATGTGTGTCTATGGGCATGGAAGCCAGAGACTGGCATTGAGTGTCTTCCTCCAGTCTTCTCTACCTTATATTTTGAAATAAGTTCTCTCATTAAACCTGGGGCTCACTGATTCTACTAGACTGGATAGCCAGCAAGCCCCAGGAATCCTTCAGCTTTGTGTTTTCCAGCTCTGGGATTACAGGTGCCCACTGACATGCTACCTCTTAATATGGATGCTGGGGATTGAAGTCAGGTCCTCATGCTTGAGTACCAAACTTTTTACCATCTGAGCCACCTTCTGAGGCTCCCCAGTGACCCTCTAAGCTACTTATAGTCCAATATTGTTCAGGGCTTTACTTATAAACTAGAGGACTATGGAAAACCGCTCAGCACCTGGTTTGACCATTTCATCATGTGGTTTTAGTCAGGAAGGCCTGCTTCTCATTCTGAATCCTAGTCTCAGATGGCAGGGGATTCTTACTTTTTATTTTTTATCACTTAGAGCCCTTCCTCGAGGTCTAGTCAGAATTCACCCCATTAGGGAAGAATGAAGTAAAATTACAACCACAGAAAAATACATATCAAATAGAAATAAATTAGCATTTTCAAGTGGCTCTATGGGTCCTCATCCTCCACTCCATGCCAGCAATGAAGATGGAAAAGGACATGACACACTGAGGCTTGATTCTAGGCCCACCTTGGCACCAAGTAGCCAAATGTCTCAGAGAGCATCCTTCCTCCTTCAGAGCAAGAACAAGAGCAAGAGGCAGTGACTGGACCCTCAAAAGCTGAGTTCCTAGCTCGATTAGTCATTCAGTCCACATCACAGATGTCCCTTGTGTACCTGCTTGAGCTCAGGCACCTGACCAGACATGAAAGGCTGCTACCTTCACCTCTGAGAATCAAGCAAAGCCAGACTTAGAGCCGAGTTCAGAAGCACATCCCCAGATACCACTACTCTTCCCGAGACGTTGGAGATCACATGGTGCAGTCTGTACTTTAATGGGACAGATTCACTCTGAGCCGTCTTCACACAGTTAATTAATTAGCTATTATCATGTCAAGTGCCAGAAGCCTTTATTCCACAGGGATCCAAATGGGGGGGGGGGGGGGGGAGAGCAGAGGGGCTTCAGACTATGTAGTGAGGAGACTGGGGGGGGGGAGAAGGGCTGGGACCCATGAGGTGCCCTCCAGAACTATGGGGAATTTCCAGTGCCTGCCAGTGACACGGTGGGTCATGATCAGCCTCCTGGTAGGAACAAGAACTTAAGCTTTTATGTGGCTAGGTCACAGGTTGGAAAACCAGGGGTTCAGGGTACTCAATGGCAGTTCTTAGTTGTCAATTTGGAATTAACCCCCCCCCAAACTGGAGGGCACACCTGTGAGGGGTTTTGTTGTTAATGTTGCTGTTGTTGTTGTCTGTATGTTTAATTTGAAGTAGAAAGAGCCACTTCTGATCTGGATCTTTGAGTTAGGAGACATGCCTTTAATCCAGCTCTTTCTAGTTGGGAAAAGACACACCTTCAATCTGGGCCACACCTTTTGCTGGAAGTCTGTATAAAGTCCATTCCTTCACTGGCATTAGAGCCTATATTGACCTATTACTATACTGAACACCGAACCTCAGGGATTGAGCAACTACTGGATTCTTGGACTTTTCCCCCCGGCAGCCATTGTTGGATTAGCTAGACTGAAGCCCCTATGTCATTAATAAGCCCCCTTTATGTAGAAAGAGAGATAAATTCTATAAAATCTGTTACTCCCGAGAACCCTGACTGATACAGCTCATGAGATTAAAAGTAAATAAGTACATTTCTTATTAGTAGTTCTGATTCACCAGAACATTTATAAAATGTGGCCTGTGCAGGAATGACACAAAGTGCATTGTAGCATGTCATTCTCAGTTTTTTTCCTGATGAAACATTTGAGGTCCCAAGATCAAAGGCAGCAGGTGTTTGGGTGGCCCGCTTCATCTCAGGGTCTGGTGGGAACAGAATGATGAATTTGCTCCTCGGAGTGGAACCTCAGGGCAGTTTCGTGTCTTTCTGACCTATCTTCATACAGGCTGTTTCCTTCCTTTCTGTAATTTAGTTTTGTGGTGTTTTCCCTTCCTCAGCTGGTTGGCTGGGTTTGAAGCTAGACTTTATTCTTCAGAAGGGCCCTCACCTGTCCACCCCCAGATGTCTGTAGTTATGTGACTTACACCAGCTCCAGTGTTAGCAAAGTGGGAAGATTACAGGACCATTGAGATCAAACAGAGAAAATTTCATGGTGAAACAGAGGATGGCCAAGGTTTGTCCCTAATGGGTCTGTTCCATTCGTTCTGGTGAATTATGCATGGGCTGGCTCTGAGCTGTCAGTACAGCTGATCTGCCTCCAGCTATGGAAGCTCAGAACCAAATAAGGAAGGAACCAAGGTGGCTTCATAGCTGTCTCCACTGCAGGCTAGGTGTTTAGCCTCAGTTTTTGAGAAGCCTTACTGGAGCTGGGGTGGCATACCATGGGACCATGCTGCCTTCCAGGTCCTCCTTTCTGAACCCCTCCTAGCAAACGCAGAACATTTGGAAGTAAAGCATTCCTGTAACAGAAGCACCATAGGAATGGCTTTCTTTACAATGTGAGATAAACTCTCATGGCTTTGAGCCAGTGATGAGATTTTGGCAGGCCTTGGAGGGGCCGTCAGGGTGTGTTCTCAAGAAACTTTTTGGGCTGAAATACACTATTTCATAGTATTGACCCCAAAACATAACTCTCACCTCACAGGGGATAAGAAGTAGTTTATCCTGGAGTCAAATAGAGTGACCATGGCCTGAGAACAGATATTTAGACTACTTGACATTAAACACTTAAAAGCAACAGTGGGAATCTCTGCTATAGGGCTCAGATGACATTTGATGACATGCCTAGCCTTTTGGTGGGTGACAGCTAGGTGTCTGTACATTCCAAAAGACTTGCTAACGGTCACAAAGAGATGTCAGCACACCCGCAGAGGAAGGCAATAAACACATGGCTATTCAGGGAACTAAATCTGGTCCAAGATAATTTGTGTCTGAACTTGTAACAGTGCAAGCTCTCCATAGTCACTGAAATTCTACTTGGTTAATTGGAACTTTCATTCACAATGGACACAAGCAGGATTTGAAGATAACACATTAATTTTTAAGTGGAGGATAACTTTATTGAGCACACTCTTACCCGAGTCTTGTAATGACAATGTTGAGATTGCCTCTATTAAATAGTACTTAATTCCTGAGCTTATTCATGCCTGCATTCATTCATTTCTCTGTTTATTTCATTTCTATATACATCTTTGTATATATATACACACACACACACATACACACATACTCACACACAAAGATAATTAGGAGCCTGTTATTATAACTTTTTATTGTAATTTAAAGTTCATGACTTAAAATCTTTAATACCAGTTGCCTTTAATCCCAGCACTCAAGAGGCAGAGGCAGGCAAATCTCAGAGTTTGAGGGCACCCTGGTCTACAGAATGAGTTCCAGAACAGCCAGGGCTATACAGAGAAACCTTGTCTTGGAAAAACAAACCAAACCAAACAAACAAACAAAAAAAAGCAAAACCTTTAATACCAGGGATACTTCTGAGGAAGCCCCAGGGCCCTCAGAGACAACAGCAAGCATCAAATCACAAAAGTGTAGAACATTTGAAACCTTCCTCATAGATTTTAAAAAAGCAGTTGGTGGCTGGCTGAAGCAATGTTAAGTTCCTGGAGGTGTGCCCTTCAGTATGCCTGCATTCTGCACAGTTGGGCTGGAACACAGACTTTTGCTGAATACCTAAGAGAGATGCAAGCAAGGTGACCGTGCCCACCTTCCTCAGGTATAAGCATTTCTGCCTCCTGTTCTTCCCATCCTTCCTTTTGCCCATCCATCTGTCAATCTATCCACCCATCTAATTACCCATCCATCTTCATAGTTCTCTTACTCATTCCTGAGACCTTTAGATTTTCTCTAGGAAATAGGTAAGGAGTATTTCCATATGAGTAGATAATCCATATGAGTAAAACTTATCTTTGAATTATTGAATTGTTCACCCCCAAATATCACATGCCCTTCCCTCATGAGTGATAAAGGCTTTCAGATTTCAGATTAGGAAACAAATCTGTAGTCCTTGAAGTTCATTCTTGTAATCTCAGTCATTGGAGGACCTCAGGTTAGGAGGTTGTTGGGCAGAAAGGCATAAGTCACTGCTTTTTTTTTTAATGTTTATTTATTACTTCAAGTTACATCTTCATCACAGCCCCCTCCCCTTACCCCTCCCACCCTCTCTCCCTTCTCCCACCTATCCTACTCCTCCAGTGTGGGGTGCTCCCACATATCGGCCCCCTTAATTCAACAGTCATATGAGAGCTAAGAGCTTCCTCTTGCACTGGAGACCTTCATGGCAGCTCCACTAGGGCAAAGGGTCCCACTAACAGGTAACGAAGTCTATGTTCCTGTTCTTTTTGGCCTGTTGGTTGTAGGATAGTTATCCTACACTCTGTGGCTAAAATCTGCTTTTCCGAGTTCCCAGAACAGTTGCATTATGGGAGCCAGCCCTGCTTGCAAAAAGTAGCAGAGTGAAATCTCCCCTCACTCTCTTTCCTTCATCTGGCCAGACCAACTCTTCCAAATTGGCCTGTGATTCTGGCAGGTATCATGGGTTCCAAGTGCCTGTAGGACTGGGGAACCTCAAAGCCAAGTGTACAGACAAAAACATTAGATGCTTTTAGCCATGAGTGCAATCACTGGCTGGCTCTAAGACGATTTTTTTTCCTTTCTGTCCCTGGTAGGAAGTGACAGCTGGATGCCTGGCACTTTCACATGGCCTATTTTCCCCATGGGAAGTTGTAAAAAATATCCATTAAGGCTGGTTTGTATATGCAACAGAAGGGCATAATATACCCCTCAAATGAATATCATTATCTCCATCAATGAAGTAAAGCCCATGAGAGATGGCAGTGCCCTGCAAACTCCTTGGAGCCTCAGATCTTGGCAATCTTGAATGTGTTGAAATCAATCCCTTCTCTCTCCCTCACTTAGTGTCTCAAGGCAAAAACCTCATTAGCAGACATTTGAAGAGGTTTATTATTGTCTCTTCTAAGCCTCTTAGAGGGCGAGAAGGAGAAAATAAATCGGAGGAATAAAACTGCCTGGGAAAGGTGTGGAAGATAATGCTTTCAAGAACTCTTTACCATCAAGTAATGCAGGAGATTGAGTATGATGCTAGCGTTTGCAACTCAGTGGCCATAATGGAGTCAAAGATATCACACACATAAGCACTTGTTCTACGGAGAATGGACCATTAGGTGTAGCCAGTCTTTTGGCTACTTTTTGGGTTCTTTATCTACCATCCTTCGCTCTTCCAACCTCGCAGCACTAGGTAGAAGAGAAAGAAGGTTAGAGGGGAAAGGAGGCATCATTATCGTTAGAGTACTTCCTGCTGATGAGGGGTGTCAAGTTCCTTGGGGCAGGGTTGATCTTCACCAACAGGATATCCAATCTCTTCTACTAGTCTCTTTTCATATGACCACTTGACAAACTTCAACAAACAGCAACAGCAGCAGCCACACTACTCTCAGAGCTCTAGCATTCATACACCCTCTTAAGAGTTCCCAGAATTCTAAACATCATACACTTGTGGAAACTATCTGCAGCTGGCAAAAATCATGACCCTGCCAGAGCACGAGGCAAATCATAGTTAGCTGCTGTGGACAGTCTGCAGCAGCCCCATATCCCACACCTCGGATTAAAACCGAACTATATTCCAATAATATTTCTGTGTTTTAAAAGAAGTCAGAATTCTCACTACAGTTAGGTGTTTAACATCCAGCCATTCCCCAGTGTTCCATAGCACTCTGGTACCTGCACAGCTGTAAGAGAAGCTGTCTGCTCTGCTTCACTCTAACAATTGAAGGCTAACAAGATGGATAAAGTCCACACAACTACCCTGCCACTCATTGGAAAGCTGGTGCATGTATTTATTTTTTCTTTTTGAAATTATGAAACGTCCACCTCCCCTTTACTTGCCACAAAGTTCCTTTTAACAAGAAGAAGTGAGGTTGTCTTTGGTCAGAAAATGGCTGCTTCACCTCCAGTCAGGCAGAGAAGAGAGGCAAGCAAGGAAAGGTTGTAACTGGATAATATAGTTTTTCTATAAGTGCCCGAAAGCTTTGTGTTGGGATTTGGTTGATCAAAGCTTTATTTCATGGACAAGTGAAACTGTAAGAGAATCTGGGAAGAATATTTTGTAAGATGGGCCTGTTGTCATTCCAACAGATATTTGTAACAGGAGAAACAAGAGGACTACATTTTGGTCAGAGGACTAGCAGTGTCTGCTATGGGAGGATTAAAAATGGTGTGATTGAATGGTTCCTTCTTTTTTTAATTGTGTGTGTGTTATATGTGGTCTATCCGTGTGTGTGTTTGTGTGTGT
>CAJQZJ010035090.1:1576269-1588975 GCA_907164525.1 Lophiomys imhausi | reverse complement strand
CTATCTAACCATCTCCATGAGTTTAAAGTTCTATATCTAACTCAGCTTTCATACTAACTTGCCTCATAATTTTTAAAATATCTTCTTAGATCAAGAACACCCTCTTGATTCCTAAACAACTCAAAATTTAACTAAGAGACTCTAGCTATCTATTCTTCAACAACCTCAGAGACCTGAGAGGGATAAATATATCTGATTATATAGGAAGTGCAGGGCCTGCAGCTTCCAAAACTAAAAAATGACATACCAGTGGCTGCCTGGACAGTTCCCATTTTCTCTCCATACATTACAGCATCAATCTTCAGCCATTTGGCCCCATTTCTCTGACAGACATTGGTTGTAGAGCAGGAATTATGAAGGACTTACCTACCCTGTCTTGGCAGAGCTAGGCTGTCGACTTATCTGCTTCCAAGTTTTTTCCTTTTTGGACAGAAGTCTGTCTACAGTTGAAGCAAGTGGTTTTTCTTGCCAAGAGAATGGCTTACCACCAATTCAATCATCTCCCACTGGAGATTCTTTGATGCTCATCTTCTACTTGGAGTAATATAGGGGGTGCTGTCAGGAGCTGACATGTCTCGATATCAAAAAATCTTAAGTTAAGAAAACATCTTTGAATGCCATATTCTGCAGATCTCTTGAGGTTTTTGAAGATGCCCTATCTATCTCTTATATTTAGATAAGCAAATACTGCTTGTCTCTTAGCAACTTGATTTCTGAGTAGCTTAGAAAATAACTGTGATAGACTGTCATAGTAACTAACAAAATGACACGTTTTCATGACTATTAGTTTCCGTTTCTTAATTATCCTAAAGAGTTTATGTCGGTTGGTAGCGAGAGGTCAAAACTTGACATTTCATTTTTAAGTATTACTACGAACAATACCTTTAAGAAGCGTTACCCTTAATTTTGTATCAATATACAAAGATCAATACCAATGTGGCCAAATATAATCTTAATTTTGTATCAATATACAAAGATCAATACCGATGTAGCCCAATACAATCTTAATTTTACATTAATATACAAGGGTCAATACCATTGTGGCCAAATATAATCTTAATTTTGTATCAGTATACAAAGATCAATACCGATGTAGCCCTATACAATCTTAATTTTGCATTAATATACAATGATCAATACCAATTTAGCCAAATATAATATTAATTTTGTATCAGTATACAAAGGTATAAGGCTATATTCAATAATCTGTCCTTTATTTTTTTGATCTTTCCTATACTATGTCTATGTCCCATTTTTCTCAAGTCTGTTCACTCCTATATAGGAGAGAAAGGAGGATACAGAAAAGCAAAAGAGAGAAGTCCCTGGGTCTAACCTCCAAAACCCATTTAACAAAACCATTTAACAGCTTGTAGTCTTTTCCCCTAAATAACAAAATTTTCTATTATCTATCAAATAACCAAAGGGGGAGAACACCCTCCCCACCTTCTGGGGATGGGACGTTGTTCTCTTAAAATGACTTCCTGCTGATTTGGGACGTAGTAAACCTGTTTGGGGCCCAAATAAGAATGGAAAAATGGTTAAAAATGTTAATAGAATCATGAAGTAGCATTTTAAAATACAACTCTTTCTTCTCTGGGGACCTGCAAACTATACTCTATGCCTGCACATAAATACATTCTTTGCTCCAAATTCACAACTGCAAAGCCCATTGCTGTCAACTAGGTAACTTAAAACCGAAACGCCTAGATTACTTAAAATTCAGCAGTAGGATTATTTCCTCCACATAGGAAGCAGAAATCTAGCCGAGCACGGTGGTGCCAGCCTGTAATTGCAGCATTCTAGATGCTGAGACAGGAGGATTGCTGTGAGATTCAAGTCAGTCTACATTACAGACTTAGAAGCTCACAAGTCAGTCTGAGCTATAGTGTGAGACCCTGTTTCAAGCGAGAGAGAGGTGGGAGGGAAGGGAAGGGAAGGGAAGGGAAAGAAAAAAATTTAAAGCAAAAAAAGCTCTTTTCACATCTTCCCTAAAACCAAGTTTCCTTATAAGCTTGTGTCTGCTAGAGAGAGTGGAGCAGAACACTGTTAACATACAGGGTTGGTTGTCCCAGCAGGATGCACTTTGCAGGTAGGTAAGCTATAGCTGGCCTAGTGTTTTCCTTGAAAATGTCATAGAACTGTCAGGGAATGACAAGGAAGACCCAGAGCGTCTGCTGCCTCGAGGAACATAGAGGTCCCAGATGTCACTGGAAGCCACCTAGGTGAATGTGCCACAGTAACCAGAGATCCTCAGATGTGTTTGCTGTGTTGGACGTTAGCAGGACTTTGCAGCTAACTTTGGAGAGTCGTTGCCAGGGAAAGGCTGGAAGAAAATAAGTAGAAGAGGGCTGGGGAGACAGCTCAGGTGATGAGGTACTTGTTGGGCAAGCCGGAGGCTCTGAAGTCAGATCCACAGCACCCATGTGAAACCTTGGTGTGGTGATATGCCTACAATTCCAGCACTGAAGGGGTAGAGACTGTGAATCCCCGGAGCCTGCTGGCCAGCCAAGCTAGCCAATTGGTGAGATTCAGCTTCAGTGAAGAGACCCTGTTTCAAAAATATAGGGCTGAGAATGACTGAGGAAGACACCTGACATTGACCTCTGACCTACACCCTACATGTGTGAGCACACACACACACACAGAGAGAGAGAGAGAGAGAGAGAGAGAGAGAGAATCACAGCATTACAGCTGCAGCCGTCCTCCAGATCCTCAGGAATTCAGGGTGCCTTGTAGTTAATTGCCAACAGACAATGGCCATCTCCAGCTGTAATCTGAGAAATAAGATTAACAATGACAGAGGCATGCCAATTACAGATATATTTACAACCAAAATTTTAATGCAGTAGAACAGATGGAGGCCCCAGAAGATGGCTCACTCCATTTAGTCTGTGCTCCAGAATATAATGACAGTATTACAAAGAACTTTCAAAGGAATTGTAATAAGACTTGACCTGTGCTGTTCGGTCTTCCTTAGACTTGTGCTTTTCTGTTTTTTTATTGTTGAAAATCAACATCTCCCAGAAGAGAAAGTATCAGGACAATGCTTATCAGGTGCTGAGTTCAGTGAACCTAAAGACACTGCCCTTCCTGAGGAAGATGCTGATATGGAAGCCCCAAGGCATGCTCAACCTTCTTTGTGTGTTTCTCAGAGGACCGTTATTAAGACAGTTTCTCTTCCCTGTAATCTAGTGCTAGGAAAGCCTCACCACACCTAATTCTTTGATAAGGAGATAGTGAAGTGCTCTCTCTCTCTGCACTAGAAAACAGATGCTGTCCCTTGCTGAATAAAAAGGTCTGGAGTTTTCCTAAATGGATAGCAATTTAATTGTTTGGTTATTCCATCCTTTGAAACTTACACAAATAAATGTTGTCAGATTTGGCTGGAGTAAGTACTCAATGAAAAGTGTGGGGTCGGGGTGGAGCAGGGGGTGATAGGTGCTAGCCAGTGGGTGTTAGGAGAAGTTGACAGGGATAAAGAAGGGAAGTACAAAAGCAGCTCCTACCTGGGTGTATTATTCAGTGTTCTCTAGGGTAGCAGAACTTACAGAATTAATCTCTCTCACTCTGTGTGTGTGTGTGAGAGAGAGAGATTTATTGGGATAATTTATAGACTGTAGTCCAGCTAATCCACAATGGCTGTAAACAAAAAGTCCAAGAGCTCAGTATTTGCTCAGTCCACAAGGCTGGATGTCTCAACAAGTGCTCAGTAAATGCTGGAGTACCAAAGAAGTAGGCTCTAACACCAGTGAAGGAATGAATATGCTAGCGAGGTGAGGGCAAGCAGACAAAGAGGAACAGATTTCTTCTTCTGTGTCCTTATAGATCCAGATTACCTGCCTCAAGATCCAGATTAAAGGTGGATGTCTTCCCATCTCAAAGGTCTGGAGTAAAAGTGAATTCACCAACCTCAAACCAAGCAGAGAAATCTCCTACAGGTGTACCCTCCTGTAATGGGAGTTAGTTTTCTATAGTGAATTAGTAAGGGCTTTTAGGGTGCAGACTGGCCTAGCACATGGCAGTGTATGGTCTTGGCAAACATATGTAATTGGTAATGCCCAGGAAACTGAGAGACAGGGCTTTTGGATGCTGGGTGGCCAGAACCCAGATTGGACTAAGGCAAAGTGAAGCCTGTGGACGGTGTCTGGTTGAGAGGTGTGGCTGCAAAGCCACAGTCCTCAAGAAAGCCCTTGAGCTGTGAGTTACTGCAAAACCTGAGAGAACCACGCTCTATTTAAGCACAAGAGGTAAGGGAGCCCCACGGAGAAAGGAGCACTAGCAGGAGACAGCATCAGAAGCAATGTATGCCACCTGCCAGCCCTTAGGGCACACCAGCCCCGAGCGAGGCAGTAAGAATCATAGGTCAGAAGCCTCAGCACGTAAACTGAGAACTGCTGAGGAAATAGGAGACAGAGCCCCTGCCCTCACACATGAGAGAGAGAGAGACTCTTGCCACAAGCCAACCCAGGAAGGCCGGCAGAAAAGGCGTGGCATAGAACCCGCTGAGAGAAAGTTCATGAAAACCCTGCAGCACTAAAGACATTTTGTCCAGAGGCCCCGAGAGCTGCCGAGCTAGTGAACGAGGCGCAAGGAGGCAAGCAGAGTTCTGAGGCCATGGTGAGGACCTGGAAAACAGGCAAAAGGGTTAACTAACCCCTGTCACATGAGGGTGTGATATAGGTTCAGTCAGGCGAATTAGCCCCAGAAAGGTCTCCAGCCCCTGGCAAGGCCTCGAAGTAAAAGATTAGGCCCAATGGTGCAGCAGCTGCCCTGGAGTGTTCAGCTAGTTCAAAAGGCAGCTTGAGGTGTCTGTGGACAGTCGCGGCTGACTAAAACCAGCCTCAAGCTGAGCGGTTGAAACAGGCTAGCCACAGGAGCTGATGAATGATGCTAGGCCTTGACCCTGAGGAAAAAACTCAAATCTAAGTTAAAATAAGACTTCAGTGACTGTGCCAGAGCCAATCCACACCCTAAAAGCCCTTACAAATTCACTACAGAAACTAACTCCTATTACACCCTCCATTTCTGGATTGTAGTTCATAACAGGTGTAGTCAAGTTGACAACCAAGAACAGCCATCCCGTTGGGCTTAACTGGGGCGGGAGTGAGAGTTTAGCATGAAAGGCAAGTTCAGAAGGATCACCCGACCATAGCGTCCAGGACAGAGTCAAAGGTTCATCTCTACCATCATAGTACACGGGAGAAGGAGGAGGAGAGTGATCATCAATTTGACAAACAAGGCTTCCTGGGGAAGAGAGGTGTAAAATTGTACTTTCCAGTCCAGGGGCCAGCAGCCACCTATTTCTATTTAAATTTCCATGAATTAAAAGTAAAGAAAAATTTAAAAGTTCAGTTCTCTAATAGAAGTTACTACATTTCTTTTTGTATAACAATTTTATCTTCTTTGCGAATTCCACACATGCATACATGAAAAATGATCATATCCATTCCTCATTTCTCTCCTATAACTCCTCCTGTACCTCCCCCAAACACACCCCTCACAACTTTATGTCATCATCATCTTTTTGTTAATAACTCACTAAGTCCAATTAGTGCTGCCCATATGTGCATGGGTATGGGGCCATCCACTGGAACAGCAGCTCTCAACCCCTTTCATGGGTCAACAACCCTTTCACAGGGGTAGCCTAAGATCATAGGAAAACACAGATATTTACATTATGATTCATAACAGTAACAAAACTATACTTATGAAGTAGCAACAAAAACTAATTTTATGATTGTGGGTCACCACAACATGAGGAACTGTATTAAATGGTTGTAGCATTAGGACGGTTGAGAACCAGTGCACTAGAGCATTGGCAAGCTAACAGTGGCCACGCTGCCCAAGAAGAATGGTTCCCCTTCCTGTAGAAGCCATGGACTGCCATAGCTCCTCAGTAGGTGGTAGGACCTGGAGAGCACCACCCCTGTCTAGTTTAGAATTTGGTGGGCTGGACTTATCTCAGCAGGTAGCCACGCTTGCTGTGAATTCATGAGTGCAATGCAATGGCCGTGTCAAATTCAGAGCAGCTTTTTATTAACACTCTTCCCCATCTTTTTGCTTTAACATTCTTTCCGCCTCCTCTTCTGTGATGTGCCCTGAGCCTTGCTTATGTGTGGGGTTATGATGAGGGTTATATAGATGTCCCATTTAGGGGTGGGACTCCCTTGTCTTATAAGTATCAACACACACCATTGAGTCCCTGAAGACACCATGAACCTCATGGGAGGGTTGTAAGGCCTCATTTTAGAGGTGGTTGATCACAAGCACACGCTATATTTAGCATCCGAAGTGTAGGTAGTTTGGGAGTCTCTGAAGGGTTCTGAACACTCAGTGTGTTTTCCTTGTACCACCACCGTCAGGTAAATGTTGTCAACACTGAATTGAGTTTGAGGACACATGCAAGGTGGCTACTACAAAACAGAGCTCTTGCTTGTTAGAAGCACAAAATGTTCACATCGTTTAGGGTCCCAGAAACTTCTGTGTTGATGTAAGACCAGAAGAGAAATAGTTTGCTCTATGAAACCCAAATGCAATTCATATGCAGATAACAATAAGTGTTAGCAATAAGAAACTGAGTCTTTTCTTCTCAGTACTTTGGCCAGTCCTGAATCCCTGCACTGTCTACTGTTTCAGACAGAAAGAAGCTTCTCAACCAATGTTGAGAGTAGGCCATGTCCATAGGCATAAGCATAAATATTTGAAAGACAATTTGGCAGCATGGCTACTTAACAAAATATCACAATAGCAGGTTCTTCCCTATGGTACATGACCTCCCCAGCCATGGGCTTCTGACCAGGATTATTGCACCAGCCATGAAATTCTCTCCTGTGGAGAAGACCTCAAGTTAAAGAAGAAAATGCTTAGTTACTCCACAACAGTCATGCCACTATTGCACCAGTGTACATACACATTTTGCCTGGCAGATTGGTACTACAGCATACAGGATCCAGCACTGGGTAACATTAATATCGTTACTCCCTCAGCAGCCTGCATAGTACTGTGAAAGCTAGCTAAAAGGGAGGAATATCCCAGTATCATAGTTTTTCTATGTCCTATAGCCAAAGTGTAGAAGTCACCACATTTCAGAGGCTCAGGGGCCACACATTGCTGGTGGTGACAGAATTGAGGCAGTGTGGATTTAAAAAAAAAAAAAAATCCATTGTTGGCGAGGCTCTGTTAACACTAAGTCAATCATCAATTTCTCTAATAACCAAACCCTTGATCTTCTGTAGACCATGAGGAAGTCTCTCATGTTACCACAGACTACCTTCCTGCCTAAACCTCTATGGGTGCAAAATATGCCTGCACACATATACACAGATTCTCTGTGGCATTGCATTGGTTAACTGGCAAATTCTGTTAGTTCAACTGAAAATAACAGAAAAGTCCTTTTGCAGAGGTAGCAGATGGTTTGAATTCCACGTACCTTAGAGGCTGTAGAAAATCTCAGCAGAACTTAACCTCTAATCCAGATCATCAGCAGAGCCATGACAGCAAGGGCCCATTCTGGGGGTGACAAACTGGTATATGGTTTGGCTTGCATCCCTTGATGTCATTCTATTCCCCTCTAGTGGAGCTAAAGGGTATCTGTCATTCTACTCCAACTTGGGCACCTTTGTAAGAATGGCAGTGGGGATCTAGGGACAGTTAATAATGTCATTGTCCTTATTTCTGTGTCATGACATGCTGCTTCTTGGCACTGGGGAACCTACCCTTCCGTTCTGTGTCCATTTGAATTACTTATGGGGAAAGCTAGGGTGTCTATACTTTGTGTCTCTATCCTGATGTCAGCCTGAGTCGTACACTGCCTAACATGCTCCAAGCATCTACTGTTGGCTCAGCATCTGGCTCAGAGCTGGGCTCATTAACTGACTCAAAGTCTCAGTGGATAAACAGGCTGCATATCCCCATATCCACACAAAAGCCAGGAGGGTGGAATGACCTGCCTGTAATTCCAGGACTTGGAAAGTGGACAGGGCATCCTCCCAGGGCAAGCTGGCTGATTGGACTAGTCAAATCTGTGAGCTCTAGATTCAGTGAGAGACTCTACCTTAGTAACTGAGGTAGAGAGCCATCAAGGAAGACACCTGATGTCAACCTCTTACCTCCACACGCATATATTTGCATGCAAAAAAGGGTGTGGTTTGAAATTCTCTTCTCCACCACATAGTAGTTACACATCCTGGTTGAATTAATTTTCCTAGCCTCTTTTCCTTTGTCTTTAAGATAGAGATGGTCCTTTTTTGACCCTGCACAAGGATGAGAAAAAAATGAAATAATGAAGACCTTCAGAACTGAGGCTGGACTCCGAACTGACTCAGTCTCATTTCCTACCCGCCCTTTTGACGGCATTGTGTTAGAAATGAAGGGTAGACAAGTAAACTGTCCATGTGCCTCCAAACACTCGGCCTGCAGAGTACCCATGAGGACTTAGGTCCAGTGGTTTTTATTACATTTCCATCTTCTCTTTGAATGTGGAATTCTTCTAAGGTTAAGCTTGTTAGCAGGGAAAGGATTGAATTTTTAGAATATCAACAGTTACAGTGTTTCCATCTCCCCAGATGAGAAAGGAACATTATCCTCAAGGGCATATATGCAGTGTGTTTAAAGCCATACCCCCTTCTCTGCTCCATTCCAGGCCCCACACCAGAGCCCCCCTTTGAAGAGGGGAAAGGGAAGCATGACAGCCATTTGCACAGGTGGAAATAAGAGTGTGTTCACAGTGATGTTTTCTTAAGTACTTGTTCTACTTTTGAGAAAACCACAAAAAAAAAATGAATTCCAAATGTGTATAGGTTTCTGTGCACCCCCTGGAAAGCTAAACTTTGCATTTTTATAATAGATGAACAGATAGTGCCAGTGGGTTCAGATGTAGGTTTGGGGCATCTCAACAAGGACCGCTATTTTTGTCACTGTTTTAGATCGAGGTCTGGAGGCATCTCTTAAGGATGCATTTAAACTCACAGTTGGAGGGAAGTGCATTAGTGTTGTCTCCTATTGTTTAAGAAAAGGGAGGGAGGAGGAAGGCAGGCCAGCCTCCCTTCAATATGAGTGTGTGCCCCTCAGCTCCTGGCACACATCCACCAAATGTGCAAATGCTTAGACATAAATGAGGAAAGAAAGTTTAAAGTTAGATACAGAATAGGCCAAGCATGAGGACAGTGGACCTCATGGTCACTTTTCATGGGTGCTTTTCATGGATGAGGGTCAAGACGGAAGGACTTTACCTAGTCATATCTGTAAAAGCCAATCAGTGTGATACCACGTGCCCAAGAAACTCGGAGCAGGGTATAAATACATCTGTGAATCCCTGACTGACCTAGAACTTACTGTGTAGACCAGGCTGGCCTGGAACTCACAGGGATCTACCCACATCTGCCTCCTAAGTGCTGAGATAAAAGTCGTGAGCCACCATGCCTGGCTAAGATGTTGTATTCTTATGGTTTGGGACAACCACCAGTAACTACCAACTTGTCCAGGATTCACCACCAAAAATAACAAAAACCAAAAACTTTTGGTGTTTCTCAGTTCCTGCTTTTCAAAATGGGATGAAATGTTCCGCTCAATCAAGCATACAATAAATTCTCCAGGGAGGTTGAAGAAGAAAGAACACAAGTTCATGGTCTTTCTACAAAGTCACATAGGCAACTTAGTGAGACCCTGTCTTAAAATAATAAAAATTAGGCCAAGGGTAATGTCACATGCCTGTGATCCCAGCACTCAGAAGGCAGAGGCAAGAGGACTACTTCATGTTTAAAGCCAGCCTGGGCTGCATAGCCAGCCAGCCTCTGCTACATAGCCAGCTCTAGGTTACTCATGGCTACCTTCAAGACCTGCCTTGAAAATGAAATAATAAAAGGTAGGATGAAATTGGGAAAAAAAAAAACTGGGATGTAATAAACCTCCTCTTGAAGAGTTTGAAGAGTCGGGAACTTGCTACATGTGGAGAGGAGAAAGGTCTACTAACAGTACGAGTGGTCACTAAGCACAGCAGGAAGCCTGTTCTGGAAATCCAGGAGCCAGTCTGTCTCTTGAGCTCACCTAGAAGAGGGCTAACTTCAGCCTGGAGGGAGTGAGTGTGGGAGAGCCAGCCCTGCCTTCTGTCTGCTATGTGGTGGTGCTGGCTAGGGAGAGACCCCCCTCCAGTCCCACCCTTCCACCCTCCTCCCCCTCAACCCCCCCATCCTCTTCCCTTCTTTTTTTTTTTTTAGTTTAAGGTATTTATTTTTCCCTCCAACAGCTCTCCCTTTCAGCCCAAGAACTGGTTCTTTTTCTTATAACTATAAATACAATACAAAACAACAGAAATAAATAGGCCACAATTATAAGAGTTATATGGCTTAGCATACATTCCCAATGTCCAGTCCATATGTATTTGGCACCTGACTTTAACATTCTACTATCTAACCATCTCCATGTGTTTAAAGTTCTATATCTAACTCAGCTTTCATACTAACTTGCCTCATAATTTTAAAAATATCTTCTTAGATCCAGAACACCCTCTTGATTCCTAAACAACTCAAAATTTAACTATGAGACTCTAGCTATCTATTCTTCAACCACCTCAGAGACCTGAGAGGGGTAAATATATCTGATTATATAGGAAGTGCAGGGCCTGCAGCTTCCAAAACTGAAAAATGACATACCAGTGGCTGAGCTGTTATTTTTTATGCTGGGATAGATTGCAAGGGTGGAGGATGGGTCTGGGGGAGGTGGGAGATGGGAGCGAACAAGGTGCATGATGTGAAATTCACAAAATAAAAATTTTTTCAATTAAAAAAAGAAGAAGAAGAAGAGGGCTAACTTTCACTCACAGGGCTCTGCACCCATCTAGCTCCTACAAAGCACCCAGGTCAGAAGCAGAGCCTCTTCTCATAACAGACGCATAAGTCTTGGATTTAATATTTTATATATTCATCTGTTTGGCCTAAGATTTCCACTCCTGACTTTTCTCCCAAGGATCTAACAGGGCTCTTGTCCCATGTCTGATTATAAATCCTCTTGATCTTAATGCTTGAAAAAATTTGGAATAACCTAAATGTGTGGGAATTGGGGGTTGACTAAATCAGACATAGTACATCCACACACAAAATGTCACACAGTTAGATGGGACACAGCTTTGTAGTGCTGCCATGGAAAGAACTTATTTGAATGGTTAGGTTAAGAAAACCCCAAGCCAGTCTACTAAATATGATTCCTCAGAAAATACTCTATTTCCCTGCTTCTGTCTCTCAATATCTTTGTTAAATTAAACATACCAAACTGTTAATTTATAGTTCTTTCAACTTAGCTGTGCCTTTGTCAAATTCAGCAAAATTGTATCTAGTTTTTCCTCAATTCTTATAGTTTACCTATATAAATGAGCATATGATAAATAATTGAAAATTATTTTAAAAAACTAGAATAATTAACATTTTATCACAAACTATATGTTTTTAAAAAGTGAGGTCAAAGCCAAAAAGATCAAATACTACCAAGAAGTGACATCTCTCTTCTGGTTAGAAGGGGGGTTACTACTGGGGAGATAGCCAGGGACTAGTCAACAATCTTCGTGGGCAACCAGGCATCTCTAAAGACGGAACCTTGGCCATTTGGACTTTGCAGTCCAAAAAAGACAGGGTAACACATTCTGACTCCTCTGTTTTTATCAAGCCAGCTGCTGGGGAACCTCCCAATACCACTAGCAAGGCATGAGAGCAGCCTTTGTGTAACTAGTGTGTTTACTTCAAACATGTGACAAAAATAAGCATAAAATCGCAGGAGTGTTATCTTGCTAATTCAAAATATTAGGCTTCAAAACTTGTCCCTGACCATCACTGAATCGGTGACAAGACTTCTCACACAAAGACCCGAGTCTGCCTTTACAGATTAACAAAGATGATGGTATCTTAGGAACTCATGAGTAACTGTGTTTCCATTTTCTCTTGAGTTAGTCTCAAATAGTCTTGTAGACATGGCCATAAATGTTTTAAGACACAAGTTTGTAGAGGGCTGGCAGGGCTACGTAATTAGGATACTTCCTGTACTCCTATTTTTATTTTATTTTCAAGCCATAACATTACAGCCAAACAAATCTCTAATTAGCATGGACATTATTTGGTACTTTAAAAATGATATTAAACTTTAACAGTGAACAACAGATCCATAGCTGCCATGAGGTAGGAGTAGAGAATCATAACCAGAAGAGGGAATCCCATGGGAACTGGCGATGGACAGTTGTGTGTCATAATAATACAATGAAGCCTCGTGGAGCTATGCTCAGAGTAAGTGGAATGTGATTTGGGTAAAGTCTGTTCACAGCATTATGCCAACATCTGCTCTGGTTCTGATATTAGCATATTAGAGAAAATCTGGTGAGGGGTTCTCAACCTGGGGGTTGTGACCCCTTTTGGGATATTGTCATATCAAATATCCTGCATATCATATATTTACATTAAAATTCATAACAGTAGCAAAATTACAGTTATGAAGTGGCAATGAAAATAATTATATGGCTGGGGGGTCACCACAACATGAGGAACTATATTAAAGGGTTGCAGCATTAGGAAGGTTGAGAATCATTGCTTTACATGGTTCTTATAACTTATGAATCCAAAGCTATTTCCAAATAAAAAAATTTAATGTCATTTTAATATGATACTTTCCTGATAAAAATTACTATTATAAACCTAGGTAATTTCTTGAGTTCTTTGTAAATTATGGA
>CAJQZJ010035090.1:1563059-1576259 GCA_907164525.1 Lophiomys imhausi | reverse complement strand
GTTTGTTGCCATTTTGTTCCATAATTTACAAAGAACTCAAGAAATTAAATGCCAAGAAATCAAATAATCCAATAAAAAAATGGGAAACAAAGCTAAACCAAGAATTCATAGAGGAGTCTCTAATGGTCGAGAGACACTTGAAGAAATGCTCAACATCCTTAATCATCAGAGAAATGCAACTCAAAGATGACTCTGAGATTCCATCTCACACCTGTCAGAATGGCTAAGATTAAAAACTCAAATGACAGCACATGCTGGTGAGGCTGTGGAGAAAGGGGACCACCCCTCCATTGCTATTGGGAGTGCAAGCTTGTGCAACCACTATGGAAATCAGTCTGGTAATATCTTAGAAAACTTGGAATAGCTCTACCTCAAGACCCAGCCATACCACTTCTGGGTATACATCTAAATGTTTCCTCACCAAACCACAAGGACATCTCCTCATCTATGTTCATAGCAGCCTTATTTGTAATAGCTAGAAACTGAAACAACCCAGATGTCCCTCAGCTGGCAAATGGATTAAAAAACAAACACAAAAAACCTGTGGTACCTTTACACAATGGAATACTAATCAGCCATCAGAAACAAGGAAATCGTGCAATTTGCAGCCAAATGGATGGAACTAGAAAAGCTCATCCTGAGTGAGCTAACCCAGACTCAGAAAGATGCATATGGCATCTATTCACTTATGATTGGATTTTAGCCATATAGTACAGAATAACTATCCTAGAACCAACACACCAAAAGGAACAGGAACATAGACTTTGTTACCTGTTAGTGGGACACTTTGCCCTAGTGGTGCTGCTATGTAGGCCCGCAGTGCATGAGGAAGCTCTTAGCCCTCATATGACGGCTGAACTGGGTGGGGGAGCTGATATGTAGGGACACCCCACTCCCAGAGGAGAAGGATAGGAGGGAGAGGGGAGAGAAGGTGGGAGGGTGGGACCAGGAGGGGTGGAAAGAGAGCACTGTGATGGAGATGTAACTTGAAGTAATAAATAAATATTAAAATAATAATAATAAATAAACCTAGATAAAACAGTCAGCATACTTAACTAAATGGGGAAAGAATATATATATATATATTATAAATGATATTTTTCCTTGGAGAACTCAACATGGAAATATAAAAATAAATAAATTTATTTTCTAAATAAAAATCTCCCATGAACCGGTAGTATTATAGTGTAAGGAAATGAAGCTGTATGTATGTAAGATTGTATTGCACCCTTCCCTTAGTTGTCTCAACTATAAAAGACCCATGGATCCTTCGTCCTGCTGTGTGACATTTACCTCCTCCCAGGAAGCAGAGCACAGACACCCCTACTAAGACTCGGGCTTTGCCCAAGTGAAACTACCCCCTGCATTGTTCCCTTGCTTTCCTTTCCCTCCACTCTGCATGGTTTAACCCACACAGCAGTCATCCCTTTATCCCTCAGTCCCCTGGGATGAGCAGTTGGTGCCCCTGCCCTGGAGCCACTGGTATTTGCATGAGAAGTGAATGAAATGGTAAGCCAGTGAGATTTGGACGAGGGTTGTTATTGCTGTGCCCACTCGTGATATCTAAATGGTAGACGGTTTCACTTGGCATTACCAACTTAGGGTTGTTTTCAGTTGGACTTCATCCTCCAAACTGGGCATCAAAGCCCATGCCATCGCCCTCTGCCAGCTAGTAGAGAATGGAAGTTGAGACTAAACCTGCTGAGGTTCTTTGAAGGTAGTGATTTTGTTCATACTCTTTGTCGTCAATTCTTTGTCATCATTACATATCCTCTGCCTTGTTGACTCCCAGCTTCGCTGTATGTCTGGCCTGACCAATGAAATATGAGAAGAAATGGCAATACGATTTTAGGTGAGGGATCAAAGGGACTTTGAGTAGTGTTGCCCTTTCTCTTCATCTTCTGCCAGAAGACTTGGGTCTACCCTTGATAGAGGCTCAAAGGGAAGAGAAATAACTGTTGTGTTTAGCTATTGAAACAGGAGCGGTTTACTTATGCAGCATAACTCCACTTGTCCTCAGTAAGACAAGAATCCCACTGGGGTCTTTCCCATTTGGTGCATCCCACGGACATGTAGTAGGTACACAGCAAATTTTCAAGTAAAATGAAGAAGCATAGTTAGAAACTGATTATTTTCAAATGAATGCTGCTTACGTTTTACTGTGTAAAAATTTTTCACATTTAAAACATATTTTAATATCAGAATTCCATAAACCAGCAATGATTCTTTGGCAATTGGAAGTTTTTAATGGATAGGACATTGGCATACATACATATATCAATGTCTGAACATGCTGTGTACATGCACTATACAAAATAGCAAGATGTAAGCCATACATCTTCATGTGTCTGTGGCGCATGTGCACATGCATGTGGGTATCTGCAAAGGCCAAAAGCCGGTGTCAGATTCCCCCCGCCCCCGGGTCTAGAGTTACAGGTCATTGTGAAATTCCTGACCTGGGCTCTGTGAACTGGATGAAGATCCTCCCTGAGAGCAGCAAGTGCTCTTCAACCTCAGCCATCTCTCCAACCCCAACTTTAAAGATAAAGACTGTGCTGCCTAATGCTCTCATGGTTATCTCATGTAGGGACCTTCTTGGTAGGTTGCTCAAGAAACTGTAGACAGAGCAGATATGATGACTGCCTCAGTTTCTCTAACATGCAAATGACATCTCATGAACCAGAAGAAATGTAGCCGAATCTATGCGGCGGGACTGCACCATCATTTTGGATGCAAGGAAAATGTGTGGATTCATCTTTTCTCCTACTTCTTAGATGATGTTCAGAGTACCCTGTAACTTTCATCTCTGAACCTGTCTGTCCCCACACTTCCTGGAGGCATTTCACTTACAAATCTATCTGGAGAAAAGCCATGCTATTGCTGTGGAGGAAGGGTCATGCTCATGTTTCTGGTTTTGACATAAATGTCACCCTGGCCTGTGTTTGACTCTGTGACTTTCTCCCTTTGTCAGACAGTACTTTTGGTGTTCAGCCCATGCTGTTACAGAAAGAGCTACCTAATTTGCTCTAACTGTTACATGGTAGTCAGTACTATAAGTGTATTGCAGTTTAGTGAGTAGTTGCCTTGCTGGGGGAGAATTATATGAACTTTAAAGATTTGGTGGATTCAAGTTTAATGACAGCATCTTGCTCATCTGGGCAAAGAATCTTAAAAATCCTACTAATAAAGCTTAATCTGATAAGTTAGCCCAGCTGTAAAGATGACTAGTATTTGGGGCTGGAGACATGGGTCAGTGGTTAAGAGCACTTGCTACCCTTGCAGAGGACCTCGGTTCATTTCCCACCAATTCCCAGCACCCACATAATGGTTCACAACCATCAGTAACTCCAGTTCTGGGAAATCCAACACCTTCTTCTGATGTCCACGGGCACCAAGCATACACACATACACATGCAGGCAAAATACTCATAAACATAAAAATAAATCAAAAAAGAATTCTTTATTTTAAAGAAGATGACTGCTATTCATCAGAATAAAATGTGACTACTTTACAGAAGCAAAACAAATTCCTGCAACCAGAAATGGGAGTTCTTTCATAAATAGGCAATGTCTACATAAGACCAGCCTGGTCAACGACAAAGTTTTGCTTTAGTTTAGTTTAGTTTCGTTTTTATTTTGTTTTGTGTACAGCAAAGTCTCATGTATCCCAGGCTGGTCTCAAGTGTGCCATATAGATCTTGAACTTCTGCTCCTCCTGGAGTGCTGGGATTACATCCAGTTTTATGTGATGCTGGGCATATAACCCAAGGTTTTATGCATACTAGGCAAGAACTTTACCCCTGAGCTGCACCCCTAGCCAGCAGTGTACATTCTAAATCCCCCATTGAAAGGGACTGATACAGACTGATACAGCATCTGAGAAAGGCTATGGGATGGAGCCATTCTTATAGGTGAGATACAATGTAATAATTACAGTAACAACCATGTTATATAAAATCACCCTGGCTTTGTAATAACCTGCAGTTTTTGTTAACAAAAAAAATAATAAGTTTTTATTCTCTTTCTTTCTTTTTTGTCTCATGGAGTTAAAAATAAAAAGTTCCAGCTTCCTAAGAAGTTTCAGGTCACAGTGCTGATGGCAGCTTTACCTTGTATCAGTGTATTCAATGTTGCTTATGCCTTCAGCATGTGGGTGACATTTAGACCCAAGCCCGGCTTCCAAGTATGATTCATGAGAGCGCATCAGATGGTAAGAGCAGGGAATTTTCCTTGGTATTTAGAGGAAGCAGCTTGGAGGAATCATGCAAGGAAGTCACGCCCCAGAGCTCCACTGAATTAAAAACAGCCTTGCCCAAGAACTCAGAAAGCCTGACCCTGAGGCCTCCAAGGACAGGCATTTGGGTCCTCTGAGAATCCTCCAGGGCATGTGGGAGGAATTCAGATTTGGGTAAAATATGCAAGATGAAATCACACACACACACACACACACCAGCCAAAGCTGGCCTTCCTTAATCAGATGAAAAGGGCATGTGAAGAGCCTATTCTCATAGACCCACCCTCATCTCCATCCTTACCAGCTGCCTATCTCCCTGAGCTCAGGGAGCATCCATCCGCTCAGAGGCTTTACTCTGCCCATGGCTGGACCACTCTCCATTCTTGGTGACGAGATTGCAAACTCACCTAGAACACACTGCCTTCAGTACACTGAGTCTAGCAAGGAAGAAACTAGGAAGTCTAAGGCTCTATCAGCATCAGAATCTGTGCTGTTCAGATATAAGGGCTTATTTTTAGCCAGTTTCAGGAAATGATGATGATGGTGATGATGATGATGGAGAAGGAGGAAGTCTTGAAAACCATCCTGATTGGAATGTTGAAAAAGCTTTCCAGGGAAAGCTGATTGAGCTAGTATATTTTAGAACTAAGAAAGAAGATACAGGCTAGCAGATGCTTTCAATAGAATTGCATTTTTTTCCATTGGTTGTTTTTTTTTGGGGGGGGGAAAGAAATCCAGATTTAGATCTGTAAGTGAGATTTCATTTGTGACTATGAGAAGCTGTGTGCTCAAAGCTTCCGTTTTCACCATAGCCACATGTACAGCAGAAGCTTCTGAGTTGAACTTTTGTGTGGTCTGTTAGAATGTATTATCAGGCCTGTGACACAGGACAGCAGGTTTTATATTCACCTCAAGCAAGCAGAGGCCGCCTCAAGAAAGTCAAAAGGAACATTTACAAGTGCTTCAGCAAGGGAAAAAGACTACCAACCTGATTGGGAGGGGCATTCAAAAATAGACCCTTTTTCTGCCTGCTATGACCAAGCTTACCACACAGTACCCATGGGATAGTTTTCTCCAGAACCTTCAAGCAGAACGTGATGAAAGTGTATTTTGTTAGGCTGTAGTTGCCTTGCTGTGTATCTGATGAAGCTGTACCATGTAAGAGACAAATGACGCTAGGCATCACCCGGGCAGATTTTTGGACTCAGCTTTGCAGTCCCAGAGAAACCTCTTCTGACTCTTTTGCCTTTTCACCTTGCTCCCCAGGGAGCTCAGAGATAACATTCATACTTGAAACTTAGTAATAGTCTGTGTCTTGGTCCTATCACAGTTGCTAATTTAGCAATGTCAGTTTGGAGCATTCTTTCTTTTGCTTGAGACTGTTTTGTCAGTCTGTGTGTGTGTGTGTGTGTGTGTGTGTGTGTGTGTGTGTCCCCTCTGAAAGGTAACAGTGGCCTTTCCTATTACCCCTTTATCAGTTGCAGCAGGTAGAATTCTGTTGGCTATGGCAGGTGGAAGCGATGACAGGCAAAGGCTTAGGTGAGCTACATTGGGTGCTGCTGCCAGGTGAGGGTGTGACAGGGCTTCTGGGTGTGACAAGAGACCCAAGGCTACTTGAGACCCAAGGACCTACAACACTTAGACATAAACATACTCATGCTTCAGCTCCCTTTGTGCCTGGTGCCTCTTTCTGGAAAGCCCACTGCCTTTCAGTCTCCCCATGACCCAGGCTGGCTGCACACCCAGCTTAGCCCTCCGTCAGCGGGAGATTCAAAATGACTTTGTCCTAAAGAACTGGTCGCAGAGGTTGAGACATGGTGTGTGTTTACTTAGAGAGGAACTTTCTGCTCCTACTTTTGGATAGATCTTTGGAGTCACCCTCCTCAGCCCCTTCACGTGAGATCCAGTGGGTATGGGTCTCTTGGACAGGTGGCAGATATTCCTCTGCCACTGTTGTACTCAAGTTCATGCTCTTTGCTCAGCAACCGGGACTGTATTCCCTAACCAGTACACTGTGTATTTAACTCATGTGTTGTACAACGAAAGCTCTCTTGTTGTAACTATGCACAGAAAATCTAGAGACCCTAGGATGCCTGCAAGTCAGCAGGGCGGCAGCAGGTCCTCACTCTGTTTAACATACTGCGCTTATGTAAGATGTTCTTTCTCCCTGGGGAAAGAAAGCTGGGTGAAGAGCATACAGGAACAGGCTGTGCTAGTTTTGAAAATCCTTGTGAGCCTTAAATGATTTCAAAACAAAAAGGGTTTTGTTGATGTTTTCTTTTTCTAAATATCAAGACAGAATTGAAGAGACCATCTAGTGCAGTTGTTTCCAGCTTTAATTTTAGCAGCAGCCTTGCCTCCCTCCTTTGCTCTCTTCCTCCTCCACCCTCAGTGGCGCTGGGCACCTCCTGACAAGCTCAGGGCTCTATGAAATCTCAACTAAAATGCTATTCCCACCCTCAAGGCCCAGGATCCAGATGAGGAAATTGATGCCCCAGGAAGGCAAACGCATTGCCCGTCAGTGGTTGTGGTAGAAATACAGACAGCCCAGGGGAGTTTCTGCTCCAGTGGCGTTCTGTGAAGCATGGTGAGTCCCATTTAGGTAACAAGGTGGTTTTCCTTGTCAGA
Source organism: Lophiomys imhausi (assembly GCA_907164525.1). Classification (NCBI taxonomy): domain Eukaryota; kingdom Metazoa; phylum Chordata; class Mammalia; order Rodentia; family Muridae; genus Lophiomys; species Lophiomys imhausi. The sequence continues at coordinate 1,569,397 of CAJQZJ010035090.1, read as the reverse complement.
CCTGGTGAGATTCATTACACTGGGTGAGTTGCCATGTTCCTTCCCGCCATCCTCTTCTCTGTCGGCAACAACGTCATCTCGACCTTTAAGTGGGGACCATCCATGGGGTAATCTGGGCCACCAAACAGTTTCAAACTCGCCACATGAGAGTGTTTGCCAAGGAACTTCCTAGGAGGGCTAGACACAGAGCGTAGGAAGCAAGACTGAAGAAATATTCCCTGCTTGGTCTCCACTCTGAAGTGAAGTGAAGGCTGGAATCAACCAGTGCTCATATGGTGCTTCCATTGCAGACCATGAAACCCTGGGCTTCATGAAGTTTGTTTTTATGGCTAATACAGTAACAGCATCTTCTATTTGTCCAGCTCTTGTCAGGTTGCAAACTCCTTGCGTATGCTCACATGCTGCTGGGGTTCACATGAGCCCATATGGCCACCATAATTCATAAGCAGGGTCCAAGGCCACACACGTAGTTTGGGTAGTGAAGGATTCTGGGGGCTTGGTGGCTCTCCAGACACATACACAAGAAGTGGCATCCTCTCTTTCTACTTCTCCCAGCAGTTAGAGCCTCGAGGTACCATATGGGTCTCGGATGAGTAGGAGTTAGGTTTTCCTGAAAGTGAGGGCTATTGCCCATGTGCCACATTAACAAAGATCTGTGTGACAGTCAGCTAGCCAGACAGCCACCCCAGGGCTGACTGCCCTGTGCATCCTCCCGAGAGTTTGGGGTGACCTGCCACTCTTGATTTGCTGACAGTTGTTGATGCCACATTTCTGCAGGGAACCTGGATGCGTTCTTTCCCCCAGCGTCTTCTTCGCTCTTCACGTTGTAGGACACAACCTTCACTGTCAACATGGGTCCAGCTAATTGATGCTGATGCTAACCTGATCCTTCAGCCTTCCTCCCCTCGTTTCAGACATCTGACAAACTCATCAGCCACTCTAATGTTGGAGGATGCTCTTCACTCCATCATCATAGCTAGGGAAAGTACTCCCACAGGGATATGAGACATCTTATAACCCGAGAGAGGCCAGATGGTGGATTTCTTCAAGAGAATTGCTAATCATGAGCCCGCGAGATGGCTTCATGAGTAAGGTGCTTGCTTCTACACCTGGCAACCAGGGTTTGATCCCTGGACTTCACATGGTAGAAGGAGAGAACCAGCCCCCAAAAGTTGTCCTTTGACCTCCATACACTTGGAAGGTGGTATACACAGGCATTCACATGTGAGCACACAGACATACACGCATAATAAACAAACAAACAAACAAACAAACAAATAAATAAATAAATAAATTTGAAGATAAAATAATATTTCTGCTCATCAACACAGCCGTTCAGCTACTACTGTCAGGTCCTGTTGTTTGTGAAGTAACCTTCTCCACACTGATTCCGAGCCTTCTATCCTTGAGATAATCTTTCAGGGCCTGTTAACGCATAGACTGGAACAGAGCAAGCTGGCATATACATGCAGTCTCACTATTCAGCAAGCTAACAAAAGGGTCTAGTGTTTGAGGCCAGCCTGGGCTACATAGTGGAAATCTGTATCCAAAAAGAATGGGAGGAAAGAAGGAGAGAAGGGGAGGGAAGACAGCAACGGGAGGCTCCTGCCCAGAGTCTCTGATTGTGGGAGCATCTAGGTTCTATATTTGTAATTGCTCTAACTGTTAGCCTGTTCTGTGAAGCCTGTTGCCCTAAAGCTGGAATGGGCAAACATTTCTCATGAGAGTTAGCAATAAATACTTTTGGCCTTTTGGCCTATCCCCCCTCTGCCACAAGGGTTCAGCCCTGCCACTGTAGCCACAGACCACAAGGGTTCAGCCCTGCCACTGTAGCCACAGAAATTATGTCATTAAATGAGCGTGGTTGCATCCCAAGAAGATTTTACTTATAAAACAGGTGGTATATCTGTACTCCTCCCTCAAAAAATGAGGTACAGATCTAGAAGTTTAAAAGACAGTGAGAACCAACTCTTCATGCTGGGTAGACGCCTGAAAGCTTGTATAGTAAGAATCAGGTGGTCAGATCTCAGTTCCAAATTCTATGAGCCATGGAGCCCTGGGGTGGGGTTGGGGGGGGGTTCATTACCATCTCTGTAAAATGAGAATAACAGTATTATAATGAGGAACAAGGAGACATGTTCACCTTTACCACAGCTAATGGATACATACATGAGCGTTTGGTTTGCTGTTCTTTAAAATTTTTCTGCATGATTAAAACATTCCAGAATTTTCCAACCTATGCCTTTAAAAGAGTAATCATAATCATTCATTTGGGATATATTTAGCTTGGGTTCTGGGTTTCAAAGTCAACCACAAGGCAAACCTTATAAAGCCAAACTCACCTTTAGAATTCTGTTAGACCTGTGGTGCCCAGGTGCCTCTGGAAGTCAAAAGCCTACCATGTGTTTCTTTGTGTCTCTTTGTATGTGAGCATCATTTGCCTGCAGGAGAGCCCAGGCTTACTGCAGCTTCATGGAATCCCCACCTCCCATTCCTCCCACACGCTGCCCTCTGTACTTTCCCAGCTGCTCAGGCCACACTTCAGGAAGAAGTGTTTCATGAGGATGGGACCTTGTATATGTATATTGAGTATGACATTCATTTGTAGTTCAAACAGTACACAAAGCTCTTTATGCTCAACCTTCCTTGAAGGAGCTGGGGGCTGGGTGTGGTGGTATGTGTCTTTAATCTCAACACTCCAGAGTTGAAAAGTTCTAAGACAGGAGGACTGAAAGTTCAAGACCAGCCTGGGCTACATTGAGGGAGGGAGAATAAGAAAAGGATGCAGTGGAGGAGGAAGAAGAAGCCATTAGAATCAGCAGCCAGAACCTTCCTTCTCTTTCTCCTGTACACTTTACTTGCCCTGGACAACCTTCTACTAGGGTATTCTTCTAAGCAGTTTACAAAGGTTGGCTTGTTTTGTCTGTATTACAACCACATAAGTTAGGTGGTACTGACTTCCCAGTTTGTAGGGGAGACACGAAGAACAACAACCCATTTGTCCAAATTCATGCTTCTGAAAAGTATCAAAATCTAGCCAGAGACTCCAGACTCCAGACTCACTATGGCATGCAGTATATAATTTCTGCTTCTGTGAGCTGAAGAACAAGAACGCAGAAGAATAAGTTTCTGGTTGCACCCCACACTCTGTGTGGTCTGCTAGAGAGAGCAATGAGCCTGCAGTTGTGTGTGGGGAAGGGCTACCCCTGTGGGTTTCTGGTTTTCATCTAATCACTGACATTTCTCCCATGCAAACACACAGAATCTTTGGAGACATTACACAATCGAGAGGTTCTGTCAATCTCAGGGTTTATCTGATTCCACAGCCTATCAGGATTCTAGAAGGCAAGAGACTTCCCAGAGGATCCAGATCCCAGGTCATTCAGTTCAGCTTCATAAGAACACCAGATTCTATATCTCTTCTGTGCTACAGTTTTGCTATGTGTTGGAGCTGGGGCACAGGGACAGGAATAGTTTGAAATGCTGAGCGTGTCCCTCCCAGACTCCGATGATGATAGGCTTCAAATGACAACTTTCACAGAAACCTTGTCATTGGCTATGTGTGGATTATATGCCTTAAAGGTGGGGGGAGCACGAACTATATAAAAATGTGATATGGCCAAAAGACACATACACACCCTATGTGTACACCCCTCAGACTCTAGGGACCAATACACAGTCTGGTACTAGCCAAACTGTGCGATGAAGATTGGGCGTGAGCTTGGTTAACCAAAAATATAGCCCTTTCATACCTGAAATGAACGCTGTTCTTCTCCCTCCAGGACCCCAGGAGCAAGCACAAGTTCAAAATCCACACTTACGGAAGCCCTACCTTCTGTGACCACTGTGGGTCCCTGCTATACGGACTTATCCACCAAGGGATGAAATGTGACAGTAAGTTTTCTCTTCCAGTAGATGGTCAGGCTCTGCAGCTCATGTCTGGGTTTGCTTGATGCCAGGGTCTCAGAAACTTCCAAAGCAGCTCATCAATGGAGAGGATTGGTTCAGATGAAGACAAGGCTCAAAAAATGATCAGTCGCTCTCTTCTACAGGTTCTGGTTTATCATGACTACTTACTTGTCTAATTATGCCCCCCCCAAAAAAAAGTGATTTGGTTTATAAATGAAGTTAATGGATACTGTTGCTGTGTGTGTGTGTGTGTGTGTGTTAGAAATCTTCAATCCCTGTAAAATGCAAGCTAGTCACACCCCACAGAAGACTCCCCACCTCCAGATTCCACATTTGGTTGTCTTCAAAATAAGCTAAGCAACCATAGTCATTATCTTCCTATGTCTCTAATTAGTGGGTGGACTGTGGAAAAATCCAGCAGTCTTCTCCTTAAAACTGAAGCTAAAGTGAACATGAAAACCAGGTTAGCATCTCGAGCTCACTCACCCTGCCTGTTGATGAACGGGTGGCATCTGTAGCAGTCTAGTTACCCATGACATCACAGAGGTCCAGTGACATGGAGGACAGGAGGCCATTTTCATCCTCCTCCTCAGTCACATATCCATCCTCATCCAATAACAAAGAGAAAAATAGCCTCAGAAACTTTCTGTTTTGCTAATTCTCAAGTGACAAATTTACCTCTGCTAGTTGCTTAAGTAAAAACGTATACTTTTAGATACTAAGCCTATGTTTTTAATAAATATTAGGAAAACACCAGCCTGCTCTCATTTATTTCTAAGGACTAGGTTGACCACAGAGCTTTGTACCCTGCATGAAGTAAACACAGAATTGTGCATAAGTTAAGGTACATGAACACTAGATCCACGGAGAGTCTCTCAGAGCCCAGGGTTTGTTCAGCTCACCTAGCTGTGCAGGTTAATGGCCTTTCCGTCCGTGCCAATGGCTTCTGTGCTTCAAGAAACCCTCAGATTCCAAACATATCATTGTCACCATTTTCATTGTTTCTAAAACTGGTAATCCTAAGTACATTTGTAAATGTATTTTTAGCCATTTTAAAACTTGGAGCAGGGCTGAAGAGATGGTCCAGTAGATGAAGATGTTTGCTACCAATCCTGACAGCCTGGCATCAATCTCTGTAAACCACATGATGGAAGGAAAGAATAGAGTCATACAGATTGTCCTCTGACCTCCACATGTATGCTGTGGCCAGGGCAGGTGTGTGTGAGCACACACACATACACACACACACACACACACACACACACACACACACACACACACACGCATGCACACCAAATAGCACAATAAATAGTTAAAATCTTTTTTAAACATGGAGCAAAAAAAAATGAGCATTCACATGTTTTACACACATGTCAACCTTAACAAAGTTAGTAAGACACTGAGAAGTTTGTATCACCAGCCCCACTCAAGTGGTAGAACTGGGCATCAGGATCCACCCCCATCACATGAACTCCAACTGAGAAGTTTGCTGGGTAGGGAGGTGTGCTCTTCCATACCGTTCCTACTTGCATATTCTCTTCTGGATGAAGTAAATATTTTGGGTGCTGGGTAATTTTAATACAATTTCAGAAAGAGGTGAATGGCCTGAGATAGTTTGTAGTCCATTTTCTGCTGTTGTACAAAATATCTGGAATGGAATACTTTATGAAGAATAAAAGTTTATTTAATCTCAGAGTTTCTGGAGGCTGAGACATCCAAGGACAAAGCATCATCCTATAGTGCAGGCCTTGTAGCTACATCAGAACATAGTAGAAGGCCTCCTATGGAAAGGTAGATTGAGAGGCTAGCTGAGATCTCTTTACTGTTTATAAAGCCATAATGCCACCATGGGACCCCCTCACAATCACGCTCATGACCTCATATACTACTATTTACTTCCCACAGGCCCTACCTACAATTGTCATTATTATGAATTTTAGGGGTGAAATTTCTAGCACACAAACTTTTGGGGAGGCATTTCTACCTTGGAAGATATTAGGTAGCCTCCCAAACCATCTGTTTTAGGGTTTTGTTTCCTGGTTACCCTTGAATATCTTTATAATAAATCTGAATGTATTAGTCTGAATTTATTAGCTAAATTTTTAGCAATAGCATTCATATGGTTTTACATATTAGGATTCTGCTTTAGATCTCATTTGGAAAAAAAAAAAAAAGGACCCCATTACTAAACTATTTTGAAAGCCACTGGCCCGAGCCATTGTTTCTGTTGTCTTCTAAATTCTTTTTTCCTTGGGCTGTGGGGCCTCTGGGGGTCCTTTCTGGGAGGAGGAGAATGAGCAGATGGCGTCAGGATCCCAACCCCACCTTAGGAGAGACCCAGTGGTCCCTACATACACCCTTGTCTGTTGTCTGGCCGTAGTCTGCACAGTTAGGAGAGACCCAGTGGTCCCTACACACACCCTTGTCTG
>CAJQZJ010035090.1:1516944-1563049 GCA_907164525.1 Lophiomys imhausi | reverse complement strand
CCTACACACACCCTTGTCTGTTGTCTGGCTGTAGTCTGTGCACAGTTCCAGTTGGTGGGTTAAAAGCCACCACTATGTCAGCCAACCCTTTAGTTTGTAGGGTAAGAAATGTAATCAGAGGCTGCAAATGAACTTCCCAAGGTAGAAAAGCCAGTTCCAGGTAGAGCCAAAACCAGAGCCCAACCCCAGTGTGTGCTCACCCCCAACACACACACACTCCTTGTTACTCATTCTTCCCAAGGCCCTGGCATTATCATCCTCAAATTTCATCTTGTGCCCAGGTACCTGAAGATGGATGAAGCTTGCTTAACCCAAGTGACATGAATAGCACAAAAGTTCTCAGAAGTCTTCTTAGCTAAGCCCCAGCCAATACAGCTTTGTGAACAGAAGCCTAAGGGATGCACATCTCTGAAGTGGCTGATTGTTCTTGTCTTGCTGTGTCTATCCCATTTTCAGTATTTAATTGTAGCAACTAGGTCTTATGTATGACTTTTCAAAAAAGGTATGTCGCCGTGTTCGGTTTAAACACTGAGAATGCAAGGGATAGTCGGGCTCTGTCTTGAATATTGCAGATTAATCTTGTTAACATCCCAGGAAGAGTGGGCGAGGATTCTAGGAAGCCCAAAGTACCAGGAGGGCAGAACCAGCACACCTACACAGCCTCATGTTTGGAGTCAGCCCTGGGGGTTCTTCTCAGGGTTTCTTTGGTTCATAGAAATAAGACTGATCTTTTTTTATCCTTCCCCTGCCTCGCCTACGTAATGTCAGTGTAAGGAATGGCTTATGCCAGGAGTATATTTGTTTTACTTGGATTAATATTTAAATATTTAAAGGCAGGTTTAAAATATCAAACACAAGTTCCTTTTAAAAAAAATAAGGCAACATACTTACACCTTCTCAAAAATACAGAGTTTTTTTTTTAAATACTTTATTTTTTTTTCTTCAAGTTACATCTCAGTAACAAACCCCTCCCTATTCCCCCTTCCTATCCCGCCCTTCCACCCTCTTCCCCCCAGAAGTTTCCCCTTTCAGTCCAACAGATGGTTCCTTCTCTTATAACAGTAAGTATTATACAAAACAATAGATATAAATATGCCACATTTATGAGAGTTAAATGGCCCAGTATACCTTCCCAATGTCCAGTTTATACATATTTGGCCCCTAAGGGAAAGAAATTTTAATGAATTTTCTGTACTCAGCCCACAGATTGTCACTTTCTTGGTGGCCAGCTCAGAAAGGGAGAATGAATTCTCTGACCAAAAAGAAAAAAAGTACCCTCTGTTTAAAATTTGCATGTTGCATGTCTGTGTGTACATAAACTATTAAACATTTACCTGTATAGATTTTGTTAAAGATTTGAAACAGTCACAGAAGACCAACTGGGCTCTTTTGCTGTAGTAAAGACTGAACAAATATGAAGTGGATATTTTAAGGTTATTATTGTCTCTCACAGAGGAAGCTGAGCAGGAAGGGACATCTGCTCATAGTTCATGTCACCAGAAACATTATAGCAAAGTATCACATTAGAGGAGAATCGTTCCCACTTCTGCTCAGACACCAAAATATGGAGGCAGTGATGTGAGCCCATATGGCCAACCTCACCTTTTGCCTTTTTTGATTCACAGCCTGCGACATGAATGTTCACAAGCAGTGCGTGATCAACGTCCCCAGCCTCTGCGGAATGGATCACACAGAGAAGAGGGGGCGGATTTATCTGAAGGCCGAGGTCACTGATGAAAAGCTCCATGTCACGGGTAAGGAATTGTCCAGGATTGTTGGGCAAAGGTAAAGGTAATGGCAAATTAGAGTGAATCTGGGCTGGTTGACTTGGTACCTCTCAAGGTATTTACTACTAATTAATACATCCCATGAGAATGCTCTGCACACAAAGATTTCCAAATACTCAAATGTCATGCAAAGAGTCTAAAGCAATAGGCAGACTTGGGTGCTCTGACAGCACAGTCACCATTTCCTCCCCAGCATGCCTAGGACAGGACAGTCAACGGGTCAAAATGCTATTGGTAAGACTAAAACTAGACCAGAGAAGACAGATGGGTGGAGATTCTAGATTGTTACTGGCCTTGGGCTGTTATGACCTGGAAAATCCATGACAGAGGTAGTGACAGCGGCTACTGAGTGTCTGGATATGCTTCCTCTGTGTTAAGTATGATGTGAGTCTCTTCATAAATGATATTTACTCCTCTCTACTACTTGATTATTAGCCACAATTTCCAGACAAGGCACAGGGAGATGGAGAGCATACAACATTGCAGAATTAGTAAACGGGAAGCCAAGAAGGAAACACTCAATCCGAACTCCCAGCCTTTAATTATCATGCCTCATGGATCCTCAACAAATGGCTCAGCCGTGGTGGAGATTCCCTGTGCATGGGCTATAATACTCCTTCCTGTATCTGTGCAGGCCCTACCACAGCCTTCTTCTGTTTTTTTCAGGTCCTCTTCTAGTGCATGAACACACTCAACAAAGTTATCCTGATATCTTGGTAGCCTAAGACCTATCCTATATCTTTAACATTTCCCAGCCTCTCTTCGTCATACTAGGGACTAAATCCAGAGCCTTGTGGGTACCAGTCAAGTGATTTACCATTGAGCTAAACCCCAACCCTCCATGTTGGTTTATGATTTAACTCTCAGAGAACAGTCTATGCCTTTGCTCTTGGGACTCCCTGGTGGAGTCCCTGTAAGCTTTTTCTTTGGCATCTCCTCTCATCACTTCATGACAAAGGGTTTTATATTTCCATTTATATTTATGGCTTGTAAGCTATCATAAGTGTTGAAAAGACTGGCTTTAATGTTGTTTGCCTAGAAATGGCAGAATATATGATAGAAAGAGACAGGAAAGATCTGTTTAAGGACAGGAGGAAGTGGTAAGAGTTTATAGAAAGCTTATTTTGGGAAACATCTTCAGAGTTTAGAGAGGGTTTTGTTGTTGTTGTTGTTTGGTTTTGGTTATTTTTTTTTCTATTTCTTTCTGTGGAAAATAAGGACATTTTCTTCCAAGAACTATTCCTTCAAATAAGAATGCAAAGAAGTCAAACAATTTTGAGGTGTTATTCTGGATATAGTCATGAAGGGTGTTTTTGACACTGTAGCTTTCACCTACACTTCCCTTCTACTGGGCCAATACTGTCACCAAAGTCGTCACTCTGCCTAGGCAAGAAGTGGGGCCCAGAGTTGTAGCTGTCTGTGCTAACTGCCATCTACTGCAAGAAGAATCTTCTCTGATGAGGATTGACCAGTACACTGATCTATATCTATACCTGTGATATAGCAGTATATCATTAGGAGTCATTTTATCGCTGTTTGTTTAGCAGAATAGTAGTAGTACATTTTCTCCTACATAGCCTCAGATCTATATTGCTTCAGACTCTTAGTCTCATTGACAGTATCAGGTATGGGTTCACCTCACAAAATGGTCTTTAAATACAAAAACAAAACAAAATTTTTAAAAAGTAGTTGGTTAATACCGTAACATTTGTGCCACTGTTGCACTGGTGGGCATATATTCTTGCCAGACATATTATTGTAGCTTGCAATGTTCACAATTGGGGTGAGATGAATGACTACTTTTCTCCTCCAGTAACACGCAAAGCCCCTTCTAGCAATATGCACAGTGGCCAGTAAGGATGAAACTTCTAGTTGAGTACCAGCTAGAGTTATCAATATTTTGTGACTTGGGTGTGTGCTGTCTTCAACAACAAGGTCTTACCACCAAGTTCTGGAGGGTAACAAAGAACATTGAAATAGTTTGTAATATTTGGGCAGGGTTATAGAACCAACAACTCCAAAAGAGGTGCTCTGGATTTTATTTGGTAGCATATGGTTTGTAGTTGGAGTCTTATACCCCCACCATAGGGAAATTCCATTAAAACTCTTTTTATATATGTTTGTATTTTGGGAAGTTTCTACAGTAGTAGGTCTCCAAGTGACTTTTTCAAAAGGCCAGGAAAGCCACTTTCTAAGCATTTTCTGTGTCTGACTTAAACCTGTGAGGAAGTTTACTTTATGATCTTCTATTTATAATTGAAGAAATTGAGCTATAAGGAAATAAAGTAGCTTGCTTCTGAAAATGGGAAGTTTGACTGTGAATGTTTTCATAGTACTTTAATAGTACCAGTAAGAGTGGGAATTTAAAAAAAAAAAAAAGAATGGGAATTTATTTCTAAAATAGTTACTGGATATAGCTCAGTGGAAGATCACTTTCTGAAAATTCATAAGTCTCCATAAAACCAAAACAAAATAAAATTCAGTAATTTATATAAAGGAACTCCGACCCTAAATTTAGAAAGTAAAACTGAAGGAAATAACTAATTAGTAATAATATATTGAAAATTTTCTGACTATTTTGGCAGTATTGGGGAGCAAATCTAGGACCTTGCACTGCTAGGCAAGCACCCTACCATAAAAAGCCGCATCCTACAAAACTTGGTTAATCTCACTGTGTGGCCCAGGCTGGCCTCCAACTCACTGTCTTCCTGCCTCTGCCTCCTAAGTGTTGGTATGCAGGTGAGGGCCATCACATCCAGCTAGGAGTTATTGGGCAGACTCAAAGAGGAGACATCCAAGTCACATTTTTGGCATTCCAAAATATCATGAGGAATGCCAGGCAAAGTAATTCTCCTGGGGACAGGTACTCTGCCCCACTGTTAACCTGTCTGTGCCTCCTTTCTGGATTGTTCAGGCAACAGTTTTTCCTGAGGAAACATGTTGACAACAGCCACTATTGCTTCTTTAGGGCCTACGGTGTACCTAGCCTTTCTTTGCACTATGCACCTTATGTTCACTATCTTGGTGACTCTTCATGCAGTCTTATCAAGGAGGTAACCACTCTTATCCTCATTTTCAAGGTTAGTCAGGGTATAGAGAGGAGAGAAGAAAATTGCCCTAAGCCACAGAGGTAGTGGAGTTGGCCAGACCCCAGCTTTTCCTTTCAATACCTAGTCCTGAGCCGCCCTGACTTTCTCTTATTGAGTAGAGTCTCCTTTGAAACCAACAATAAACCCACAAATATTTTTTCCAAACTTGCATTCAGCACTCCAGGACACTCTTGAAAATCCAAACATGGGACTTAAAGCCAGGGAGGGGAAAGAGTACCATGTGGAGGGATTAAAGAGCAAGCCAATTCTAAGTGTCATTAACTTCCAAATAATGTGGCCCCAAAATAGCACACTATAGGGAAGTGCTGAGGATGTGGAGGGGACTGGGAATGAAAAGACCCTATGAAGGAGACTGCTGTGAGTATTTGAAAGGTAGAGGGAAGAGCGCTCTTGGGGAGGGGTTAAATGGGACGTGGGAATTAGCACGGCTTTAATGAGAACGCAAATATGAGCAATAAACCACAGTGAGCAGAGCTTAGAGTCCAAATGCAAGTGATTTCTTAGAAAATACATTTAAACTGAACCCCCAAGCAGCTGTGTTAATTGCTAGATTAGCTCAGTCCCCATTTCACCTATGTGGAATTGCTCAGGTTGAAAATAATTTTCAAAGTAACTTAGGAGTTCCCAGTGGGAGCTCTGCTTTGGGATGGAAATGACCCTTTTGAAATCAGAAGTGCGTTCACTTCCAGATTGGTGCAGCATTTGTGGGAAAGGCCTCCTCTTCCTTAGTGTATTTTTATGTTTTTGCCCTTGGACAATGGTACTGGAGAATATCAGAACAGTGCTGTCCGACTCCCCACCCTAACCCATCCAACCTCCACCTCGAGGAGATTTTAAAAGGTTTCCTACTTTTTTGAATCAATTTTTAATTTAGTATGGAATGATAAATTCCTCATGAGAAGCAATTTTCAGTTTAATGTTGTAAGTAAATGGGGGAGAAATATCACCTGTTTTCTGACTGTTTAAGGAACATGTCTCTCCTGGAGGACATATTAATCTGAAGAAGAGTGTAATTTTCTCATATGCCTTGGTTTGTTGATATAGCGTGGAGATTGAAATTCTAACCTGAATTCCCATGGGGCAGACAACAGGGGTGGGTACCTTTCTCCTGGTCTGTGGCTCTTGGAACATGGACCTCTCCTTCTGAGCTCCCTCTTGGCCTTTAAGAAACTCAGTATTCAGAGCCAGGATCTCTTCTTCCTGGGTACTGAGACTGGCCGCCATGTTGTGTGATTAAAACAGCGCTCCCTCCACATGCTCTTTCACCTCCTCATAATGTATTACAGGGTACAGTAATACTCCAACTCTCTTAGCATCTATTGTGTGATTTCCTGGAGATTTGCAGACGTATCTGTCCACCCCAGATAGAGCACCAATGACAGACCAAAAGAGCCATTCTAACCAAGTCTAGCTTGATGGATGACTGAGTTTTTATTGGGCTTGCTTATAGGCATGTGGGTGACCAGCTGCACCACAGAGGTCCCTCAGCCCAGTGTAATTGAAAGCCTTCTAAGAGCTGCAAAGATTAAATCCCTGCTTCAGTTAACTTTCCCCCCATAGCACCTCCAGAAAGCAGGCATGCTTGGCCATTGCAAGTTTTTGAAGTCCCAATAAGATCTTGTAGTCCATTTGCAGTTAGGAGTACAAGACAGAGGGAGTGGCTGTAATCTCAGATGAGGGCCCTGTGGTCCAACCCCCACTCTTTCTGTGAGGGAATGTTAACAGATCTGCTCTCATGAGGCTTTCTTGCAGATAAGTACATCTGCTCTGATACAAGATGGTAATGTCTATTCCATGCATAGACAGCAGCATTCCCACAGTAGCATCTCAACAGGAGCACTCAGATGATCACTACAGGGAGCACATCATGATGTATGTGGTGTTTATGGGGGAGTTCAGCATGCAAAGGAATGACCAGGCATACTTGATCCCTTGAGGTGCAGTGGGAGCTTGGAGGAAGATGTCTTGACTGCTTAAGAAAGCTGCAGGTGTTGTGCGACATTATTCCTGGGGAGACTTGAACAAACATTTATTCACCCCACATAGGGAACCCATAATAGACCAAAGTGTAGATACCACTGAAGTACAACTTGATGATGAACCAGAGAGTCTTACTGAGGTATACTTATGGGAATATGAGTGACTCATCAAAGCTGTAGGCCCAGAGCTTACTGTACCATACAACCATGCAGTTAGGGTCAGGGTTAGGATTAGCTCCACAAGTTGGAGAGTATCTTTTTCTAAGTAATTTGGTTGGTCTGAGCCTCTTCCAGACAGTTTGGATAGTCTGAGAGTGTCTTTACTATTTATATATGCTTGAGGAGGGGCAGGCCTGTTGAGTCTCGTCAGTTTCAGGGACTTCCTGAAGCCTTTATATTATTTGCTTTCAAAGCTTTATGAGCTTTCCCTGCAGGATGGAACATCTCACCTCCCCTTTGAACATCCTGTATCCTAATAATCTTCCCTCCAGGATGAAGGTTTTTATCACCAAGGAAACTGAAACACAACAAGATGGCAGCTTCATATAGGGAGTGGCATAAAAGCCATGAGGACAGAAAGGATGTCTCTCTAAGCAGAGATGCAGAATGTATCCAAGAAACATAGTATTTCAAAAGAGAAGTAGAGAGAGTGAGAAAGAGTCTGGTTCTCTCCATTTTCAAAAGATTAGGGGTATGACCATCATAGTCCTTAGGAGCCATGTAGTGGAGACTCTGAGTTCAATTGTTCTTATTTACACAGGGAGCCTTTAGTTGCAGGCAGTTATGTTTTGAACATACAGAAAACCTGTCTTCTCACCCAGGGTTCGCAGTAACCACAGACTTACTGTCTGTGCTGGAGATAGAACACAGGAATAGAAGGTACTTTACTGGGATACTAGGTACAAGTCCCTTCACTGAGTCCAGGCAGTTGTAGAATAACCAGTGTGAGGCCAGCAGGGAGAAGTCAAATGAAGCTGCTTTGTTTAAAGGCAAAGCTGTTAGCTGGGGGTCATTTTTGTTAAAGGGAGTCTTATCTGTGTGTTTTGGAGCCAGGTTGGGAACACAGAAGGTGACAGCTGAGGAATCTGGTCCTTTGGGTTGGCATAGAGTGGGGATGCCAGCCATGAGCCTCTTATCCTCAGATGCAACCCGACTGTCCTATCTGTTGCTAGTGATGCTGCATTTGGTTGCCTGGTTACAGTGTTATCAGCAGACCCCTCCACTCCAAAGGCATCTTTCTTGTTCATACTAAGTACTGAATGTTTAAACACTTGAAGTTCAACAGTCTTCTACCAGGCAGAGTTGGTATCCACTGAAGTTAAGAGCCTTAATCCATGGTTACACTGATGCCTGGAAAAGAGTCATGTTCTAATTCTGTAATTCCTCATCTCCATCACTTGCTAATCTTCAAAATGAACAGCTTCCATTTACTTCTCCCTGTGTAGTGTTAGGATGTTGGCTTGGGCTCCCAAGCCGTTTTTCACTGTCTAATTTTCTTTTGATCAAGTTGTCCCAAGTTTCGACAGTGGGGGCCTTTTCCAACTGGCTCCCATCGATGTAATCCACCCCATATGTTGTTGTTTCTCTTGGGTACTTCCTTTCTTTTGGGAACACAGAAGGTCACCTGGGACCTCAGTCATTTCTTTAAGGAAGTTTATTTTGTTATTGCTGTTCTGTTGTATTGTGTTTGCTTGTTTTAAAGTAAGAACTAGTACTTTAAGTCCAAACCTGGGTGCTGAAAATGTTCAGTACTCCTTTCAGGATAAAGGGGAAGGCTGTTTCAGTGCCTCAGCCTACTGCTTCTAGCTGAGCCTGCTGCTGCCTTCCCACAGTTTGTATTCACACATTCCTTGTGCCCTCCTTAGGACCCTGGCTCCCAAAGCATCTATGTGCATGTACCATTTCCATGTCCTCTAGATCACAGCAGAGTCTCAGAGCTGCTATGCGAAAACCTGTATGAAGAGTAAACCTCCTGAATGGAAGTCAAGATTTGATGGTAGTATTCTGTATCTGATGGGTCCCAGCATAAGATACATGTCTAGAATACTGTTGTTTCCTAAATGTTTTGCTGTGGAGTTTTAGTAACAATTAGATATGTGTTGCCCTAACCAAGTGAGAAAATTCAAGGAGTTGGTGGGAGATGCTATAACAGAATGCTGTCAGCTGGATGGCCTATACAGCAGATATCTGTTCCTCACAGTTTCAGAACAAGTCCAAGATCAGCACACTGGTATCTGGTCAGGTCCTTTATCATGGCTTACAGACGGCCATCTTCATGTGTCTCTACATGACAAAGAGCAGCATGCTTTCTTGTTCTTTTTATAGGGGCACTAATCCTACCACGAGTGCTCCACCCAAGTGCTCCACCACGAGTGCTCCACCCTCATCTCCTTGTTACTTTCCAAGGGCCCCACTCTCAAATACGATCACGCTGGGATTAGGGTTTCAATATATGAATTCAAGGGAGAGAGGAGACAAACATTCAGCTCACAGCACTCAGTCTCCCAACAAACAGCACAAATCGGGCAGATGCTCTTCCCAGGAGGATTCCTAGGAAATGCACACTGTCACCACCAAAGTTCTGACCAAGACCTTATTATTCCAGTAAAGGGAAATGGGAATGAATGAATGAATGCAGATGCTGAGACACCCTGCGTGATAGCTGACCTGGGCTTTTCAAAAAATGCCAATTTCATGAAAAACAAAGACATGCAAGGGGGCTGTTCTTGACTAAAAGAGGCTAATGGGACATGGCCACCAAATGCAATCTGTACTGCTTGATTGGATCCTGGATCCAAAGCAAAATTCCAAATAGCTATAAAGGGCATTGAGGACCATTGGGGAATGTGAGGTAATGTTTTTGTATCAGTGTAAAGTTCCTGAGTGACAATGGTGTTGTTTGTTATGAAGGGAGGTGTGAGATAGCTTAGGAATCATTTTTCTGACATATCTAGTATCTAAACCATTCAATAAAAACAACTACAACAGCAGCAGCAGCAACAACAACACACACACACACACACACACACACACACACACACACACACACGGAGCTGAGGAGACAGCTCACTTTGTAAAGTAATTGCTGTGTAAGCGCGAAGACCTGAATTTGATCCCAGCATCTACATAAAAAAGCCTAGCATAGCGGCCCACGCTTGTAACCCAGCTGTTGGTAAGACAGAGAGACAGGAGGATCCCTAGCTTGTCAGACCTAACTAGTGAGTTCAAAACCAATGAGACACCCTGTCTCAAAGGTGGTGGATGACACGCAAGCTTGTCCTGGCTTCTGGCTTACACACACACACACACACACACACACACACACACGCACGCACGCACGCACGCACGCAGGCACGCACGCACGCACGCACGCACATTGCATTTAAAAATAAATAAGAGAGCCGGGCAGTGGTGGCGCACGCCTTTAATCCCAGCACTTGGGAGGCAGAGGCAGGCGGATCTTTGCGAGTTCGAGGCCAGCCTGGTCTACAAAGTGAGTCCAGGACAGCCAGAGCTGCTACACAGAGAAACCCTGTCTTGAAAAACCAAAAAAAAATAAATAAATAAATAAATAAATAAATAAATAAATAAATAAATAAGAGAAGAGAAAGTACAGTGTAGATGAAGTCATGTGCCACAAAATGGTATTAATGAGAAATAGTGAACATACACAAAGGGCATGTATAAATTCATCGTACTGTTTTTGCAGCTTCATTGTTAGAAATTGGATCAAATGTTTCAAAGCAAGCACACATTTCTATATATTTGGTTGTGAGCCTAGCCTTTAATGGCTGAGCCATCTCTCCAGCCCTTAAGCACACATTTCTAAAAGGCCAGGTTGCATTATGTATGCCTGGAACCTTGCTCTAGCCAACTGGGTATTAAGTATCCTCTGTAAGGAGCATTGTCAGCTGGAAGGAAGCCCTGGGGTTTGGCAGCATCTGATCCCCCAAGCAGAGCAGCTTCCCTCTCTGGGTTCTTGTGCTCCACTGAGCCTCATGCCGCCGCCCACGGCCCCCAGCACCCTTCCCTTCGGGCCCCTGAAGCCCTGTTTGTGAGCAGCTTTTAGGTGACCCTTTGCCCTAGTTAAAATAGCGAGTCACTGAGCATTTCTCAGAACCACATGGGGCTGGCTACATGGGACTTGTCATTATGTGCCCTGCCAGACTACAGCATCCTGCCTCCTTCCATGGAGAGAAATACCCAGGGTTTGGAAGTCACCTGCGGCCTCTGGCCCTGGGACTGTGTGCATTATGCCTATTTTCCAAATAGCTGAGTAGAAAATGAAAAGCGGGGGTTGGGGGGAGCAAGCTTAGCCAAAGAGCTAAGGGACTCCTATTTGGGCGCCCGCATTGTATGTAAGGAGTAGAGAGGCCTCAGTGCTGACAAAGTGCATCTAGGTGCATTCCTCAATAAACACCAAGAACTCGAAGGTGGATGCGTGGGATGGTTCTACCCTCTCCTTGGGTGGGAGTCTGTCCCCACTGCGGAGTCATCTGACTCTATCAAGGACGCCAGATCAGTGCTGATCTGGGTAACATTTTATTTCTAGCAAGCTCCTCTCTTTAAAAATGACTTTGACAAGCTTTATGACCCTTGCCCATGTGAGGAATTGACTTTAGGCTTAAAAGCTGCTGGAGAAAAGCCTGTATTGTAACAGCTATTCTTGACCAAATGTATTTCCTCTAAGGTATGTTTTGTAGAAGTTTTGCCAGCCCATTAGCATCCACCACTTCCATGTGCAGTGGTGGGTTACACTACTTTTCCATGTGACATCACATAATAACATGAGTCTGTTGTTCATGGATCAGGAAGTAAGGATGAGAGGAAGTCCACTGTCTATCTCAAGTCCTCAGGGTTGGGGATACTACCATCCCTCTCAGAAAGTAATGGTGACAATGACCAAGGGCTCCCTGTCTTCCAGTGGTCTCCCTGTGGGTGGGCTCTTGGAAGCAAGGGTGTTAATGGGTAGCCTGCCAGTTAAGATGTAAGTAGTAGGTACAGAGAAAGGTTCTAAGGACCAACTAAAGGCACTGCTGGTATTGAGTGTCTGGGCAGAGTGAGAAGAGAAACCAACATTGGCTAAGCACCTGCCATGTACAAGGCCCTAACTTGAATAAAATAAAAAAAAAAAAATTGCTGTCGTCACCATCGTCATCTTGTAACATAGGGTAACAAGGAAACTCTAGGGCCACACTGCTGCTGTATGGAGGACAGTCCACCTCGGTGTCCCAGGATGTCCTTCCCACCCATCATGTGCTAACTCACAAATGCTTCTTCAGTGCAGATGCAGGCGTGATGCTGCTAAAGTGTTCGCAGTTCCACCTTTCTCTCCTGGAATTAACAACTGGCACCGCTCTACAGTAGCTGAGACCCCATAATTACAGCCGTGCTCTTAGCGTCATTGTGTGTGTAGGTCTGTGGTCATTCCCCCCACCAGCCTCCATTTACCAGGGTTTAGGTGATGACTTGGAATAAAAGTGGCAAGGAGGAATCTGCCGAAGTCTCCCCTGAGCAACGGTGAGGAATTAAAATGGACAGGAAAAGGTGGAGACAAACTCCCCTTCAGGACATACTGACAGAGTGGGAACTGGCTGCCTGTTCCCGTCTGTCCTCACCTCGGCTAGCCTGGCTTCTTACTGCCTGGTTCTTTTACCTCAGCGGGTCCTCCTGCTCTCACATTTTTAGTCTCTGAAGGACTAACAGTCACCTTCCTTAAGTTCACCGTGCCTAACAAGCAGGTGATTTCTTTTGCAAAAAACAAAAAAAAAAAACAGGAGCCTGTGAGCTATAACACACACAGTAGCATGTGTGTGCTGAAAGCACTCTTGCATGTTGTCCATTCAAATACATGTGCTTCCAGGTCACAGCTGGCATGAGTTGTGAGTTGTCAGAGTGAGTGAGTCATGAGCTCCCATCTTCCTTGTCTGGACATGCTAAATGTCAGTGTTCTGTCTCTGTGCAACCCCTTGAGCAGCTGGTACTTGGCCTGCCTCCCCAGTTTCACCTCATTGCTGTTGCTGACCCACTGACACCTTCTGTGGTGTTTCTTCTTCCCATTGGCTTGTCTAAAGTAGGTCACATTCTGTATATGCCCTTCCTGTTATTTGCAATGAAACACATGTCAGTTTCCCTCTAACTTTATTTTTTTTTTTCGAGACAAGGTTTCTCTGTGTAGCCCTGGCTGTCCTGGACTCACTTTGTAGACCAGGCTGGCCTTGAACTCGCAAAGATCCGCCTGCCTCTGCCTCCCAAGTGCTGGGATTAAAGGCGTGCTCCACCACCGCCTGGCTTCCCTCTAACTTTATAGTAAGCCCTTTGAAGTTAGAGTGTCTCACCTCCTATTGCCAGCTCCATCCTCAAACTGGTGTTTAATGTATTATGATGATGATGATGATGATGATGATGATGATGATGATGATGATGATGATGATGATACAAAAGGCACAGCACAAAAAAAAATTTATCCAGGCTTAAACCATGTTCCTAATATCCTGAATCCAAGAGGTTCTCCTCATTTTAGTTCTCTGTCTGGATCAAGTTTAGAATGCCCTGTTTTAGACTAACTCATAAAACCACACTACCTCTGGAGTCCTTGAGAGATGTGTATATCAGTCCACAAAAAGATTGTGTCCTTGAGAAGAGGCTTGTCATTATTTACATCCTGATTCGGGTGCCTCGCCCTGACTTTTCGGAGGCACAGCTAAATGTCAACTGTGTACTAACTACCGTTGTGCCCTCCTACGGATTGTTATTCACCATGCTGGTTCTCTTTGCCGTGATTTGAACATAGCTTTCCATGCTGGGTGCTTAGTCACTGGGTACCCGTGGGAGGCAGCAAGATTCCGGTGAGGGGCAAAGGGCTGCCAGAGTCACTTCCTTGCTTCAGCACTTGTCTTTTTCTTAAAGTGCCCTGTTTCCACGGATAAGTGACATGAAGTCTGTCTTCCGTTTCAAATGATCTCCAGCCCCCAGATTATTTACAGGGGCTCAGTCACCATCTCCTCTGACTTCAGTGACCCCTGCTAGTAGGGAGTTGGCTTTGAATGCATCCCTGGGAAGTAAGATGCAAATTCTATCTGGGGCCTTTTTTCAAGATTACCCCATCAGCACACAGAGACGCTGACATTGACAGAGCAGGCCATCCTTGTGAGAGATTTTAATTGCTTCTAATTATAGGATTATCATTTAAGCACAAGATTAATTACCATGAAATTATTGCAGGGAACTTTATCTTCTATAAAGCCAACACGAAGGCCAAGCAAGGCCTCTCTTAGAAGCTTGCAAACACTGCCTTTCAAATAGCTTCAATGGAAACTTCCTTTAACCCTTTGATGGGGGAATGATTGCAGGGGATGGAAGATAAGGAAGAAATAAACAGATGAATGGGCCAAAGAAAGCTTGAACGGTATTTAGAAATCATTAGCTTCAGCAGTGGAATGTCTAAGAATAAATGCAGAGGTTATTACTGCTCTGTTGATCCACATCATCTTCAAGGGTGGTCCAACCAAAAGATTCTATCCTACGGTCCTCTCCAACACTAACTGCTCTGCCCCGCTAAAATCAACCTTTCCTGTGCTTCATAAAGGCTCCTCCAATTAATGTGTGTATTCATGCTCTGCTTATTGGCACCAGACTGCCAAGGACACATCAGGCTGTATTCATCTCAGCTTCTAGGCATTTCAGCTTGAAAAGATACAGATTTCCAGAAAGAGGGGAGGAAAAAAAACCAAGATAAATTCTTTAGCTCCTGGGGTGGTTCTAAAATATCCTGTTTTAAATAGAGTGGGCTGTAGCCAGCTGCAGGAAGCTCTGCAGCTCAGCACCCCCACAGGGGCCTTTCTACCTCCCATCTTCCTTTGTAATCAATGCAAGGTTTGTGGTTAATTAAAGACAGGCAGAATCCCCTTTCAAACTAAGGCAGGCATTGTCCCCCTAGAATAATGAAGAACAAACAAAAGGAAAACTTCTTACAAAAGTCTTCAAGGTGAGGGTGCTGGGTATGGAGATCACCTGAGGGAAGTGTCGATCCACCAGCCTAGACCCACTGGAGGCAGGGTCTGTACCAGGCATGCCTGTTTCCCTGCACACCCAGCAGGGATGTAGCCATGGGAAGTCCTGCGCTTGCAGAAGTCTGTACTGGTTGTATTCATGCAATATTACTGAAGTGCAGAGTGCAGGGTGTGGGGGGTGTATTTCCCTGGTGTGTGTTGCTGCTGCCATTTTACAGATCACCTGCGGGGTTAGCCCTGGAAGAACTGGTGTGAGCAACCAGATGCCCAAAGAACAGAAGGGGCGGTGCAAATGCAGCAGTTGTAAACAAACGAACAAACAAACCAATTCTGTCCCAGTTCTGTCCATACTCTTAGAATAACCCTAAAACCTATTTCATCCCCGAAAGCCCCAAATCACAGGGACCTTAAACCCTAGAATCTCTGGCTTTCTGAAGGATGTTAGTATACATTTTTTTTAAAATCTTACACAACTTTAAATGACTAATGTTCTATGAGGCAAGCATAGAGGGGGCTATGCCCAATGATACTGGGAGTGACCTGCTTTAGATAATATTGTGACATTGGCTTTGGGGGTCAGACAAATAGGACGTGACTTCCAAAATACCACTGTTGAATAAGTGCTGTTGAATACATATCCAAGATTGCTACTCTGTTCATTTTTTGTGTATACTTGTGAGTGGATGGGCACATGTGTGTGTGGTTTCTCATGAGGGCAGATATGTGTGTAAAGCCAAGACATAATGTCAGGTGTCATTCCTCAAGTGAGATCCACCTTATTTTTTGAGATAGATACACTGGCCTGCAACCTGCCAAGTAGGCTGAGCTAGCTAGCATGATTCGGGGATCCTCCTATCTCAGCCTTCCCAATGGGATTACAAGCATCACGTATGTAATCCTAACACACTTGACTTTTTCACATGGGATCTGGGGCTAGAGTGCACGGCAAGCACTGAACAAACTGAACCATCTCCTCAGCCCCTCGTTATTCTATCTGTGAGTTTCACTAGTCATGTTAAATCCTGTAGTCCAACAGATAGATGTGTATCACTTCATGGGCATCTTAACACTTTGGATCTTGACTCAATTCATTGTATAACTATAACGACCATGGGACTCCCGCCACAACAAGGAAAATCTTGTCGAGAATTCCTTTGCTTTCCCATGCCCACAGGTAAGATGTAGGAACTCAGAGGCAAATCATTTTCAAACTTGGAAGCATACTGCAGGAGAGGAACAAATACAGAGTAAGCTGAGTGTCACCCTCATAGATTTGCCTCCCCCATGGGTTTGCCTGGCCCAGGGTTCTTGGGCCTTTGGTTCCATCACTTAACCTCCCTGTTTTCCTATCTCCATTCGCAAAGTTGTAGCAAGACACCAGAACTATGTGAATTTGGAGGTTCCTGTTAGCCCTAGCATTTTGTTGCTATGAGAGTTATTTTGGAAATAACGAGCTAACCATCAATGCCAGTCATTGTGCCCCTCTTGAGGAGATGGCAAGAGAGTTGGAGACACCATGACCTCTGTAGCCAGGAGGCAAGCAGGGCTCGTGGTCTAGTGATTTTCAAATGAGTTTAAACAGCAAGTGCCTTGTGTGGGAATGCTAAGGAGCTGGCAGGGTATCTAGAGCCAGAGGCGGGCTTCCTTACCTTTCTCGCTGCTGTGAACAAACACCTGACAAAAAACAACCTAGGAGAGGAAAGGATCAGTTGTTTTGATTGACAACTCAGAAGAATACTGCCCATCTTGGCAGGGGAAGGTGTGGCAGTGAGAGTGGCTTGGTCTATGTTGGTACTCAGAGAAGAGAGATAGGAGTATCAGTACCCAGCAGGCTTTCTGTGTTTCCCCATGGTCTTCCCTGGAAATGCTCCCAGAGGTGAGCTGCATTAATGCACGAGGTGTCTGTTTTTCCTAACAAGTTGGTAATTGCTACTTGAAAGCTCCTGTGTACAGAGGAAGGGGAAAGGCAGTTCACAGAGAGAAGAAAGGCTACAGAATGGGAGGAAATCTTTGCTCACTATACATCTGATAAAGGATTAATATCTAGAAAACACAAAGAATTGAAAAACTAAACAGTACAAACTCAAATGAGTCAATAAACAGGCTAATGAGATAGACAGACAATTCTCAAAAGATGGAGAACAAATGGCCAATAAATAGGAAGTAAACATGTTCAATTTCCCTAGCTACCAGAGAAATGCAAATGAAAACTACATTTGAGAGCTCATCTTCTCCCAGTCAGAATAGCAGTATTAGGAAAACAAGTAACAGAGCTGATGAGGGTGGGGTCGTGACCTAGTGTAGCCACTATGGAAATCAGTATGGAGGTGCACGGAAAACTAAAAATAGATCTTTCATGCAACCCTGTATACCCCTCCTGGGTATTTACTCAAAAGGCTTGAGGTCAACACATCACGGAGCTGTTTGCACACCAGTGTTTAATGCACTGTTCTTAACAGCTAAGTTATGAAACCAACCCCAGTGTCCAACAGCCGAGAAATTGACAAAGTGCAGTGGGTATACTAGCCTTAAATATTTTCCAGCCTTAAAAAATGATGTTATATCATCTTTGGAAAATGGATGAGGCCAGAGGCAATTATATTAACTGAATTAAGCTTGTTTCAGAACGAAAAGTATCGTATGTTGTCTCTTGTTTGTGGTTCCTAGATTTTATGTAGGTAGATGAAACTGTTTGTATATATGACACGAACACAAAAGTAAAACTTCCTAAGGAGACTGAGGAAAGATAGGAGTGTGGGGGGAATAAGTGCAGCACATACACTTGGACAAAGACTTCAAAACAAATTTAGACAAAGAAAAATGAAATAGGCTATCACACACACACCCCTTTTTACTTTTTGCTATCTGTCCATCCCAGCACACATACACATGCACACACGCACACCCATGCACACCCCACACAGCAAGCCAGGCTTCTTCAATTTCAGAAAACACAGCCCAGATTGTATACGTTGGCCCATTCAGCTCCACCTCTGGTACTATGTTGGGAGTGAGTCTGAAGGCTCTGGGGAAACAGTGTGTTGGCTCTTTCTGGGCTCTTGACTTCTCTGTACATGTTGACTATGATCACAGGGGAAAAGAGAGGCTGGACAGGGAAAGGGAACATCCTCCTGAATGGGAAAGGGAAAAACACTAAACAGACAAACCAATGTATAAAGTAGGACTCCTGGAAGACATACCCAGGCTGCACAGGAAGTTGGTTTGGGAGCCAGGCTTCTACCATCTATGTGGGTCCCATTGCCTTCACCTATGTACAGGCCGGTGATTGACAGTGTCTGACCTTGAGCACAAAAGTTTGACATGACTCCTTCATTCCCACTGAACAAACAGACCTGCTCCTGGCCTGGCTCATTTCCAGAAACAGCCAAGGAGAAAGCAAAATTTGATTTAGCAACATTTGTCCAGCTCAGCTGCCCACTCAATTACCCCTCCTATCTAGACTCTATAAAACAGCACTCCCAGTTAAGTGTAAATGTTATAGAAGAGCTTGGCATGGTGGTGTACCTGCAGGAAGCAGAGACCTTTGAATGGAGTCCCAGTCAGAATGTAGAACAAGGAGGAGTTGGCTGATTAGAGCCAGGAACTGGGCAAAGCTCTCCACAAAACCATTTTAGCTGTTGGCCTTCAACGACCCTCCCCTGTAGCAGCTTTGTCTGCAGGCTGTGTGGCTTGCTTGGCAGTCCTATGCCTCTCATCCCCAGAACATTGCTTTCACCAGGGATTCCAGCTGCGAGAATGAACTAGTCGGAAACCTCCTAACAAAGCCTCTGAGTTCTTAGCCTCTGTCCTGAGGAAAGCCAGTCCACAAGGCTTCCATTCAGCAAGGGAAAGGAAAGCAAGGTACATTTTACCCATGATTCACTGCTGCAAGGCCCTCCCATGGTTAGGAAAATGATGTGTCTCCCACTTGGTTTGAAAGCTGTGGGTGTGGTAGGCAGAGGGTCAGGGCCTCTCTCCAGCCTATCGACTTGGGAGTGCAAGGGTTGCTGGTGCCCATGGGAGTCCGCGTTCTATACATTGCCCCTCATTTATGGGTTCCAGAACACTGGCTCTTTTCTTGTTTGGTTTCTCTTTCCCCTATCTGACAGTGATTATTTTAGTACATGGTAGATCATAAGCAGCTTGAGAAATTAAGGTTTGGGGGAATCACCACCTTGGTCATTTCTGTGGACTAAAAACTTTGCACCCAAAGGCCAGAAAGATAGCTCAGTTGGTAAAGTGCCTGCTGTGCAAGGACGCAGACCTGAGTTCGGAGCTCTACCTCCCACGTAAAAAACCAGATATGGTGCTGCACACCTGTAATCCCAGTGAGGAGGAGTGGGGAGATGGGACGGTAATTCACAGTGGGACAAGAGGGTCTCTAGGGCTCACTGGCCAGCCAGTATAGCCAACTGGTGAACTCTGGGTTCAGCCAGAGACTCTGTCTCAAAAAATAATAGATAGAAGAAGAGACCTGCTGTTGACCTCTGACCCCTACATAGGCATGTACAGGCCTTTGTGTGTACACACGAACACATACACACATGCACACACATACAGATACACACGCACATACAGATTTAACTCCAAACTTCTCAGACTCTAAGCATTTCCCTTCATTTTCAGTACTGCCTTTTTGATGCACGTGACTGCCTTGCCGTGGTCTAAGGCATTGATTGGCAGAAAAGCCCCATCAGGGAGAGAGATCACAAGGGTAAGAAGAATGTCCAGGGTTTTTCTCCAACTGTGATTGAGGCAACAGAGGCATTGCCAGAGAAAACAGCTTAGGCCCTGGCATGGTCTGCTTAACTAACGCTTGTGTCCAGCTGCGTAGTCACAGATTAATGATGGCCCCAGAGAACAGGTACAAAGCCATAATTCTGTCTCTTTCTCCAAAGACCATGGTGTTCCAGGTTGGAGTGCTGCTGATGCTTTGAACCCACAAATTCCCTGTAACGCCTCATGAGTGTACCCCTCAGATCCCTACCTGCAAGCAGTCTTGCACAGGGAGTTACTAGCACAGCAGCTGGTGAGAGTAGCCGTGAGGAGGGTAGTTGGTTATTTCTGTCAGTGTACATAAGAGGCCCTCGCTAGTGAATTGTTCCAGGAGTAGCACCTGAGGCTCGGGCAGATCATTTGTACTAATGTTGCCCATCAAAGCCCATCAGAAGTGGAATTCCTAGGACAAGCCAGCAGGGAGAGACCACTGCTTGTCACCAGCCTGAAAGGTACCCCTTTTCTCTCTGCACTGAAAGAGCAGTAGTAGCCCCCTTAGTAGCCCTTCCCCTTGAGCAGTCAACTTCTTCAGGCTGGAGTTGGGGAAGAACCAATAAGCATTTTGTCTTTGTCTGCCACGCCTCATTGGATGGTTATGATTTTATTAGCAACTGCTGAGGAACCAGGGCTGATTTAATTTAATTTAACCTCCTGGGTTACTTCAGTTTGGTGTAGTCTATTTTAAGCACAGACCAAGAGGTGGATGTGGATGCAGGAGGGTCTTCTGCTCCCTGGGTGGTTACTCCAGCTCAATCCATCTTGATCTAGAGGGAGGCAGGTCAGCCAACCAAGTTCCTATTCTCAGTGCGTTGTCACGCTCATCCTCTATCAGGGTATCAGCTACTTAGGGTATCAGCTGAGAGTTTCCTCAGATGATGTCAATAACAAAGTTAAGAGTGATGAAATATTTAAATTGTGGCAAGAAACATGTCAAGTTGTTGTTTTCTTTTGCATAATTTCACTTCATGCTTAAGAGGTCCTGTTGGGTGAGACACATTCTCTTTAGGTTACACATTTCCTTACACATAAGGAAATGGAGGTTTAGATGATTTGAGGAAGTTTCCAAGGTGCAAACATGGAGTCAGAACTTGGTTTCAAGCAGGATGTTACATTCTGTGCTGTGGGGATTTCCATGAGAACCGAGCTGAAGGTTCTGGGTTACCTGTGAGAGTGTAGGCTCAGAACTAGAGAGTAGAAACTCCATGAAAAGGAACATGGCATGGGTTGTGTATGTTGGGAGTAGGAATGGCAGGTGTGGGCTCAGGTTCCCTCCTCCAGGCTGGGTTTCTCACCACATCTTCTATGTTCAAATGAGATTGCAGTCACACACTGGTGTGCCCCAGGCATCTTGAGGCTTATTCTCTAAGACCAAGAGAGAGCCTCCAAAGTGTGTAGCTCACGAGTCCTCCACCGTGACTCTGGGGCTGGGTGATATACACTGTGTGGCAGTACTGGTCAATACCTGATCCAGCCTTGCAAGCTATGGTGTTTAGAATGGTGTCAGGGGAGTTAGTAAAGCTAGGCCTCTCTACTACTAAAAACAGATCACATGTTAGGAAAGAGTAGCCCCAGAAGGCAGGAGAGGGTACAGCCTGTCTTCCATGTTGGAGGACCCAAGGTTCACTCTTGGAAGTGAAAGTTACCTTCCAGGAAAGGCTAGGTCCCTGGAGACTAAGTCCAATGTAGTCTTGACTGGATGGTTTAGCAAGATGCCAGCTTGTTGATTTATAGAAAAAAGTGGAATTTTCCCATTGTTTGTTGATAATCTGAGCAGTCTCTCTGTGGCCAAGATTCTGGAGAGAGTAATTGTAATGAATCCAGTTTATTGCTTTGCCATTTAAAATGCTGTCCTATAGGCTACATAATATCCACCATGTAGTCCTTCTCTCCCCCATGACAGACCTCAGGGAACTCAGAACACTGCCTGGTGACCACAAGATTGTAACAAGATTAGACAAATGTTCAGTGGCATCAGGCTAGAATTGCCGACTTGTCTCAAGATAGAGACCATTATGCTCCTGGTTAAAAGTACCCAGTTAAATGCCTGGGCACTTCTCTGTGGGCCAGACTCATAGGCACTGATGGCATTTGCCTTGGAACCTCTTCTTATTTGAATATATTTATGTCAGGAACAGGCTGGTCTTGAAAGCTCTAGAGCTCTTGGGACCCTTGGTCTCCTTCGAGGAACTTGGAGAAGCTGTGCTGTGACCCAGCATTGAGAGATGGGGAGACTGTTGATTCTCCTAAAAGAACTTTCCCTTCCTAATATCCAAATGATAAGGTCTGAATGTGTCCTTTAGAACTTTTGTGTTGGAAATATAGTCTCCAAAGTTGGTGTGTTAATGGTATTTGAAAGGTGGGACCTTAGGGAGGTAACTGAGCCAAAGGACTGGGAGAAATCCTTTACTACAGAGGTTCGCATAACTCCAGAACCAAAATCCTCACTTCCTTACAGAGTCTACAAGTAGATTTTAACTTATAAAAGAAAAACCAAAAGGGCTGATTTTAGCAGATTACATCTGTAGGTCATAAACTCCAGGAGGGAAGGACACTGCACAAGAGTGCAGGTAGAAGTCTCTGCAGCAGGGTGGACCTCACTGATTCAGGGGTGCAACTGCCAAACCTTAGGAACAGAATATGATCTCACCTGGCATAGAAAAACAGACTAATCGTGGAACCTGATGTCATGAACATAGATTTGAGTATCAAATCAGTTACCAGAGAAGCAAATAAACCAGTATCCTGGACAGATCCTTAAGTAGACTAGACAGTCACTGGACAGTCAAAACGCAGACTCTTTCGGTAGATTCCATTGACACGACTTTTCTCATTTGAGAGTGAGCAAAGAAAGAAAACATACACATAACAGATGACCCATTTTTTTTAAACATTTTTAAATTTATTTATTATGTATACAGCACTTGCTCCACACACATGCCCGGGCAGACCTCAATGTAGATGGCTGTGAGCCACCATGTGGTTGCTGGGAATTGAACCCAGGACCTTGGGAAGAACAGCCAGTGCTCTCAACCTCTGAGCCACCTCTCCAGCCCAAGATGACCCATTTTTAAAATATATTGAACTATAAGGCTGAGGAGATGGCTCAAAGTCATGTGTGTTTACTGATGTTCCAGAGGTCCTGAATTCTGTTCCCAGCACCCACATTTGATAGCTCACAACTGCTTCTATCTCCAACTCCAGGGAATCCAATGTCCTCTTCTCACCCCTGTGGGCACCTGCATACATGTGACATATGCTCACATGAAAATGCACATACATATGAAAAAAATGAATACTTTCTTAAATAAAATGATAATAAATCTGTATATATATATATATATATATAGAGAGAGAGAGAGATGGGAGTGATAAAGACAAGAGACTGTCATCCAGGAGAGTACACAAGGCAATGAATTACTGAAAGAACAGTGCTTATCAAAAACTATTTGAAATTTTCCGTATAGATTTTAGTAAAAAAAAAAAAAAAATGAGAATACATGATCTCTATAAAACAAGAACATTAAGCCACTTTACTGAAAAGACATAGAGAAAAAGACATGAAATTTTTGTTTGTTTAATGATGGATTGATGCCCATAGAGACAGACAAGATAAAGGGAAGCACGTACATACAAATGCCAGCAAAGAAATGTAGATTTCAACACTCACAGCAAAAACCCAAAGTGGAAGTATGAGTAACCCCATCAGAGCTGCCAGAGAAACTGCAGGACACAGGCAACTGGAGGAAATGATGGTGATGGAGAGAGCATGAGAAAAATAGAAGGCCCAGAGCAGAACATAACTGTAGAATTGTCACTCCATTCTAAGTTAAAAGGACAGTTTTTTTTTTAAAGAATTATTTATTGTGTACACAGTGTTCTGTCTGCAGGTATATCTGCAGGCCAGAAGAGGGCACCAGATTTCATTATGGATGGTTGTGAGCCACCATGTGGTTGCTGGGAATTGAACTCATGACCTCTGGAAGAGCAGCCAGTGCTCTTAACCGCTGAGCCATCTCTCCAGCCCCAAAAGGACAGTTTTGAACAGAAAGGAGCAATGCTACGTAATAGTGCACATGCACAGAGCAGTCAGACTGAAAGGCATACACTCTACCTTAGAAAGACCAATAGGAAGGAATGTGCAGCAAGGGACGTACTGGGAAACTTCAGTTACAAAGAAAGGAAACAGACACCTTTCCTGCGGAATTATAGGAGCTACACGAGGAGAAAAATCTGGGTTGACTGAAGGCAAACTAAAGAGGGTTGTAAGATACAGTCAATGAAAAGCCCAGCATTGGGGAAGTCAAGTCATAAAATGATAAATGACTAGAGATCCCAAACTCCAGGTAATTTTATAGGCACAGGACCAGAGATTAGAATAGAAGGTAGCAAGGATTTAAGACACAGCATAATAGATTCTTCTTGATTGTGGTGTTTGGGGTTGTCCAAAGACACCATCTCACCCTTTGCTTTTATAATCAGGGAAAAGCTGAGTATGAATGTCTAAGGTGAGCAGTAGAATTCACACAGCATCTATATTTTCTACAGTTATGAGAATTATAAATGCAAACAAAGCAGAGTGCAGCCAAAGACTAAAAATAAAGTAAGTGCCAAGGAGGCAAAAGGGTGATGGCATCTGCAAAGAAGTAGCCATTACGTGGGGACTTTGAAGATCGTGCTGGGCGGGGGCAGCAGGGATGATTTGTTAATAAGGTGCTTATTGTGCAAGCGTGAGGGCCTGAGTTCTGGTCCTCAGTGCCCAGATGAAAAGACTTCCCCAAAGCAATGGGCCAAAAGAAACGTTCTACTCATTAAGCTGCTTTTGTCACAGCAATGAGAGCAGCAACTAGTATAGATCCATAAACTCTAAGAGTTAAAGAGTCACAGAGATTGTTCAGAGAGCTTCTCTGAGAAGAACAGTTTCCAGCACATGGATGGACTCTAAGATACATTGAAAGTATAAAACAATTTAAAATGGAAGCTTGTTGCAGGAACTAACAGGACATTGAATATGATAAAAACAAATGCCCCGAGAACGGAGCCTGCTTATAAATAGAGGCTTTCGGAACCAATGAGAAAGGTACGGATCATCCCACAGATGTTGTTGGGGAAATTGTCTAAATGTTTGGAGGGGAAAAAATCATAAATGAGATTTCTCCTCATGCTTTACACCAAAATAAATTTCAAATGGATTTGGAAACTAAATATAAAAAAGGAAACAAAATAATGAAAGAAAACACAGGTGAATGCTTAACTACTCTTGGAAAGGGCAAGGCTTTCCTAAGCCTAAAAAAAGTGGAACAAATGAAAGAAACATGTTGGTAGCTTTGAGTGTGTGAAAAGTGAAGCTGCTGGGTGTTTCTAGAAACAAACAGAATTAAATCTGAACTCGGAGCATGACAAATAAGGGAACAGGCCACTGTCATGCACACTCAAACTCTCCCTCTAACCAGTAAGAAACCTGCTTACTACCCTGTAAGTAACAAGTCAGAGGAAAAGAAATTCAAATGGCTCAGTCACTATAGGGAAGGACTGTAAGCCTCACACACAAACACACACACACACAATTCAAACAAGTCAAAGTTACTTCTTTATTTTCCTCACTTTATTCTTAATGTAATTTTGGTAGGACATCAGTACAATTTTTGGGGGAGCCATTTGGCAATGTATATACAAAAAAATCTTATATACAAAGGTGGGGATTTTTAAACCATGTAAATGTCCAAACTGAACATAGATTTTAAAAATCATTGCTACAAAATAGAATGCTGGGCATTAAAAATGTTTTTTTAATACTTTGTTATTTTGTATTAAGATGGGATTTTAAACAACCATAAAATAATATTAATTATGTAAAAAAAATAAATATTGCAGGCTAGAGATATGACTCAGTGACAAAGTGCTTATGTAGCATGTACAAGGCCCTGTACTTTATCCCCAACACTACAGTCAGTCGGTCAATTATACTGTAGATGTGTTTACAGGAGAGCGACTGTCAGTCAATGTAGCAACATGTCAACATCTATGCTCTCCTTTGGTGGAAGTGCAATTGCTTTTAATTTTCTCCCTTATACTTTCTGCATTTAAATTATCTTGTGATGACTATACATGGCTCCTACAGTGAGAAATAACTATTTCTTAAGATTAATACCTCCTTGTGTTTGTGTACAGATCTTATCAGTTTCCCACAACTAGTCATCTCCTTTGAAATTATAGAACATTAGCAGAAAGTGTTTCCAGGTGCAGGTAATAGCACATCTATTATCCCAGCACTTAGGAGGAAACTATGTGCAAAGGCAAACAACTATACGGTAAGAGTCTGCCTCAAAATTAAAGAAAGGAGGTGGAGTAGGAAGAAAGGCGAAGAGAGAGAAAGGGAGAGGGGAGGGAGGGAGGGAGAAAGACAGAGGAAGGGAAGGAGAAAGGGACGGATGAAGGGAGGGAGGGTGAGAAGGGGGACATGAATTGAAGATGATTGTTGACCACTATGCTCATTAAATTCTTTGTTTAGCTGAGTTTGATTGAGTAGTTCCTGGCTCACAATTTGGGAACACTGGATTTACTGGGGAAGAAATCCACCCTTATGACAAAGCAGTGTGTTTAAACAACAGAACATTCTGTGAATATATTATTTAAAAGGGACTTCTTAAGTCCTTGAATTCAGGTTTGTGGCCATGCATGGTGGGGAGGGGACCCTGAGCAGGTGTATTCTCAGTGTTGTTCACTTGCCCTTGACTCTGGCAGTAAGGAAGCAAAGATTATAGAATTTGTGACTCATTGTTTATTAACACGAAAAAGATAAAATCAGAAACTGTGCTTATGACCACAGAGAGCATCAGCAAGCTTGATGCCGTGTGATTAGAGCAAATGTGGCAAGCCAGACAGCCAAGACCGGCCAAGTGACCCAAGTCCCGTCTGATGATCCCTAATCTACTATTGTTCTTTGCTGAAGAGGCCTTTGTATCTTATTTCTTGAAACATAGAAGTTCCACATGAAATGATTTCCCTAGAAACCTAGAACAAATAGCCCTAAAGCTAACAATACATTCTATGTATTTAGTCTTTGAGAGCTCTGAGACTTCAAGTCATTTGATGTCTTCTGGGAAAGCACTCTGCTCCTTTTGGCCTGGATTTGGTCCCCTTGGAAAGAGCATGTTTGGGTTTCCCTTGTGCTGGAGTCCCTCCAAATGGACGCTCTGTGAACTGCAGCTCAAAGTCTTGAAAAGCCTTGTCTATCTACTGCAGCCTCTGTCCATCAGCAAGAACCCCACTAGGTACACATGGCTTTTTGCCTTGCTGTAGGTTGACCATGGGGAGGAAGTGTTTGGTCCTGGTCCCCATGTTTCTCTCAGTCTGTGGAGATCTGATAGGCAGGACTAGCAGCAGACTGGAAAACCAGAGAACAGGGTTGTTATTCCACAAGTAGGGACAAGTGGAAATGAGGCATCTAATGGGTTATTTTCCAGGTAGGGTGTATCTAGGGATGGGATAGCATAAGGAGCCCAGAATCACAGGGCAAGGGATGTATAGACGTGTGTGTGTGTGTGTGTGTGTGTGTGTGTGTGTGTGTGTGTGTGTGTAGCAGATAACTAACTACTCAAGGTGCTGTACTTGGTGATAGGTATTCAAAACAGTAGCAAGGAGACCAACTCATGAGTCTTTGGGGATTATGTAAGCCCTGCATATGATAGGTTGGGTGGAATTAAATATTTAACTTCCTTAACCAATCAGTTGAAACCAGTGTCAGCTCTGAAGTTCTGCCACCATTGCTTGGTAAATTGGAGGTGAATCAGGGTGAAGCATGCTAAACATTTAAGTAGAAATGTTGAAACAGCATGGCATATATGTACCTGCCTATAAACCCAGTACAGGGGAGGCAGAGCAGGGAGATGACAGGTTCAAGGCCAGCCTGGGCTACATAGCAAGATTATGTCTCAATAAACAAAATAGAAATAAAAAGCAAACAAAAAAATGTATTTGTTGAAGTAGATGGCAGGAGTCTCTGATTATTACCTTTTTTTTTTTCTATTTAGTTTCAAGATCAGAACCCTCAAAAGATACTGTAACAAGTGCCACTGAAGTGCTGATGGGAAATCTCTCAGTGGTACTATGTTCCTGGGAGAATGTCGTTTTTTGCTGCCTCCGGTCACATAGTCCTATTATATTCCTTCTCCAAATCTACAGAGTGTGAACCCTGCCTTGCCACCTGCTTGAAGAATCAGTTCATGCCTCTTCCTGCTGGACAGAGCTGCCTGCTACTGGGTGCCCTCCCACGCCTGGGGACCCCCGTTCACACTGGTGCAGAATGTGTCGTAACTACCCTTCGTTTGAAGGAACTGTGCCTTCATTTGCAGTTCCCACCTAACATCAAGCCCCAGTAGATTCTTGCTCCCTGCTGTCTGGGTACCTCCCAAGTTCCAGGTGGCTTTGCTCCATCCCAGCCTCTGTGACAAGGCTCCATTTTGTGACTCAGGCTGGGAAGATCAAGATCCAAGCACTGGTAACAGCCCTGTCTGCTGAGAACCCATTTCCTGATTTAGAAATGATGCCTTCTCGTTGGGCCCTGACGTGGTGGAAAGAGCTAGCAAGCTCCCTAAAACCTACTATACAAGGGCACAACTCCCACTCATGAGAGGTCCATCCTCCTGACCTAATCACCTCTCTAAGCTCCGCCTCTTAGTACCCCTTTATCACCTGGGGATTAGAAATTACAACATATTAATTGGGTGGGGAGTTGCAAGCATTGAGACCATAGTGTGAAACTCTTCTCATCCCCAGGCAGAGAGTGATCAACCTGAGAGGATAATGTGTGCTCCAGGCACGTAAGTTCTGCAAGATGTGAAGAGAGAAGTCAGCTACCATGATCCTCAGAGAGCTGTTCTGTGCACGCTCTACAATATCCTCCAGCTAGGGCCCAAGTGTCTTCAAACGTCATAGAAAGTATAATTGATTTTGTCTTAAGACACTTGTGACTTAAGGAGACACAAAATGAGCTGGGATGATAGCATGTAAGCATGAGGACCTGAGTTCGATCCCCCAGAACCTACAAACCTACAAGAAGAAAAAAAAAAGTAAGGATGATAGCATATGCTTATAATCCTGGTGCTGATACAAGGATCCTGATACAGGTGGATCCCTCACACTTACTAGCCAGCCAGCGTCACTTTGTGAGACCCAGGCTAATGAGAGACCTTGCCTCAAAATAATAAAGCTGATGGCATTTGAGGAACATCAGCCAAGGCTGTCCTCTAGCAGTGTGTGTGTGTGTGTGTGTGTGTGTGTGCGCGCGCGCGCGCGCGCACATGCACACACAGTGTCTCAGGGAGTTTTAGGGTGCCCTGTTACCTAAAGTGAAAGCCTTGGGAATTGCAGCCTAAGAACTACATTCCCTATGCCCTCTCCTATGCGTACCAACTGGAACCTGCTAAACCCTTTCCTCTAGTGGAGCTGGGTGTGCATACTTAATGTCCTCTAGCTTTGTGGATGGCTCTGCTACAGGTCCCCATTATGGCATGCCCACCATCACCCCAGTTGTGCCTAGGTTTGGCCCCTCTACACCGTTTAAGAGGCTGAATCAGAATCCCCAAGCCAGGATCCTTGCCTTATGGCTAGACAGCTGGACCACCCCCAAAGCATCACATGGGAAGGGCATTGGGCAAATCCTGTTCCGGAAGCAATCTGTCACTCCAACAGTTTCCCCATCAGCGTTTGCAGGGAGTTCTGTGTCCTGGCAGGGAACTGGCTCACAGCTCTGTGCTGGAACTGGCAGCCTCTTAGAGACAGTTTCTCCTTCTCAGCATCATCAGATGAAACCCAAAGTAAAGGTGCAAACAAGCCTCGAGAACGGCATGTTCTTCCCAGCGTCATGCAGGGAAAGCTGGGTTTGGAGAAAGCCGAACACTCGGCAGTATCCGGGAGCCACTTGGGCCAAGGTGGCTGTCCAGCCTTTTCCTTCCTGATCCTACCCAGTTGGGATGCTTTTGAACTTCGCACTCAGTTCTGTAAACACACAGATTTATTACCTGGAAGCAGAAGATAGGTCAGTTTGCCTCTCAGTGCTCCTGGGCACATGTTCCTTAAAAATTCCTGTTTCTGGAGTGCTTTGCAGTATAAAGAATGGGCCCATTGGTGCCTCCCCATGCTTACTGTTTGCTCGTGGCTCCTAGGTGGAGCTGCAGTGTGAAAGGGGAATTGCAGTGAGGTTTGACCTGTTGGAACAGGTCATGAGCAGATCAGCTTTGAGGAGGAGGCATTGTATCAGGCTTGTCCAGGAGTACAGAGCAGGAAGTAAGAAACAAGAACTAAATGCACGTGAGATGAGGGTGTAAGGGCATTCAGATGTCTACCTTATTTTTGAGTGTGGGTCTCTCACTGTCCTGTAGCTCACCAGTTGACTAGATTGACTGGCCAGGAAACCCCGGGGACCTCCTGCCTCCACCTCCCTCCATGTTTGTGTTACTAGCAGATGCTACCCTCTATTATCTTCTGCCCCTATGTCTGCCACGCATTATGTATCTTTGACTGTGTGTATACGGGAGCCTTGAGGAACTAATTATTTTCAAGAGCAGCTTCCCCTGTGACCACTCTGCTGCCATTGCCACTGGATGCTCTTGATCTGTGGCTCGGTGAAGCCAAGGTCTTTCTTGATTCAGTCCCTGGGCTGTTGGTTCTGAGGCAGACTTACCAGGACCACTTGTAACCTGAACACCTCGTCCGTTTGGCAGTTGAATCCCAGAAGCCTCTCGGGTCACAACTTTAAGTCAGGTGCTAGAGTCGCCCTGTTGTATGTGCATTCGCTTGGCCCTCTGTGTTCTGCCCACTGCCACCGACCCCCTCACAGGAAGGGTCTTGTCTCTAACCCTCATGTCATCCTAGCCGAGGCCACTTTCACCGCCTCTTCTCTTAGACTATGTCTGTTCCAAGACAAGTGATGCTCAGGATCTGTAAACTTACAGGTTCATCCTGGCTTGGCCACTCATCAACTTTATGTGGTGAGTGTGCTATTCAGCCTCTTACACGCCCTTGGGTCCCACCAGCAGAGCACCTTGTTGTAGTAATGAACTCAAAACAGTGGCTACCATTAGAGATCTCTCCAAAAATGCTGCTGCCGTTATCCCCATGATGTTTATTATCTTCTTAGACACCAGAGGACCACGGACCCAAATCCCTCAATTTCAGTATCCCTTGCCTCATGGGTCATGCACAGCAGAGAACCACAGTGGCTGCTCCCTCACTCCTTGCTCACTCTCTCTTTCCCTCTGCTCTTCTCTTTTCTCTCTTCCCTCACTCCTTTTCTCCCTTCCCCCCTCTTCCTCTTCTTCTCTCTCTTACACACATCTCTGCCTGAGCTCCAAAATCCCATCAAGTTTCTCTGGTATCAAATTTATATTCAAATGTGATCATATTTTTATAAGAAATCAATTTGTAGGTCCATGGCTTTCAAAAGGACAGTCTAACTGTCTGACCATCATTCAAATAACTAATTTCCTGGCTTGAAGCCCTCTTTTGTACCAAAGATGTGGCTCATGGACTTGTCAGTTATCACCCTTTTCTCACCTGATGTCACATTACCCCAGGTTCTTTGGGCCTTGGACACTGAACCTCACCATTTTCTGCATTCATCTGCCCACTCCCATGCCCTGAAAGTCTTAGCATCCACATCTTTTGGCTGTTGATGACCTCAAGCAAAGAGAACTTGCTGTTGTTTTTCTGCTCTGTCAGAGAACATGATTTTTGCTTACATACGATGAGGAGTGGGATTATAGAATCTGTTTACTCTTGTTTTCAACTGTTAGGCAGGGATGGATGTGGGAGGCCTCTACTGGGTCAGCTCGCAGAGAACAATCCTGGCTTTTATACTGAGTCTGTGTTTTGAGCCTTTGTCCTTTCTGTTGGCTTGTAAGCAGAAGCCATGAAAAAGGGTGCTCTCAGAAGGGGAAAAGGCAGCAAAAATAGAGAATTATTTACTAAAGCAAAACAGATCATTTAAAGGGCTGACTTGTCATTGAACGTGGAGGCAGTTGATTTTTCTGCATAGCCAAACAATGTCCCTCTGTAGCTATGAACCCTGAATAGGCAGGGTTACTGCTGGTCAGTGCCGGCACATCCAGGCTGCAGGCAAGGGGATGCAGCTGTGTGCCCCATAGAGCCTGTAGTTTATGTGCCCACAGATAGATCTGCTGGAGCCTCTGTGTGCTCCTACTCTGACATGTTCCCAGCCACAGTGCCCCATGGCAAGGCCAGAGTCAGTTTAAATCCACAAGGATGGCAGGAGGTGGAATGGGGGAGCATGCTGGATACATTCTGTGGTGTTGGCCTGCATCTAGCCTTGACATGAGCTGATATAGTCGTGAATGTTGGTCTCATCATTTGTACTTCAAAATTCATACTACACAGACTCTCTGAACTCAGAGGCCATCTGGACCGTTCTCTGATGGATTAAGAATTGCATTTTTTTTTAATCCCACATTATTTTTGGAACACTTGGGAGCTGAGTGTTCTCAGCTTCTGAGTGTTCACAGCCTTCTCCTGTGGTCTGGAAATTCCAGGACTGTATGTCTGTCTCTTTACTATACTTAGGTGTGGGGGGCAGGGAGCGGGGTGTTGGTATACATGTGTATGCATGCGTATACATGTATGTGTAGAGCCAGAGGTCTACTGTGGGTATCATCCCACAGACTGCATCCACCTTCCCTTTCGAGACAAGGCCTCTCATTGACTCACTGAGAGCTAAGACTTAATGAGTAGGCTAGGCTGGCAAGACCTAAGGATCCCCTGTCTCCACCTCCACAGCACTGGGGTGTAAGCTTGCCTCACCATGTCTGGGTTTTAACTTTTTCTCACATGGGTTCTGTAGGAACCAATCTCAGGTCCTCATGCTTGCATTATGGATTGATCTGCCTCCCCAGATCTGAATTTCTCCATCCTGAGAAAACAGCGTGGCTTCCTGGGTCAAACAAGAAGACTGGGTGATGGTGGTGGCAGCAATGACAATGATGTAGATAACAAATGCTGACTTAGTGTCAACACTCCTGTTAATAATAGTAGCAGTGTGACACGGTGTAATGCTGTCATTAGTCCAGGTACTCTTTGCAACATTTCGAGTGTCCATGCATTTGATTTTCACCATCACCCTGTGTGATGGACAACATTACTGTCCCTACTTTACAGATAAACTGTTGAGAGGTCAGAAAACCTGTCTGAAGCCAAAAAGCTAATGGGGACAGGCAAATATTTAACCCCTGAATGGGGTCTTGTCACAGTGCCCATGGGAAGCCAGACACATCTGTAGCAAGCATTCAAGCAGCTTGTGTCCCATTGTTCCCTAAACATTCTGGGATGCTCATTAAGCCCTCATCTGACTCAAGTCTCTGGGGAAGCAACTTCCTTATATCAGAGAAAGCTGGTAATGTCACCCTACTTGCCTGCCTCAGTCCTTGTCTCTGCTTTCCCTGTATCCATCAGCATCTGGGCAAAATCATTGGCTTGAAACTGAGACTGTTGCTCCATTCTGGGGCCCTGTCTTAACTTCTTTTCCTGTTACTGTGATAAAATATTCTGACAAAAGCCACTTACGGAAAAAAGGGTTTATTTATAGCTCACAGTTCAGATAATCCAGCATGGTGGGAAGTCAAGGCAGCAAGAGCTTAAACCAGGTGCCCAGATCCCTTTCTTCATTCACACAGTCCCAGGTCCAATCAGGGGACAATGACACCCACAGGTCCTCCCATCTCGATTAGCATAAGTAACATATCAGATCTCCCTGGAGCTGGAGGTGTAGAGCTGTGAGCTCCCTGCTATTGATTCTGGTAATTGCCATGCCCAGCTGTCCCATTGGTGTTGGGGATTGTACAGCAAACACTTTCCTGACGAAGCTGTGTCCGCAGCTCTCAGGACAGACTTTCTTAAGTTGAGCCAGATGGTGGTGCACACCTTTAATCTTAGCACTCAAGAAGACAGAGATGGGTAGAGCTTCAGAGTTCAAGGCCAGCCTAGTCCACATAGGGAGTTCTAGACCAGCAGCCATGGCTGCACAGTGAGACCTTAACCCTATCTCAAAAACAGGTAAACATCAACATACAGAAAGAAAAAGCATAAAGGCGAAACAAGAAATCTCATTTTCTGTAGTTTATTTATCAGCATAGCATGATTTGCTACTTTTCTATTTGAATCCTATGGATAAAAACAATCTGGTTCTGGTAAAGATGAAAAGGAGCCGTGGGATGTTTGCCGAGACTATCCTTCAACCCCGTCACTCTTAGGTTGTGAAATTTTCCGTGTTCCGAACAACTGCAGCATGTCATTCCTTCCCACTGTGTTTTCATATGTGGGGAGGGATCACGGAGAACACGGTGGCTTGAGATGGTTTCAGAAGGTTCTGAACTAACATTAAAAGTGTGAAGTTACATGATGAGGACGCTAGTCCATCTCTATTTCCTTTCATCTCCATCGTAATGCAGAGGGAGACTAGTGCTAGCTAACAATTTCCTCTCTGTAGCTAGGAGAAAGCAGGTCTCCCCCACTGTCTCCAGCTACAAACACACCACACAGATTTTCACTTCACTCAAGTTCATGGGAATTAAATAATTTAAAGTCAACAATCTTGTGGGGTTTTTGTTTTTGTTTTCATTTTCTATGCCTTGAGCAACTTTAAAGACTTGAGTAATGATCAGTGTCTGCATGTGAAGCCAGGAGTGCTGGTGGGGACTGTGCTTTGGGGACACTTGCTAATGAGCATCAAACTTTCTGACTATGGCTTCACCAAAAATTGACCTAGGGAGCCTGAAAAAGCCTAACGCCTGGGCCTCAACCTGCCAAATAGGTTTATATACCTTACCCGTAGCCACAAATGGGCAGAACCGGAATGCATACATGGGCGTCTGAGTACATGGACCCCCAAAGTGGTCCCAGTTCACATGTCCTGCCTGCAATGAGTCACAGGGCACTGTTTTCCCACCACAATAAGAAATTGAAATTTGGACTAACTGTCTGCTTCAGTGACATTTGGAATTAATAACTTTTTATTTTCAGCTTAGATGGAATATCTCAGCAGGAAACCAGAGGTTTTAAATCCCATCGAGATCCCAGCTCATCACCATTCAGAAAACATGGGCCTTAAGTGAGTCCATTCACTGCCTGTCAGTGAATGGAAAATATAAAAGTGAGTGCCATGGTCATTCCAGGAGTGGCAGGAGGCAACCCTGGATCTCTTGGTGGCCCTGATAAGAGTCTTCATTCCCTTCTGGGATATGACTTTCTGTAGCCTCCAGTGTCAGACAGACATCCTAAGCATTTTCAGGTTCTCCCCCTAAAGTTCAATTAGGGACCTGTGACCCTTTTGCATTGCTTGCAGGAGAGTCCCACTTTCACCTTCCATCTCTTATCTTTTGCGATGCTGGCATTTTGTGTCATTGGAGTACTGCATTAATGAAATCTTGGATTCTCACATGGATTCTCGAGTGGCTGAGGTCTGGAAGAACTGCAACTCCATTCAGATTTTTTAAATGGTTTGTGGAGACAAGTCTAAGATACTTTACTTTGCCTGGCTCAGGGAACATTGAGGAAGAGGAGCTGAAAGAGAGAACAGAGCCCAGATGTCTGCTGTGAGACAGTAGCTTCTGCAGATGAGAGGGAGGTACAGCTAAGGAGCTTTAACGCTATGACTGCCTAAACAAGACCTGCATGATGACACCAGTTGACATCCAGTGTGGATGGGTAACCTGTCCCAAGGCTCCGCCCCTAGATGATCTACAGACAGTTAATGGCTTCTGAGAGATGGAGAGTCAGTCTTCTCTAGTGAAGAGCCCATGATAGCTTATCTAGTCCCAAGTGTTCAGCCCTTAACACATATACATACTAGCAACATTAAATGGATTCAGCTGGTTATATTATCTAGACATATGTGTGCACTGGTGTGTGTGTGTGTGTGTGTGTGTGTGTGTGTGTGTGTAAAAATAATTAAAGAAGAGGTGGTCATGAGATTGAGGGAATACATGGAAGGAGTTGCACTGAGGAGATTAAGAGAAGGAATGATGTAAATATAGTACTTGTGTATGAAATTCTCAAAGAAGTTAAAAATAAATAATATGCCTGGGATATCTGGGTGGTGGCAGCATTTGCCTTTAATCTCAGCACTTGGGACACAGAGGCAGGTGGAGCTCTGTGAGTTTGAGGCCAGCCTGATCTACAGAGCAAGTTGCAGGACAGCTAGGGCTACTCAGAGAAACCTTGTCTTCAAAGCATACATACATATATATATGATGATATAAATACCTGGGATATAGTGAACATTCACACAATGCACTCTTCCTCCCCTCTTTACAAGTTCTCCCTGTCTATATAAGGTACTTTGTATACATTATTTCATTTCCTTTCCTTTCCCTTATAAGTTTCTATCACCGGAATTACAGCCCTATTCATCTTTCTAGTTAAAGAAATGGGCTCAAGGACTTCAGCCCTAAGGCTCAGAGCTGCACCATGAAGGGCTGACTTGATAGCAGAGCTACTGACTGCAGAGCCTGTGTCTGCCGTCAAGCTGGGTGGGGTCAGCATCTTATGGAAGAAAGGCTTCGAAAGCCCAGGTGCGCTGTGGTGAAGACAGCCCCTGCTTCTCTGTGGCTTGCGGTATCCACTGTCACATTCCTAGGTTAAAGGCGCTGTAGACCGGCAGGAATGGCACACCATGGGGTGACAAACTACTGTGATCTGCTTTGATGTCAGCTTATAGTGCCACGCTGCCACATCTGGGTCAAAAGACGCAGCATCCTTAGCAGGTCTCCATTTCTCTCTGACTCCTGCCCACTGCCAGCTCCTGGAACTTCTAAGTTTCTTCCATAGTTCTTCATAATCAATCTACATTGATGATCGGTGCTAGGGGGCCATAACTCTGGTGGTGTAAATTGGTTTATCAACATTGGCGTGCCATTGAACCATCTGGAGGCTTGATGAACAGATCTCTGGACCCTCCCTTGAATTCTGAGTCAGTAAAAGTTAACACTATGAGAACCTCTGGGTTAGAGAGCCTCCTCATGGCTGGGTGTGTATCGATCGTATGTGACCAGTTAAAGGCTCTGACGGTCTGACATTTACCTCATCAGGAAGATACCTTTGGAAGATAGAGAGGGAGACACACTGCAACTGTGTTTCAGACACATGACCTTTATCATCATAATAATGACTTGTTGCATTGATAGGCAGTGCCTGAGACAACCAGCTACACCTAAGAACATGTTCCCCTGGCGAGAAGGAAGTGGCTTTTATTTGTAATGATTTGTTGGTTCCCCTGTCATTGCTTCTTGGGCCAGAATATGCACTGGAGTCACACCTATGGGTCTTGTTAAAGTGAGGATTCAAAGTTTGCAATTTTGAGGTGGGGAGCAAGATGCTGCCCTGGGAATGAGCTCCTGGGTGATGCTTGATGTGCATTGGGTAGAAATCCTGAATCACAACCTTAAATATCAGCAGTTAGTAGCTGAGCAGTGGTGGCGCACGCCTTTAATCCCAGCTCTCGGGAGGCAGGGCAGGTGGGTCTCTGTGAGTTCGAGGCCAGCCTGGTCTACAAAGCAAGTTCTAGGATTTTTTTAAATGACAGTTGTTGGGTCACCTCCCTTAATCATTCTAATTTAATTCTGAGTTTTGAAACTTTAACCCATTTCTCAAGGGATTCCAAGATAAAACCAGAGTTGAGATCTCCCAGATTTTATGGAGAACAATGA
The DNA here is from genome assembly GCA_907164525.1 of Lophiomys imhausi. Taxonomy (NCBI): domain Eukaryota; kingdom Metazoa; phylum Chordata; class Mammalia; order Rodentia; family Muridae; genus Lophiomys; species Lophiomys imhausi. The sequence goes on along the minus strand of CAJQZJ010035090.1, from coordinate 1,525,674 downwards.
CTAACACATTATAGACACTGAATTGCATGTGTAGCACCATGGGCCAGGGATGACTGGTTAACCAAATGGAGCAAGGGTCCCCTTTCCCTCTGGAAAGCTAGAAGGTCACTTAGCAATCTTGTTAAAATGCACGTTCTGAGCCGGGCAGTGGTGGCGCACGCCTTTAATCCCAGCACTTGGGAGGCAGAGGCAGGAGGATCTTTGTGAGTTCGAGGCCAGCCTGGTCTACAAAGCGAGTCCAGGACAGCCAGAGATATTCAGAGAAACCCTGTCTCGAAAAACCAAAAAAAAAAAAATGCACGTTCTGCTTCCATAGGTCGAAGTGGGTCCATTTCTATTAGGACCTGGTGTGTGATCGATGCTGTTAGTATAGGCTGGTGCTGAGTCTTGAGGCTAGACTTCGAGGGCCCCCAAGGCACCCACTGACTGTCAGAGAACATAGTGGACAACCTCATATTGAGTGACAGGGGCTTCCGATTAATCTCTTCTCCTCTCAGACAGCATCTTCTTTTCAGGAGAAGGATTGAAGCAGAGTCTCGTGTATCCCAAGGTTGGCCTCGAACTTGTTATGTAGCCAAGGGCGATCTTGTACCTCCACCTTCCAAGTGTTGGGATTGCAGGCAAGTGCCCCTCCATCTGCCTGCAAACGCTATATCTTGTCATCTCTGATTCAGCATGGTGTCAACACCAATGCTGGTTCATGTAAGTCAGTGTTCTTTTTTTATAACTTTTGTTTCTTTTTCTCTTCACAGTACGAGATGCAAAAAATCTAATCCCTATGGATCCCAATGGACTTTCAGATCCTTATGTGAAGCTGAAACTTATTCCTGATCCCAAGAACGAAAGCAAACAGAAAACCAAAACCATCCGCTCCACCCTAAACCCTCAGTGGAATGAGTCCTTCACCTTGTGAGTGCTCCTTCCTGCCCTGCAATGAGCTCGGGAGGACCCACACACACCACACACTGCTCATCCCGTTGTTAGAGACAATTGGGGTCCTATTCCTAAGACTTTCACAGGCTGCCGTTAGGTAATAGCTGCTATTGCTTCTGTTCGATAGGTAGGACTTCGCTTACCAGGATTTATGTAAAGCAAACCCCAAATTATTATCATTTAACTGCTCTGTAACAAACATATAAAATGTGTTCTATATCTTAATGGACTTAGCTCTTTTAAGAGCTAGGAGAAGGTATGAAGCAAGAATTTAATAACTTTTTTCAGCATGGAACAGCATACGCATGGTATAGAAATACTGTTACTGCCGAAATAAGGAAGGGAGACTCACCTCTAAGCACGGGAAAGTTCCTGAAGGAGCTCCATTTGAGCTTGGTCTTGGAAGACTGACAGAAATTCCAAAACAGAAGTGAAGAAAGGGGAAGAATGCAGGGAGCACAAAAGGTTGCTCATGGGAACATACTCAGGAAGCACTTCCTCTGTGAACAACCAGAAGGAAAGATGTCTGTCTGTCTGAGAGAGAAGCCACAGAACGCTACTCTGTAAAGGGCAGAAAGTCTGTATTTCAGACATTGTGGGTCATGCAGTCTCTGTTGCCAAAGCAGCCACAGACTATATATAAACAAATAGCCAAGGTTGTATTCTAATAAAACTTTATTTTATACCCCCTCTATGTAAATAACTGGTCCGAAGCTGTGTTCTAATAAAATTTTATTGATGTAAGTAAGCAGTGAGTTGCCAGGGATCGATGTTCATTGATTCTTGATCTAGACAGAGCTTTTGTAGCTAGCTAGTATGAAAGGCTTATATCCTGTTGGCACAGGAAGGAAATTGAAGATAATGTTTATTTCAGGCACAGACTGTGGGCATGTTGGTGTCTCCCGAGATGCCATAATTGAGATGACGTAATGACTGTGTGTCTGTTTGTCTTTGTAGCAAATTAAAACCTTCAGACAAAGACCGACGACTGTCTGTAGAAATCTGGGACTGGGATCGAACAACACGGAATGACTTCATGGGCTCCCTTTCCTTTGGTGTCTCAGAGCTGATGAAGATGCCAGCCAGTGGATGGTAAGAAAGCTGATGAGACCCAGCTTGTCGCCAAGCCCCAGGAAGCTGAGAGAAGTCAAGAATAGGCTGGCTATCACCTCCCATTTGCCATGGGCTCTGGCTGTGGTCTCTGTGGGGGCATTTCTCTAACAGCCTGGCTAGACGTTAAGGGAAGGGAAGCCCTGACTGGCCCTTACCGTCCCGTCTTCCCTTGTCTTTGAAGGTACAAGTTGCTCAACCAAGAAGAGGGTGAATACTATAATGTACCCATTCCAGAAGGGGATGAAGAAGGTAACATGGAACTCAGGCAGAAGTTTGAGGTGAGAATTCCCATGAAGAATTCCATGGGTAGGAAACCATCTTTTCTCTGTGTTATAAAACATGCCTTCAGGGAGGGCCCAATTCTTGTCAAACCATTGGGAAGCCCAAAGCAGTTTTTATGATAACACTTGTTTACTTCATTTAAGAACACAAATGTTATATGTAACTACTTTCATTTGCAAGGTGTTGGCATTCTGTGTCACTTGTCCTTTGGAGACTGAAGATTGGAAATAGTGCAGAGGAAGGAGTTTGGTTGGTTTCTACAGGAGAAAACAGTTTGTACAACACTGGGGTGACAGCAAGGCTGTTGAGTGTGCTCTCCTCTCACAGACAAGGGTTGTGTGCCTCTAGAGGGACTTCCGAGGGAGCAATTTGCCTATAATTTGCTACCATTCCAGTATCTGGAAAAAAATTCCCTATAGAAAGCAAAATTGTCCTGATTTTCTCCTGTGGGATGAGCTCCAGCAGACATCCCAGCTTAGAACTTTTTTTTTCCTTCAGACTTCGTTTTGCCAAGGCAGCCTCCTGCTCTCAATCTGAGCAAGTTTGTGTGTTTCCTTCTGTCGTGGTTCTCTTTCCCCTTCCTTTCTCTGCTTCCCCTCCTCTTCTTTTTCTCGATTTCTTTCCATCTATCTCAGCTCATCATGAACATTATCCTCTTTAAACCCCTGCCTTAGGACCCCAGATACCATCTCTGCCTCTTTCTGTTTCTCTAGTTACTTAGCATCTGACCATTTGATCACCTTATTTAGTAACCTCTGCAGTCTGTATAACTGGTAATCTTTCTCTACAGACTACATGGTATTCCCTGAAAATCCCAGGAATTCCTAAAGCAACATGCAGAGAGAAAGAGATATATACAGGTGTATAGACAGTGAGTTTTTACTAAAACATTGAAATAGATGGGTACTAATGGTCCTTAACCTGGTTATGTTGTTGCCAAAAGGAGGAATATATCAGATGGACTGAATCCTAAAGGCTGTAAAATTGTTCAGATTATTGCCATCGTCACGCTAATGACATTTGTTGAAAGTAGATGTCAAGGGTCATACTGAAGGGTAAGCTGCCATGTTTCATGGCTTCTGGAAACATTAATGACTGAAGTGAGTCATGAATTCTGTAAATAAATGACACTTAACAGCAGGCTTCTGGGTTGGTGAGATGGTAATGAGTGGCCAGTGAGTGTGAACCCATCTAAAGGTGGAAACCAGGCTGGAGACATGGCTCCCAAATAGAGCGCCTGCTTAGCATTCTCAAAGCAGCCTTGGGATCCATCCCCATTACCACACAAATAGAAAAGTAGAAGTGAGAGTTCCTGTTTCTCAGGGCCACGTGGTCTGGGTCAACACACATGGAAGCCCATGCTGCCATGTCTCCAGTTTTTTAAGAGAAGCCAAAAGTCCCACCTTTTTATAAAGACGTGTTCTGTTTTCTTTTAATGTTGACAGCCAATTAAAACTTATAGTTCTGTGTTCATCAAACATGTATTATTGCTTTCAACTCAAGAAGAACTATCTGGGGAGAACCGGCCTACAGTCTCTACATTCAAAAACTACAGGAGATGGGGCTGTAGCAGTGGCTTAGCAGTTAAGTCATTCTTCCAGAGGAAGAATGGATGGATCCTTCTAGAAGGAGTTTCGGGACACAGGGTGCCTATCTCAGGCAGGGCAGAAACCTGCTGTGCTTTACAGACTCTCACATCCCAAGTTTGTCATTCGCAGTCATGTTCACAGCCATGAGCATAGGAACGTTGTTGGGGCTTCACAGGCAGGTCAACTGGAAGTAACTAATCTGAAACCACCTTACTGATAGAGTAACATTTGCCCACTTTGGTGCTCCATTTCCATGGCCTCCTGGTGACTTAGCATTCTTTGTCCTTGAGCCACAGGTCTACCTCGTTATACAGGTCAACAGTTCCAAGTTAAAATATCTAGGGAAAGCCGGGCAGTGGTGGCGCACGCCTTTAATCCCAGCACTTGGGAGGCAGAGGCAGGCGGATCTTTGTGAGTTCGAGGCCAGACTGGTCTACAAAGTGAGTCTAGGACAGCCAGGGCTACACAGAGAAACCCTGTCTCGAAAAACCAAAAAAAAAAAAAAAAAAAATATCTAGGGAAACATTGTAGGCCAGGGGGCTTGAGGCCAAAAGCAAAACTTTTGTCTTAGAGACAGAGACAGTGTGCTGTCTGTCACCATCTCCATTCTAGGAGAGCTGGGCTTGACAGTGGAGTGCTAGCCCAAGGCCATACAGCCTCAGAGGGGAAAGGAGAGGTCTTCAGTGGTTGGGATGGCAGGTACCAGCCCTCTGAGCCCCATGCTTAGACAGAACACAGGCATGAACTGCATCCCAGCATTTCCTTTGTACAACTTTTGGCTTTATTTCCTGAATTTTCCTCAGACGGTGTCTGCTCTTTTGCTGAGCACTTTGCCAGCATTACAGCAGGAGACAAGTGAGAAGCCTGTAGCTGGTGGAGTGGAAAGATGCTATAGTTTCATAACAACTTGTGTGTGTGTTTAAATGGAATTGTCTGCTCTGACCTTAGGCAGGCACACAGTCCTGCAGTGGTGGTTCTGTGTTCAGGTCTCTATGTGTGAGAGTTGCAAGCCTTCCCTCAGTGCCCAGTGTTAGCAAGGCACAGACTAGCGCAGAAAGACCAGGATTCACATCTGAGCAGATCTGTGGGGTGGCTTCCTTTGACCTCCCACCACCACATTATTTTCCTTCTCCATTGCTGGACCCATTGCTGACAAGACCCCCTCAGTACCGCTCAGCTCATATAGACTGACAGCAATTGTTGTCACTGGCTGAAGCCCAACACAGTTGTTGGTCCTCTCAGAAGCCTGCATATCTCAGGGGCCTCTCGCAGCATCTAGAGTAATGGAATCCAAACTTTTGACACAACATTTAATCTACGATACCTTGGACCTCATCCACAACTATCCTGGGCTGCATTGTGGCCTGAAGGCCAAAGCTTGGACATGGTTGTTTGTTAGTTATTCTGTCCATGTCTGCCTCCTGAGTGCTGGGATTACAGCTGTGTAATCCCATCACACCCAGGTATCTCGATGTTCTAAAAGAAATCAACAAGTCTTCCCTAAGACATCAAAAGTCACTCAGTCTAATTAAGAGAGAGAAAAAAAGAAACACATGAGCACTGACAGCTCTACCCACCGTGTTACTATTCATCAGATAATTAGATTGAAATTTCTTTCATATTAAAACTGTTGATTTGAGAATCTTGGCAAACAGAATCATCTGTAAGTGAGGCTGTTAGTAGTCGAGGAAAAAATCCCAGGAGGGCTGGAAAAGCCGGGTTCACTGCTACAGGTTCTATCAGAGCAGTTCATCTGCCCAAAAGACAACACAGACTGGGACCTTGACCCATAGTATCCACAGAGTGTCTCTGGGCCCCTTTAATCTGGTCCGTGTTTGTCCTCCTCTGAAGTGCATGCTGTCTCTGCTTCACAAACTCAATTACATGTCTTTTCATTTGCTCAGTAGGTAAGGCTCTGGCAGTGGCCAGAACAAATGGCCCTACTTCCTGTGGAGCTTGTGCTCTGTGCCCGTGGGCCTAGGGATGAAGCAGGGAGGTTACTGACAAGTAAACACAATATAACATCTTGTACCATTTCGCACTTTTCCAAAGCTTCCTGTAGAGGCCAAACATAGCCACGACTCCTGACTTTCCTCCCAAGCCTGAGTCTCTGCTTCTGTTATAGGCTTATGGTCAGCCCTGAGAGGGGAAAGAGGTCCCAAGGGTGGGTTACCTCTGGCTCAGTAAATCTTCCCTGTAAAGGGCCAAATAATATTTGCAGGCCACCGAGTGTTGTCATTTAGTTTAGCGGGGCACTGCAGCATGGGAGCGCCCACTGACAATGTGCAATAAACGAAATTGTGTTTCAATAAAACTTTATTATAAGAACAAGTAGCAGACCACATTTGCCCATAAGCCATAGTTTACTGATTTCAGGTTCAGCATGAGGACTCTGAAACCAAATCCTAGTCTTGCCAGCACTTAACAGTGTAACCTCTCTGTGTTCTTAAGTATATGGGAATAATGTCAACACTTACTTGAATTGTTTTTAAGATTAAACCAGTAGAGACATTCTTAAAGCACATTTACTGTACAGATGTTTGTTTTTATCAAATCACCTCCATTGTCAGTATAGTTCAGTACACACAGTAGCTATTGCATAGACACCTTTATTTGAAGTTTTGTTATTTAATTTTTGTTTCAATGGATGCATTTTCATGTTGAAATTATGGTCTACATAATGGCTGGATTCTCTGCCATGTTGTCTGGCTTTATTATGAAACGGGTAGAAGGTGAGACCCTTGTCACCACTCGTCGTGTCTTTATGGGAAACACCCTTGTGTGCGTAAAGATGAATGTGTGTCTGTAAAAGGAATTTCTGAAGCACATTGTTTCTGTAAGTCAGGCATGTTGGGAGCCTGAGAGTGTATCAGATGACCCCTGGATAGAAGGGGCTATCCATGGCTTTCAGGAAAGGAGATAGGACCCACACTGCACACAGACTTCTCAACTCAGTGGTCTGGTTTGGGGATCTGAGTAGATACTCAAAAGTGGACAGCTGATTGACAGGAGCCAGTCCAGGCATAAACAAGAATGTAGCCATAGCCTGGATGGCCTCTAGCAGGGCATTAGAGAACTGGCTAGGTTAGCAGCGTGCCTCCTCATCCATTTACTGCTGATTCCTCCTGCGAAAGCCCAGCGTGCCTGGTGAAATGATCATTTTCATCTTTTACTAAAGTCAAGCATAAAAATTGTTCACTTCTTGAACTGTACCTGCAAGCTGCATTCAACTTTCTATTTGAAAAGGAAGGAAACAGGTATGTTCAGGCCACAATTTTCTTTTTTGTTGCTTTGGTTGGTTGGTTGGTTAGTCAGGTGGCTGTTTTCCCCATACAGGGTCTCTTGTAGCCTGATTGGCCTCAAACTCACTATGTAGCCGAGACTGACCTTAAACCCCGGATTCTCCTGCCTCCACCTTTGAGTATTAGTATCTGACCTAGACCACTGTTTTGGCTAGGCTGGCTGGCCAGTGATCACACAGGACCCACATGTCTCTGCTCCTCTCTCGGTTCTGGGCTTATAGGTGAGCATCACCATGCCTAGCCTTTGGGTGAGTGCTGAGGATACAAACTCTGGTCCTCATGCTTACGCAGTCAGTGCCTCACCCAATGAGGGATCTCTCCAGCCCCAGTCTTGAATAAGTTCCCTAAACTGTGGCCTCTGTTTTTCATGTTTATGAATGAGGAAAGTGACAGTAACTACTGCATAGGAATGTACAAAGATTAAATCATATTGCTATGTAAGTTTAGAGAAACGCCTAGGACATAGTAAGGACTCAACCCATATTAGCAAGGCCTCTATTTCTTTACCTTTATGGGAGATGAATGTGTAAAGTAGACATTGCTTACTGTACTTAGGAAGTAGCAAATGCTGATGCTGCATTTTTTTATGTGCAATGGAGGTACAATGAGACAAGTGCGTTCTTAGAATCCTGTTTTAGAGCCTCAGAAATTTCTGTCAAGATATGTTGTTGAAAATAGACCAGTGAGTTGGTATTTGAATAGTCACAGCTTCGTGGAGCCTGAAGTCAACTCCCATGTTCCCACCTTGGTCATGTCTGTAGCAAATAGGTTGTAGAGATTACTGGATCCCACAGCTCTGCAGACTGTCCTTTTATCTTCTTTCTCATGGGTCCTGGTACACAAGAGGCTGCTGAAGGGCACTAAGATGTGAGTGCTTCCCTGACTACAAGCAGCGTCCCTTCTGAGGGACCTGCCTTCTAAGGCTAATGCTACTATGGCCTGACTCCCCACTGTAAGCATCTGGGCTCAGTCACAGAACATCAAGCCACCCCCCCCTCATAGTAAGTCTGATTTCCCCATCCTTGGACCAGACTTGTCCTTTGTAACTGACTTTACATCCAGCCTCTCCTTTCAGATGGTCAAAGAAGACCAGGAGTTCTATCCATTGGGTGGGTCAGCCCATAGCAACCACACGTGTCCACCGTGGTATGGTGGACTGACCAAAGGATCACATACTTATGAGTTCCAGAAACATATTTCCTTTCCTTGAAAACCCTCTAGGGCTGTGCTATATAATTGGACAGGCGCTGGTCATGTGAGAACTTGGAGTATTTAAAATGCGTACAGTATAGCCGGGCGGTGGTGGCGCACGCCTTTAATCCCAGCACTTGGGAGGCAGAGGCAGGCGGATCTTTGTGAGTTCGAGGCCAGCCTGGTCTACAAAGCGAGTCCAGGACAGCCAGAGATATTCAGAGAAACCCTGTCTCGAAAAACCAAATAAATAAATAAATAAATAAAATGCGTGCAGTGTTAAACTAGGTGTAATTTTCACATGCCTATTATTGCAGTAC
>CAJQZJ010035090.1:1467723-1516934 GCA_907164525.1 Lophiomys imhausi | reverse complement strand
AACAGAACTAAACTATGTGTCGCCTGATCTGAAATAAGCAGTTAATATAAAATGCGCACTCTTTCAAAGACACAGTGACATGAAAAGGATGTAAAACATTATAATAACAACTTCATGGTCAAAGTTATCTTGGATATATTGGCATCTTGGATATATATACTGCATGGTCACAGGTTATAGCCATCATAGGTGTTTCATGTTACATCCCCATATGAACATTAAACATAACTTTGAAATTATTTTCAACTATTTCTTAGGCTGCTAATGTATTTTCTAGAAAACTTTAGAACAGCATGTGTGTATATGTATCCATATTTCTTTTTTTTTTTAAGATTATTTATTTATTGTGTATACAGTGTTCTGCTGGCATGTACACATTCACTCCAGAAGAGGGCACCAGATCTCAATGTAGATGGTTGTGAGCCACCATGTGGTTGCTGGGAATTGAACTCGGGACCTTTGGAAGAACAGCCAGTGTTCTTAACCTCTGAGCCATCTCTCCAGCCCAAGTATCCATATTTCTATTGTACGTGGCATGTCTAGAATATTCCTCTCAGTTAATAAAAATACGTTGTGGGCCAGCAGGCAAAGGCACTTGCTAACAAATCCGAAGATCTATATTCAATCCCTGAGATCTACATGGTGGAATGAGAGAACCCATTCCCAAGGTTGCCCTCTGACCTCCACACTTAGGCCGTGGTGCACAGGTGCAGGCATACCCGCCATAGCCCACATGTGAAGGTCAGAGGGCAACCTTCAAGAGTGTACTCCCTTTGCTCCCTTGACTCAAGCAGGGTCTCTTGGCAGCTGCACAAGCGTGGGGTTTGCCAGGAGTTTCTGGAGGTTTCTGTCTTCACCTTCCAACTCCTTGTGGCTGCACACTGGGATTGCTGTACTGTTGCCTCCCATGTTTACTCGAGCTCTAGGGATCTGAACCGGGAGCATCAGGCTTGCTCAGCCAGCACTTTGCCTACAGAGTCATTCCCACAGCCCTGAAGGAAAATAAATCTTACTTCATCCAAGGGAGGTCCTCCTGGGGAGACAGTGTAGTGAGTGGTCGCCCATCTCCCCCAGCCATGCTGGATGCTGCCCAAGAGGGCCACTTCTTCCTCTCCACACCTGGAGTGCTGAGATAGGCAGGGTCGAGAGAGTGGGAGCAGGGAACAGAATTTGGGGGCCTTACTGTCCTGTGGACCACATGCTGATAGCCACCCACAGCCCCCAACTGGCTCACAAGTACCTTAGACATGCAGAAAAATATGCTGTGTGTTTCTGTAGGTTTCTTATGTTTGTGACTGTTCAGAACCACACAAGGTTCTAAACCAAAAGAAGTCAAAATACATTTGAAGGTTGTGAGGGGCTTGTTTACGGGAGGGTAATGGAGGAGCCGCCTGAGCTTGGATGCAGATGAGAAGCAACAAGGTCACCCTGGAGACACTGCCAGTTGTCTGTTTTCCTTTATTCTGAGAAACAATTTGAGATCCTCTTTTACTAGTGAGCAAATTAATAGAATCCAATCACTGCCATAGTCAAGGTACTTAAATCAATGAAGATGAGATTCTGTGGATAGGTTAAACATAGAAAGAGAAGGCAGATGTTTTGTTTTGTTTTTTTTCCCTTTTGTTTACTATTGTCAAAATTAGATTTCCTGAAAACCTCCATTGTCTTTGAAGACTTTATCTAATTTGCAATGTTCTTTTCCAGAGGGGGGGAAAACAGCTCATTGGAAACCCTCAGATAAATCATAGCTATTTGCTGATTTGATCAGCCCTACTACGGTTACTATAGAAACCTGAGTTCTTTCAGATACCCTTTAGCCACAAAACAGAAATTTCATGTCCCCTCAGAATGGATTCTACTTCTTTGGTCTCTAAATAGCTACTTAATTACTTTCTAAACTGGGTGATGTTAAAGGGGTAAAAAAAAAAAATCTATTAAAAAGACATCAGTTAAGAGGTATTTTAATGTTTGTACTTCAGCTTGGTTTTAGGAAGAAAATCTTAAGTCCAAATAGTATATAAAGTAGAAATCATTTCTCAGTAGCCCTTAGCACTGAGCAAACCCAGAGAAAGTCTTTGATGGTCACAGCCCAGGCTTGCTGATCAGGGTGGACGGGAAGGCAAAGGACGCACTGGAGTCCTCATACTGGCCATGTGTTCTCAGTTTAATTGAATTTGGAGACATCATAATTTTGTTTGGAAACAAAGAGAAATAAAGGATTGTCCATTGTAGCTTTTTGCACTATCCTAACAAATATCTGAAACAGCATGGGAAGCCTTCTGTTATAGGCATGACTTTGTGGGTGGCTGTTGCCAGGTGAAGAAACAAGCAAGCATGATGTTAGAAGCAGCTCTCCTTACGTACCCAGGCTCTGGTACCCACAGAGGTCGGGTGTGAATGAGGACCAGGGATGTGTCCCTCCATTTACAGGAACTGGGAGAAGGGAAGGGAGGGACAGTCTCCCTTGGCACAAATGTAAGCATGGAGGTAGGTTTTTATGACACTGTTTTGGGTACCTGAACAGAATTAAAGTGACGAATGCCCCAGGGCAAACAAAGCTTAAGTAGTTCTGGGAAGATGGACTAGTTGGTAGAGTACTCACCAACATGAGGACCTGAGTTCAGATCCCCAGCAAACACCTGGCATGGGTCAGGGTGAGAATCGGAAAGTTTGCTTGCCAGCTAGTCCTGCCAAATCAGTGAGCCCCAGGTTCAGTGAGAGAGTCTGTCCCAAAACAAGAGAGCGAGTGAAGAATAACCCTGACATCAGCCTTTGGTCTCTACGGACACGCATGCATCTGCAAACGTACACATATGAACACACGCACCACGCACACCACACACACCTTAGACCCAGATGCCCAGGCCAAGCCAGGCACAGTGGCATGTACATGGAGTGTGAGTGGCTCTGAGGATGATGAGGATTGCAAGGCTAGCCTGCCGGACGTGGTGGCGGAGACTTGGCAAACACCCTACCTTTTACTGAACCAATCTGCATTTTAATAAGATTCCCAGGCACTCATTACATCTTCAGAAGTGCTGATTGAGAAGACAGAGCCCATGGACTAATGAGTGAACAGATCCATCATCTACAACCACAGTGAAGTGAGGTTGAATTAATGGATCAAAGAGGGACCCATACCAGACTTTCTACCTTTGCGTGACCTGTGAATTAAGAATAATTATGTTTCAAAATGTCTTTTTACCCATAGATCAAAGAACTGTAATGTTGTGAGACACGAAAATTAGGTGAAAATTAAATTTCTGTGTCCCTGAATAGAGTTTCTTGACAGGGCCACATTCATTCCCCTTAAGCATTTTCCCTGGGGCTGCTTTAGTTTTTTCAGGCAAGGTGGAGTCCTTAGCAGGAGGAGTGTGCTTTGCCCTCTGATCTAATACAGAAGTTCCAGGATTCCAAGATTAGCAGGACTTGGAGTATGAGACCTGAGATGGATGTTTAAAAAGCATTTGTTGATGGGAAAGGAACAGCCCAAAGGGGGCACAGCTGCAAAGTCAGTGGTATAAGGGTTCCAGTCTCCTGTCTGAAATGGTGCTCCTTATTTCCTGCCTCTTCCTCTGATCTTCTCTGCATGTTTCAGAGCATTTGCACATGTGTGCACACACCATGTTTATCCGTGCATCTTTGTACTGGCTTATTTTCCCTTCTCCTCCAGTTCCCTAAGTCCCAAGCACATTAAATCTATGTGGACTTTGACATAACTCTCAAGTTTCTTGAAACTGATTCGATGGTCCATTGTAAAAACTAAAGGCGGCTTCTTTGCTAGATGCCCCTATCTTTGAGGGTGGTTGGAGGCTTTCAGTAGAGAGCTGAAGCCGTTCTGGTGTCAGAAAGGATTCTACCCTTTCATGTCCAAAGCCCTGTAGCAGTTGGGTAAAACCCACATGGGCCAAGAATCCCCTTGCTGTCAGAGATCGACCAGCTTCTTTCCCACATATATTGTGATCCCAGCAGTCAGGGACTCTGGGACTTTCCAGCAGGTTGCATGCATTGGCCCTGACTGTGCCAGGCACCACCTGTGGAGGTAGAGTATGGCACAGCGGGAGATGGGGAACCTCCACGGCCTTCTGTTCATTCTCTACACAAGACCCCAGAATCTCGAGGGACAGGACTCTTTTCTCCTCCCTCGTCCCCACAAGTGAGCAGGGCTCTGATTCAGGCTACAAGTCCTCTTTGTCCAGTGGCTAGGGACTCCAGCTCTGACCATGATGCGGCCTCACAGCTGAAAGTGTTCCACTCTGATGATACAGAATGGCATCAACAAGAGTTTAGACCTGACGGGTCTCGAGAGTCCACATGGCAGTGCTGGAGGTGTTGGCTCAGTGGTTAAGAGTGTCTCCGGTTCTCTCAGAAGACCTGAATTCAGTTCCAGCATCCATGTCAGATGACCTAAAGCTATGCCTATGACATCAGCTCCTGGGAATATACCACCACTGGATTCCGTGAACACCAGCACTCACGTATACATGCTCACACACACCCATACATATACACACATAGTTAATAATAATAAAAATAGATCTTTAAGCCAGGCGTGGTGGTGCACACTTTTAATCCCAGCACTCAGGAGGAAGCAGCAGACATATTTCTGTAAGTTTGGGGCCAGTCCGTCCTACACAACAAGTTACAGGATGGCCAGAGGAACACAATGAGACTTAATCTCAAACAAACAGAAAAACAAAATTAAGAATTCAAAATGTCAGTTCCCTAAATGAGGTTTGATAACCTGTCCCTGAGGTGCTCATGGGTATTTGGGAGTTCTTGTTTGTTCTCATGGATAGAGTCTCCTTATCCTTTGAGACCATTGCTGTGATATATAAGGGATGGTGACATTTCCCAAACTACACAGGTCAAAAGAGTGTCAGATCTCAGGAACTTAGTGCATTCAATGGCTCCCTTGTCTTCTGTCCTTAACACAAAGACAGCAGTGTAGGTTCCTAGTGCCCACCATCTTGGCTCCTGCTTGGATGTCCAGATGCACAGTCCATAGATCCGGAATGTGTTCCCCAGAGCTCTTGGAGATGTGAAGAGCAGAGTGCTAGGGGCTCTGGGCTGACACTTCATGTGTTTTTCAGACAGAGATTTCAGGTTAATTTACTACAGCCACATATTATCAAACCTCAGGCTGATTTGTAGACCCATTGGAGTCCAAGGGTAACTGCCCAGTGGTTTGGGGAAGATTCTGGGGTTACACAGCACTTGTACTGAAGTATCTCCCCTGAAGATCTTCCTGGGGTGACCTATTACAGGTGGAAGTTGGAGGTAGGAACTTGCCATGTACTTTCTAGGGCATCTAGGTTCACCTCTAGAGGCCCTAAGACAAAAGGTAGCCACTGACCCTAATCAAAAGGACTGGCTTATGCTTCCAACTTCAAGATTCCAGTAAACCTCCTGCCAAGCCAGTGGTAATTTTACTGGCCTAATATAACAACTTATATTACTTAACAGCGTTTAGGTTACAGGTGGTGTAGGCCACCCTTGATCTGGGGCTCTTTCCCCCGGATAAATCAGGCTGCCGGTTAAGGCGGGCCAGGCCCGTTGGCTGATATCCTGCCAGGCTGCCTGCTGCTCTGCCAAGCCGCCTAATCTTACAGTTTAAACTTATTAATAAATACAATTGATAATTAAATCGCAGTTTCAGGTTGGTTCGTTTTAGAGTCATGTTGTAAATTAAAATCTCTAGCCAGAAAACAAAGCTTTGGCAGTTAGAATGACATGTCCTAATTTGAGAACAACTATAGATTTATGAGTTCTGACCTACAGACTCATAATTACAATTTGTAGAGCTTCCCATATTGGTAGACAAGCCTTACCACTCTAACGTCTCATCCATTTGCCCAGCGGTTCTTACCCTGTAGGTCACAATGCCTTTGGGAGTCAAATGAGCCTTTCACGGTGGTCACCTAGGACCATCAGAACAAAAACATATTTATATTATGATTCATAATAGTAGCAAAGTTACAATTATAAAGTAACAAAAATAATTTTATGGTTGGGGGTCACCACAACATGAGGAACTGTATTAAAAGGTTGCAACATCAGGAAGGTTGAGGACCAGGGCATTTGCCCCTCGTTGCTTTTGTTTAGGCACAGGGGTGCTATGACCCACTCAGGCTGTGAGATTTAGGTTCTGAAAGCCCGGCTCTCTGGCATCTTCTTTCCGATGCTACCTCACACCCAGTGGACCTCTGGGACTGTTCTTGTCACACTCGTATGGTCCTCTGTTCAGAGGGTATCAATTCATTTTCACTAACGTTTGTACTTGGAACATTGAAGCTTTCTAGTCACAATGAGTTTGTTAGACAGTAGAGAGATGGAGAACCAGGTGCTTGGCTTTTAACAGGGATGGGTTAATGTCTCCCAGCTTGTTTACCGGGAGAATCTCAGGGACCTCAAGTTACTGAAGACCCTCTGAATCTTCAAGAAAGCAAATTTTATTAGGAGCATGTGAGTTTGCTGGAGATGTCGCTCGGTTCAGAGAGTGCTTGCTTGCTTTGTGTGCATGAGCACCTGGGTTAGAGGTGTGGAGGAGGCATACGCTTGTAATCCTAGCCCTCAGGAGGTAGAGGCAGAAATGTTACAAGTTCAAGGTCACCATGGGCTACCTACAAAGGTCAAGGTCAAGCTGGCTACATGAACCTTTTGGGAGCAAAGAATCATAGGGGACGTGGAGAGGGTAACTTGAACTGGGAAAAAAGACATTTTTGTTTGTGGGTGGGTTTGGTTTTATTCTATCTCTTGAGTAATCTGTGTGAAAAATTGAGAGCCTAGCTATGTGCTCTCAGACATGGGTACTAACAAGAATGCCCCATTACATGGATTGGTGACTAGCAAACCACATTCACAGGTTCAGTGGAACTCTTTGACGTAAGACCACATTCATGCACAGAAATGCCCTGAGGAAGGTGAGAGAATGGGTTCTGGCAACATGTGGCTTGGTCTCAGGCTTTGCAATGTTCTAACAAGAATGAGGTAATTCTGTACTCCTCTAGGGACTGCTACTACTGAGGCAGCCCCAAGCAGATCCACCTTCCTGCCTGTTCCCTGAACCCACTCCTGTGTCACCAGGTGCCTCCTGCACTTCCGGCATTCTAAATGAAACCTACCTCAAGTGGGCTCCAGCTTTTGTCTCACGGAGCTGTATGCAGAGTGAGTGTGATGACCATAGTGAGACTTACTCTCAAGGGCTCTGTTTCTTCTGCCCTCCAACTGTCTGTCTTTTAAAAGTCTGCTTCATGCTTCTGGGTTTCTGTGGAGAAACAGCTTGGGAAGCTGGCCCCACTTGAATACCCTGAGCTTCCAGGCAAGTCCTTCCCTTGGAGTAAGTAGTTTTGCCTGTGGCCACTCTGGGACATGAAGCTAGTTCCTGTTTACAGATACTTCCAGGTGGATGAATTGAGTTCGTGCTTGGATCATTGAGCCCTAAGTGCCACCTAAACCTTCTGCCTGTGTGATGTGGAAATGCCTAAGGGATGTGTGTTTGTCCTCATAGCTATGTTGGAAAGGATCCTTCTAGGAAGAAGTGATATGCAAATTCTAAGGCTGTATTTCCTAACATGTAGAAAAGCCAGACATGATAGAACACAGACATGGCTGAAAAGGAAAATAAAGAGAAGGCTGAGGCTGGAGAGATGGCTCAGTAGTTCTCATTCTATAGCTCTTGCAGAAGACTCCAGTTCAGTGCCCAGCTCACTAACCCCTGTGATTCCAGGTCCATGGGATCCAGTGTCCTCTTCTGGCCTCCACAGGCACCTGCATGCCCATCGTGCTCATAAATACATGCACATAAATATTTTTAAAAATAGAGGGAGAGGGGAAAAAAAGTCAGGGTAAAGCCATCCCCTTTCCACGTTCCCCCTCCCAGCAGGTAAACTGAGGCTCTTTCCAACTCCGGTGGACAACTGCCCCCTCTCTGAAAAGACCATTCCTCTCTACTGGCTGGCCTCTCGCTGTCACCGACCTTGGTATTTCAGGCAGCAGCCCCGAACAGTGGCAGGAAGTACCACATTCCTGAGCTAAAGCCGAGCTTTGCCACTACCCTGTGTGGCCTTGGCACTGTGTCCTTTGGCTGGCCTGTGTCTCCTCAGTCTCTCCAGGTCGAATATGGAAGAGATAAAATGCCCAAGCTTTCGAGGCTGCTTGGACAGTTAAACACATAAACATAGAAGATGCTTAGACCGAGACCTCTTCCTGGGATTCTCCCTGCACCCACCCCCCCACCGCAGGAGGGAGGCGTCAAGAGTCTGCATGTGGTGCTCTTCATAGCGGAGCCAACTCCAAGTGGGTTCAAAAGTATGTTTTCCCACTTGGGTCTAAAGCCCCCACTTGTATATCGGATACCGTATTAGTTATTTTCTCTATGACAAAATGTCTAACAGAAGCAAGTTAAGGGAGGAAAAAGTTTATTGAGACAATAGAGTCCATCGTAGTGGGGTAGCCATGGTGGTAAGAGTGAGGAAATGACCACATTGCCTCTGGACATAGGAAGCCAGAGGGATAGGAAGTGGGGCTAGGCCCATTCCCACTGACCTATGCCCTCCAGGAAGGCTCTCCCTGCTAAATGTTCCAAAACATTCCCAAACAGGGCCACCAGTGGGGACCAAGTGTTCAAACACATGAGCCTTTGGGGGACATTTCACATCCAAACCACAGTAAATCTAAACAGGAAGTGGATAGTTTGTCCCATTTCTCCCACCTGGGACAGGGAGGTTCACTGTGTATTACACCACAGAGCCTCCTCCTGACATGTGTTGTATTTGCTGTTCCTAGAAGAAGAAACCCAGCCTGCTCCGTCTGAGTTGGGATAATGCACTCCAACGCCGCAGCAAAGGTGGAGTGCAAGTCACTCCCTCACAGTGGCTTGGCCACAAAACTAATCTTTACCTTATGGGCTTTTCTGAAAACAGATTTGTCAGCAACTAGCCCACGCCTGACCCTCAGAGACAGCTGCACAGAAATAAGCAGGACCTTTGGTCTCAGCAAGGGCCACAGGTGACCGCCCACACTTGCACACAGCCGACAGCTTGGGGTACGGGTGCAGAGATCCATGGTCCCATTTTTCATCAAGGCTAATTTTTCTGTGCCCTGCACTGTTCCAGTCGTCCCGCTGGGTACCCATGTAGGTCACAGTAACATATGAATGACATTCCTTGGGCTCTTTCCTGGACTACTAACCTCAAATCCCTCATCCGCTTTCAAGGCCTATGAGTCACATTGAAGGATCTCAATTGTGGTGAGCCTTTCTGCCTGCACACCTTTACTCTCCCACTTGAGGCTCTCTACGCTCACTTCAGCTACCTCCTCTCTGCTGCAACCTGCAAAAAACTCTACACCTCAGCTTTCCATAGCTTCCTAGGACACCAGACCCACAATAATACTCGATAGAAAAGTCATCTCCAGCAGTCTGTTACTCCAGGCTGGTACCCCCTACACACACACACACACACAGAAAAAGGTATGGATTTATACCTCTACCTTGAAGCTTCTCTTCCAGAACCACCCGCCCCACCCGCCCATTCCTCTGAAGACCAACTCTGGCAGGAGAGCCCTGGCCTGGCAACCACTTGGCCCTCTATGAGTCTACCTCTTTCCCTGCTGAGGTTTTGTCTCTTCCTCTCTATCGATCCTGAATCTCTTCTGATACTTCCTGCCACTTGGAATGACTGTGGCTAAATACTGCTCCCAATATCTAGTAGCTCCCAGTTTCGATCCAGAAGAAATAAAAGATCCAGTTCATCTATGATGAGGTAGCATTTCAGCCCATTTTACAGAAGTCAAAACTGAGGCCCCAGAGAAATTAATAGACTAAGTGCCATGCAGGTCTGTGATTGGTAGAGTTCAGCTGCCACGCTCAGCACCACTCTTAAACAGCCCCTCCCCCACACAACATTTCCGGTGAGCTGATGGCCATGGAATCCAAAGAAACATTTCAGCCAGTCCTGGAAGTAGGTGTTTCATGGTGCTATAATTAGATGGCTGGTTTTAAAAACCAGGATGGTTTGAAAATGTTCCACGAGCATGGGCTAAAACAGAACATGGAAGTTCTGCACTAAACTTAATGGCAGTTGGCTCTGCTTTCAAAATGCCGTCAATTGGACATATTTTAGGAAATTTTTACATTTGAATAGTTGAACAAGTGGATCCAGCGTTTCAGAGGCAAACTCATAAAGACAGAAACAAAGACCTCTGTGTAAAAGACACGGGTTCAGGTCCCTTTTGGTTTGTGGGGTGTGTGGCAGAGGTTCGTCTTTCCCATCTCGACAACCATGAAAGAAAGCAGTCTCCGTCCGGTGCCAGTCCTGGCTTGGACAGCGTGGGTATCTGCTTGATTTCGGGACCCGGCTTCGTATGGCCATCCAAGTTGTAGTCAACATCCAAATAGTGACTTCTTCATTTGAATTTGGCCCTCATGTGGCAATAGTCACCATTTCTCATCATTTCACAGACTGCTGCCTGCTTCTCTTTCTAAAGTAGATGCTGTGGCTCTCAGCCCACTCAGGGGTTCCTCGCAACTCCCACTGCTTCCTTCTCTCTTCTGATCTGTTCTTGGTTCTGTGGCTTGCAGTGTCTGAGTGTGCCAGCAGGTTTTAGAATATTCAGAAGACACAAATGATCTAGAATTGTTTGGGGTTTGCAGTTTCCTATAAGTAAAGCACCTGGTGGTTTTAAAACTCCCACTGGTATCTTATCGTCACTGACACTGGCAAACACTTGGCCCTCTCACTTCTTCAGGATCATTTCTATAAAGGTCCACCTTGGGAGGTGCACCGTGTGCTTCCTTTGCAATGCTATT
Source organism: Lophiomys imhausi (assembly GCA_907164525.1). NCBI lineage: Eukaryota > Metazoa > Chordata > Mammalia > Rodentia > Muridae > Lophiomys > Lophiomys imhausi. The sequence goes on along the minus strand of CAJQZJ010035090.1, from coordinate 1,506,124 downwards.
TTGCAGTATTTATTGGGACTGTACTCCCACAGGCTTGAACCTTGGGCAAATTTCAGGCAAAAGGTCTTTGTCAGGGTGCATTTGTTCCAGGAGCTAACTACCACAAGAGGGCAGTAAAGACTCGCAAAAGAAAGACTCCCCGCACCTTAATGAACACAGGCCACAGTGGAAGGAGAAACTTGCCTGGGTCTCTACTTGTTCATGAACAGGAATGGCAATGAAATGGTCGCTTCACACTCCCAATTGCCCCTGACTTTAGGCAACAATCACGGTGCTAAAAGAGAAACACTCAAGGGCCATCCATGTAGGTCTCGTTGCCTCCTTCCATCTATTGTTGCTTGCCCAGGGACTGTTTTCTTAGTAGCAGAGAATTCCCAGCCGTTAAAAAGCATTGCTGACAGTCTGGAAGACCATTCACTCTGACAGCATGTGTGAATTCATGAGACTCTGGACCCTGAAAAGGCTGTGTGGTAGTGATCCCAAAGGGGACCATTCCTGGAAGAAAAAAAAGTGTGAAAAAGAGTCTAACAACATTATATGTCACAACCATTCTGCTCTCACTAGGCTTCCTTAAGGTGGGAAACGTGACTTCAGCCCCAAGGGGAGAAAGACTGCATTTTTGTGGGTGGAGATGCCCAGAAAAGGTAAAATTGGGAGTATCTTCAAAACACGATCCTTTGGGGATTTCAGGATCCTCCCCTTAGTCTGAGGAGAACCAAGGACAACAACCTTCCAGGGACCAATTTACCAGGTGAAGCAAGTTGAGCTGCTTCCAGATTAGCCAGTCTACCCTGAGGTATGAAAAAGAGATTAGGAAGCATAATAGACATGTCGTAGATCACTAGACAAATCAAAGAAGACAAGGGAAAAGTAGATGACCATAAAGAAAATAGCATAATGGCTATTGGAAACTTATGAGGCTCGGTAGAAAAATAACCAAGTACCGTTTTCTACACCAGGCAAAGCTCTAGTAGATCCTGGGTCCCACAGTTCCCTCACCCACCCACCCTTGGAGTATGACTTCACATTGCCACAATGTTAAGATCTGCTGGCTTCCCATGACTTCCTGGCTTTGTTTTAACAGTGGCAACCACCTGAGTGGATATGTCCATTAAAAAAGTTCTCATTAAGGAAATGGCTTACTGTGTATCCCCTGGCCTTGTGCTTTGCTGAGTAAGGCCCTCCTGGTTTGGTGACACAGCCTTATTTTCCTGGGCCACTTAGCACATCAAACATCACAGAAGACACTGAATGGCAATTCAGTTCAGGTGCACTGGGAAGTTTTCATTGTTGGAAGGGGCACTGACATTTTATCTAAGTACAGCTGCAGGGCTGGGGATGTGGCTCTCGTTGATACAATGCCCGAGGCCCTGGGTTCAGTCCCCAGCACTGAAAAATAAAACTCTATAAAAACGTAAAAGATGAGCTGCAGTTGAAAAATGAGTGAACTGAGAATCGACAGTAAAGACTGCAGTAAAGACTGCAGTAAAGACTGCATCCGAGAGCCGCATCCCAGCCGCTGCCTGTTGTTGGGCATGCCTGTGTGTCATGGGCACGCGTTCGCTCGTCTGCATTTCACACTGAGGCAGCGAAGGTGGACTGTGGTGTAAAGAAGAGATACAGTGCTCGGCCTGCATGGCCAGAATCATTTACTGGCCTTTGCTAGAGGGGGAGAACCGGTGATACAAAGACTAGAGTTTGGGATTCGGAAACTAAGGGAGACATGGATGTACACATGTCACACATGACCCATCTGCAACGTGGCCAGGCCTGTGTCACTTGTCTCCAAATTCCTCTAGAGGTTAAACTACTCTGTCACCCTCCAGTGGTTGGTGACACCCATCCTGGGGCCACCCGGAGTGCAGGGGGCTCAGCCTCGACAGCCGGTGGATCCAGGGCGCTTGTTGGGATCTATTTGGGAGAAAGAGGCATCCTCCTTCTCTTCCTCCATAGTGCTACCACAACCCTGTGAGGGACTGCAGGTGGTGGAGTTGGCTCTGGAGACAATGCGGAAGGTTCATGCATCTTCTTTTATATGCAGGCGGCGGCTTCCTCATCACAGGCAGGTTAGGCCTCCCCAGGGACCCTCCTAGGCCTGACACACTGTGTGGTCCTCGGGAGAATGAAGAGTGCACACCTGTGATTTGCTTGCTGTTCATCTGTGATTCCCAGCTTAGGAAGAAAGCTCCAGTCAGCTGGTGTTAACAGTCACCCAGTGCTGTGTGGGTAAAACAAATGAAAACACATAGTAAGAAGGAAATGGGGTAACTCAGGAGATGGCCTGCCCTAGGGACAGCTCTTTGCGTTCCGTACAGGTAAACTTTCCTTCTCTTGTCATCTTCCCTGGCTGCTGTAACCAAACCACACTTACAAACGTGATTCACTGCCCACTGCCCTCAAGGCTAGGAGCTTCAGGGGCAAGGCAGGGTCAGATCTGGTGTCTGGTTCATAGATGGCCCCTTGCTCCTGTGTCCTCACCTGCTGAAAAGCAGGCGACCCTTTCGTGAGAGAACATTCACTAATCCCAGTATGGTCGTGGAGCCCTGGTGATTTAATTTCCTCCCCTACTTCCTCACATCTTCATGTTAGGGGTTAGGATTTCCACTTGTGAATTTGGGGTATAAACATTCAGGCCATGTCACCTTCCTAGACTGCTCCTTCTGCCATGTCAAACATGGAACCCACAAGCCTCATGAGGATGCTTGGCTCTGAAGATAGCCGTGAATACAACTTAACACAAAGCATTACCTTAAAGCATTGAGAGGTGTGTGTGTGTGTGTGTACAGGTATGTGCAAATATTTTTAAATCTAATTGTGAGGTTCTAGAGCAGTGGTTCTCAATCTTCCTAATGCTATGACCCTTTAATACATTTCCTCATGCTGTAGTAACCCCAACCATAAAATTATTTTCATTGCTACTTCATAACTGTAATTTTGCTACTGCATTGAATCATAATGTAAATCTAACACGCAGGATATGTAATATGTGACCCATGTGAAAGGGTCATTTGACCCCTCCAAAGGGCTCGCGACCCACAGGTTGAGAGCCACTGTTCTCGAACATGAACTTTGAGATGATGGTATCATTTCTCAGTATTGACAGGTGGACATGCCTGAGTGAAGATGGCTTAAAGCCAGATCTGAAAGAACACTGCTAGAAGTCCCAACCATAAAGTGTACATGTGTCCTAAGAGAAGTCAACTGTCTTTTGGCATTAGTGTGTCCTGACTCTGGGTTTCCCACCCTTCCTCTGTGATCCACCTCTGTCTGTCACACAGTTGGCAGTGAGCATCACATGCCCTTCCCCATCCAAACCTCTTAAGATGATGACTCTGCGTCCGCTAGGGAGGCTAAGAACAAGAAAGAGATTCAAACGGAACATGACACACCTGCCTGGTATAGAAAACTCTGAAAAAACAAACAACCCAAGTGTCCAACAGCAGAAGAGTGAGAAGTTCCTAACACATGGCAAGGAAACACAGGTTATAGTGTAATTCTGTACATGCTAAATAAGATGGGGAAATGAAAGATTGTAGGACATCTGCAAGACATTATCAGTGATTGTCTCTGGGATAAAATCATAGGCACTTAATTTTTTCTTTTAAAAAAAAATGTATGGCCAGGGGGTGGTGGCACACGCCTTTAATCCCAGCACTTGGGAGGCAGAGGCAGGTGGATCTTTGTGAGTTCGAGGCCAGCCTGGTCTACAAAGTGAGTCCAGGACAGCCAGGGCTACACAGAGAAACCTTGTCTCAAAAAAACAAAACAAAAAAAAGTATGACTCTTAAAATTTTCTAAAATGAACATTATCATTTTATTTCAAGAAGAAATAACTGCATTTTAGAAAATGTTGTGTGAAAAGGCATTCATTCATTCTTTCAGAGCATTTGAGGTACACTGTGTCCTAGACATGTCCTAAGCTCTGGAGATAGACCAGACAGAACTCATCAGAGAACCTCAAACTCCTTCCCATGCACAGAGAGGGATGACCAGGCACAGAGCATAAAGATACCAGGCAGCAGGAAGAGCAGGGAACACAAACTGCAGGAAGCAGGTTGACAGGGTAAGTGAGGGATCCTGGGGTCTTAGGCATCATTTGCAGACTAGAAGGAAGTTGGATGTGCCTATATGGGTCACAGGTGGCAGAAACACAGAGACCCTCAAGGGGAAGAATGCTTGGCCCATTCCAACTGATGAAATGAGTTAGCCAGAGAACAGTAGGCTTCTCCTGTACATCCCTTGCTGCCCGAGACCCTGTAATGCACGCTAAGTAGCATCCTTTTAACCTGTTGCCTAGCAACTGAGTAATGGGACTAGATGTCAAGACTCATAGCTGGTTGGAAACACAGCCATTAACCCAGCTAACAGGTGCCTGTAGCAAGCCCTCCCCAGGTCCTCATGATTTGCTTCTGAAGCACTCAGTTGCTCTGAGCCAATATCGCAGCGTGCACAGGTGAATTCATGACCTCAAAGGCAAGGCGCTGTGCTGAGGGCCTTTCTTCTGTATAGCACACCTATTTCCCTAACCCTATCCTGCTTTGCAGAGCCATGCTGAAATGCCTTGTCAGCGTTCAGATAATGAGCCCAGAGAATTTTCATCACGAAAAAGTAAGAAAAGATAAGGATGAGAAAAAGAAAAGATAAAACAAACAAAACAAAAACCAGTTGTTTCCATGGTTGGGCACATTGGCCTGTCTACCCCCGGAGTGTCAGAAGTAGAAAGACTCTTCTACAGCTGTCAAGTTCAGTGGCAGTTGCTATGTTACACCGCAGATAGCTTTCATAAATATATTCATCAAAGCTATCCTTGCACTAACTGGAGGAACTTTTATTTATGACACATTTACAAAATAGATAAGAATCAGAACATTTAAAATGGGGACACAGCAGAGTTAGACACTGACCCACACTTCAGGGGTTACCCAAGGAACCCCTGGGAGACTTAGGCTCATACCACAATGTGAGTCTTAGAGCTTAGATAAACCAGAAGCATGGTGTGAGAGCCGACAAACGATGACAGGCTCACCACAGCTCTAGTATGTTTGGATCTGGTTGTTCATGTAGCAAAAGTAGCTCACACTTGGTCCACACGGTTCATGCAAAGGCAAGGTGTCTGGTATGAACTTAGACCTTTGCCATCGCTGCTACCAAAAGTCAAGTTGCCCCAGCTCTGCTGCTCCAAATGGTTTAACATGATAGAAAATGGGTGTCTCCCACCACCCCGTCCTACATATAACTAATATAATGTAATATAACTATTATTATCATGATCTTAAGGATTTTCAAGTCAGAGTCTCATGTAACCCAGGCTGCCTTGAACTTCTGGTCCACCTGCCCCTGCCTCCTGTGTGCTGGAACTGACCTTAGGATTGCCCACCACACTCCACGATGCAAGCCATTCGGCATGGAACTCATCCTGGTTTTAATTTGAAAACCCTGCCATAATGGGCCAGGTGGGCGGCAGTCTGCCATATTATACAGATCAGTCATTGGATCCAGGAGAGGGCTACTTTTATATACACGTGCTTCGCTTCCAGTGGACATGCAAGGATCAGAGCCATGTTGCATGGTTTGTTTGCTCCCGCCCACCCCGCAGCCCTGCAAGAGCTTCAAGAATGCCACTGCAGTTCAAAATGAGACGAATTTTTAGTTGGTTATTAGCTCATTTCCCCGTGAGGAAAGGACGCTGGCTTGTCTCAGAGCCTGGATATCCAGGTGGCATCATGAAGCCGGGCTTGACAAATGTCCGGGTGCCATCTTTTGAAGAACTCAGATTTCCCAGGTGCAAGTCATTTTCATCAAAGCCAATAAAACACGCTGTTTTTGTCTAAGGACAAAAGCAGAGGACACAGGAAAGTTCTAGCATTTAGAGTTAGCTTGTTGTATTTTACAACATTACACATTAAGATTTTCATTTTTCCCTTTTTTGAATAATTTCTATGATGTTTTGTTTTGTTCTCAAGATAGGGTCTTACTATGTAGCCCTAGCTGTCCTGGAACTTGCTCTGTAGACCAGGCTGGCCTCAAACTCAGACATCCACCTGCCTCTGCCTCCTGAGCGCTGGGATTAAAGGCATGTGCCACCAGGCCTTGACTATATGCTTTTTCAATAAGGTCTTTTCTTTAACTGGTCTTAGCACATGCTACCAAATCCCTGTTTCATCTCCTATCCTTCCTTCCCCTGAGAGACTATGAGGCCCATGGGACATGTACAGCCTCCAGACAGAGCACAAACATGCGCAAGGTCCATGGGGAGTCATAGCCCGTTTTCTGGTGCTGCAACAAAATTCCCAGAGCTAACCAATATGTAAACTAAGAAGGTTATCTAGGTACGGTTCTGATGATCCAGAAGATGAACCAGTATCTGCCTGCCCTGTGGTGAGAGCTGACATCATTTCAACCTTAGGCAGAAAACAAACGGGAGGCCTCTTCAGAGCACCCATCCTCCTGTCACTGTCTACTATCAGCCTCTGCCATCTGAATCCTGTTTGCTGTCACCACAGCAGGGCATCTGCCCATGTTGGTCCCTGTTTACATTGCTATAGTAAAGAGTGTCAGCAGGAGGCCTCAGGTCTCTGAAATCTCTGCAGTTAGGCAATCCGGCCTCAGCTTTATCCCTACACACACATATATTGATTTGATCTACACTCTTGGTAAACTCTGTGGTACCCTTATAACAACCAGAGTAATGTCAACAATATGCAAGTCAGGAAGGGCAGGTCTCTCAGTCCTGCTGTGAAGTTAGTTGCCAAGCAACCCATTCAAAACTGAGAGGAAGAAATGCTGGGCTCAGAAGCAGAACTTGTTATGGGGTGGCTGTGCCTTCCAGAATGTGACCCTGGGAAGAAGAGAAAGCCAGCTGTTCTTAGCATCTGGTTCCTGGCCAGGGATCCTTCTAGAAGGCCTGTAGGACTGTCCATAAACTTCCCTACACACACACACACACACACACACACACACACACACACACACACATACTACTGACACAACTGTTAAGTATCCCTGGCTATTTTCTTGAACTCCACAGTATTTAAAACCCCTATGAGTGGGGCTTGCCTAAAAGTAGGCCAAGACCAGCAAAGCTGAAATACTTACGGATTCTCCTGTTGCTTTAGGAAACCCAATATCCAAGGTGGTTTGGTGTCCTTCTGCAGCAAGTCCTGCAGATGGCAGTATGAAGGTGGCTCCAGAACACTCTGTAGGAAAACTGGAGTAGTGGGCACTACCACTCTGGATGGCGATACATACATAAAGACACCTAGGCCCTTTATACCTCCAGTCTGGCTTGCATAGGGGTAAAATCTAACTCCACCCCATGGGTTGGTCCCTGAGCAGCCAGCTGTCCATCTTGAGTGCAGTTAGTGATGCCACCTCATCTTGGGCTGGACCCCATATAGCTGGCCCCCCTCTGAACATAGCACCCTCACCCCAAATTACAGAATGAGCCATCTCAGATGGAGTTGTACTTTTGGGGTGCATACTTCTGCAGTATGAGTCTCTACTAACCATGCCCACATTCCCACCTACATACAGTGTGAGGGATTGTCTTCACTGATGTGGGAAACCTTTGTTAATAAAGAAGTAAACTTACAAATACACATCTTCCCCTAGAGCTAGGGCCCAGCCTTGCCAAGGCATCTGTGAATAGTGAGGCCCCCTGGATGCCTCCTTACCTCCCCTGCCATCTACCTATTGACCTACTCTGGTGGTTTGAATAATGCATACTCATATTTGAATGCTTAGTCACTGGGGCTAAGTGGGAAGTGGCACTGTTTGTGAAGGATTAGAAGGTATGGCCTTATTGGAGGAAATGTATCACTGTTGGTGGGCTTTGAAGTTTCAAAAGTCCTGACCAGGTGCAGACTCTCTCTCTCTCTCTGTCTCTGACTGAGGATCAGGATGTAACTCTTAGCTACTGCCCCAGTGCCAACATGTTTTCAACATGCCTTGCCATGATGATAATGGACTACTAACCCTCTGAAACTGGAAGTGATCCCCTACTTAAATGCTTTCTTCTACAAGAGTGGCTTGGTCATGGTGTCTCTCCACAGAAACAGAACAGTGACAAAGACACCCAGAGAGGTGTTGACCTGAGTAGGAGCCTAGCACCTGCTACTGAGCTCAAATCCACACTTAGGTCTGCTGTACAGAGGGGGAGGAGGAGGAAGAGGAAGAGGAGGAGGATGAGGAGGAGAAGGAGGAGGAGGAGGAGGAGGAGGAGGAGGAGGAGGAGGAGGAGGAGGAGGAGGAGGAGGAACAACTCCCAACATAAAGAATGCATCTAAAGCAATTACTCTTGCCCTTGAAATTGGGGCTGAGGCTCTGGAAGCCCCACCAACCCTAGGACACTCCCTCTGTCCTCATTGTCAGGCAGATATTTCAAAATACTAAGTCTGAATCACAGCCGCTCCAGGCTTCTCTGCTTTCTCTGGGGCTTCCTTGCTGACTACATGCCATCCGTTCCCGTGGGATCTCATTTGCAGTAAAAGTCTCATGCCAGTGCTCCCTCCAGACTTGCCATGTAGTGTGACTCTAGTGTACAAAGCCTCCTTTTGGCCCCAGAGCATCATCTACCAAGTGTCCACCAGGCTGACCTGGAGCCAGATGCCAGGAGTATCACTATGTCTTTCTGTCAGTTCAACTGTCCGTTTAACTAAACAAATCCTTGTTCTTACTACTCACGTGAAAGTAGAAATAAATCATCCTCAAAGCTCACCAATTAGGCAGCTCCTCTCTGGAGAACATTCTGCTTTCATTTTGCCTGGGTACAAATTTCCTTCAGATGGACTAATTTTAAGTTGCAAAATCTACAAATAAGAAAAACATCCATGCATAGTTTCATCTCCTTGATTATGTTAACATTCCCAAGACACTGTTTACCCTCCAGAAGTTAACTGTCCATACCAGAATTAGAATTCACCTGCCATCATCAGATTCCTCCAGGTAGACTCGTGGTTGATTGTATAGAGTTGTTAACTCAGTGAAGAGTGGAAGAAAGACCTCCCCATGGATGTGCAGAACCACTGATCAGCATCACTCCTAACCCTCAGATTCCCTTCCTCAACCCATCATCCTCTCCTCACAGCTGACATCCAGCCTATTAACAGTGCTCTGGTGCCTCGTGTTATAGGGCACGCCTTTAGTCCCAGCACTCGGGAGGCAGAGGCAGACGGATCTCTGTGAGTTCAAGGCCAGCCTGGTCTACAGAGTGAGTCCAGGACATCCAGGGCTGTTACACAGAGAAACCCTGTTTCTAAAAACAAACAAACCCAGCGACAACAACAATTAAATGTGCTAGTTTCTGCCACTCTTTCAATGGCCTTTCATGTTCGTGCTTGTTTCAGAAAGCCAAGCTCGGCCCTGCTGGTAACAAAGTTATCAGCCCTTCAGAAGACAGGAAGCAACCATCCAACAACCTTGACAGAGTGAAACTCACAGACTTCAATTTCCTCATGGTGCTGGGGAAGGGGAGTTTTGGGAAGGTAAGAAGGAAGGGGGTTTGTATAAAACCTTGGATCAGCGCTGCTCAGCGTTGGGTCAAGGCTTCCCTGTAATTATAAGGCATGTTTCCCACATAGTTCAGACTTCATTGAAAACAACCATAGTTGAAGAGAAGACTCAGCAGGTAAGAGTACTTCCAGAGGACCTGAATTCAGTCCCCAGCACCCTTCTGGCAACTTGTAACCAACCTCCTGTAATTGTAGCTCTGGGAAATCCAATACCTCTGTCCTCCATGGGCACCTGGACTCACATGCACATACCCCACCATGCACATGTATACGTATGTGCATAATTAGAAATAAATCTTTTTAAATTTTTGAAAACAACTCTGCCAAGGATGGGAAGATAGCTCGGTCAATAAGGTTCTTCCAAGTAGATCTGAACCCATGCCAGGTGTGGCAGCATGCGCTTATAATCCCAGCCCTGGAGACAAGTGGTTCCTGAGGCTCATTGGCCAGCCAGCCTAGCCTGTTTGGCCAGTTCATGTCCAGCAAGAGACCTTATCTCCAAAGAAAAGGAAAGGAAAGAGAAAAGAAAATGGTGGATGGTGCCTAAAGAATGACAACTGAGGTTGTCATCTGGCCTCTAAACCAGTATGACCATGCACATGTGGCCCCTCAGTGTACATACATGCATACACATGTGCACACACACACACACACACATACACACACACACACACACACACACACACACACACACACACACACACAGCCCCAAAAAGCTACAGAGAGTTAGTTTGTGGTGTCCTCATTTCCCAATGTTCAGACTAGAGGGCATGCTCCAAAATGCTAGTTGAATGATTAATTTTCACATCTAAAAATTGAACGTGAACTTGCCCTGACCCTGGATGGTCATGATGAGACCCTACAATGGGGTCACGTGGACTTTAGTCAGCACATTGTCGTTTGGCCTTTGTGGCTCCAAACCTTGCAACAGATCCATGAACTGATTTTGAGCCTGCCTTTTTCCTTGGTGTTCTTGGCCTTCAAGGTTGCAGAAGTCACTCACATTTTACTCTCAGAATGCTTCCAGAAAACATGAATATGGGTAATTCCAGACTAACCCCAGTGAATAATATTGAATATTCCCATTAACAGACAAAATACAACTTTTATCAATACCCTACCCTGTCTACAAACCTAGATACTTTAAAAAGGAATATGAGTGCTGAATGAATTTTAACTTTTGGGAGCTTACAATACTTAAAAATCCATATGTAAAATTTTATTTTAGCTAGTTTTCCATAACTATAATGAATTACCAAGGTGATTTATTTATAAAGAGAAAAGGTTTGTTTTGGCTTTTGGTCTTAGAGGTTTCAGGTCATGATTGAGTGGTCCCATTACTTTTGGCCTCTGGTAAGATAGTAGTACATCATAGTAGGAAGTGTGCTGGTACAAACTTCATCATTATTTCATCAGCCAGGAACAAAATGAACAAAGAATGTGACTCTGGCTCCACAATGGCTTTCAAGGGCATTGCACACCCCCAATAGCATGAAAACCTGTGATAGTTAGTTCTGGTTGTCAATTTAACGGAACCTAGAACCTCTTGGAAATAGGGTATCAATGAGTCTCAATTCTCTACATTGGTTTGGACTGTGGGCATAAGCAATGGGGATTGTCTTAAATTAATAGATATAGAGAGATCCAGCCCACTGCAGGAAGCACCATTCCCTAGGCAAAGCCTCCTGAACTGCCCAAGCGTGAGCTGTGCACAGGCATGCCAGCAAGACAGCATGTACATATTCACGTCCCTCTGTTCTTGGCTGTGGAATGGACGTGACTAGCTGGGTTTGACATTCCTGACTTGACTTCTCCACAATGACACACCGTAACCTGGAACTCTGAGCTGAAATAAATCCTTCCTCCCCCATATTTTTTTTTTTTTTTTGTCAGCATATTCTATCACGGCAACAGAAATGAAGCTAGAACAGACCTCAGCTCCTACAGGGCATCTCACCTCCCACCATTGTCACACTGGTGACCAAGACTTCTATGTGTGGGCTTTAGGTGATGCTTCACATAATGAAACCATAGAGAAGTACATTAGTATTTTTTCATCACTCACTCACAGACTTGCACCAGCTGGTGCTGACCTCTCTCTCCTGCCTGCCGGTGTTGAGCCTTCTCGCCTTCTGTCCCCAGGTGATGCTTGCTGACAGGAAGGGAACAGAGGAACTGTACGCCATCAAAATCCTGAAGAAGGACGTGGTGATCCAGGATGATGACGTAGAGTGCACCATGGTGGAAAAGCGGGTCCTGGCCCTGCTCGACAAGCCCCCGTTCCTGACACAGCTGCACTCCTGCTTCCAGACAGTGGTAAGGACTAGGCTTTGTAGCTGATGCTCTCCCTCTCAACTGGAGGCTGGATCACGGTCTCAAGACCCTCGAGACCTGATCATTTAGTTCGGTTTCCTTCAGGGAAAGACCACTGCTACTACCATCCAGTACAGCAGCATGTACATTATGTCATATATAAGTGATCTAGAGATGAATCGTGTCTGGAGACACATGTGCATAGATTACATACAAACACTAAACCACTTTAAATAAAGGGCCTGCACATGGGAGGATCTGGTTGTCCAATAGGGTCCTAGAAGTGGCTGTATTTAAGAGGTCTTCTTCATGCAGGCCCTGTGCTAAGACTTATACAAAACAGCAATAAATTCACAGCCCTGTTTTCTTTTTTAGCAAAACAGGCTGGCCTCAAACTCAGAGATCCACCTGCCTCTGTCTCCCAAGTGCTGGGATGAAAGGTGTGCACTACCATGCCTGGCCAGTCCTGCCTTTTAAAGACCACTGATCCCTCTGCCATGCACAGCATGGAACTCCAGGACACGTCCCTGTGTAATGACACAGCAGGAGTGACAAGCTGTGACCTGTTCTGAGGCCACAAGGACTAAACCCAAATTATAATATTCCCTGGCATGTGAAATTCAAATTTTAACATCCGTAAGTCACTTCATAAGGACAAAGCCATGTTCACTGACTTCCCTGTCACCTGCAGCTGCTTCCCCCACTGGGAAGGCCTCGGTGAGGAGTTGTGAGACCTGCAAAACCTGTACTTACTATCCAGAAAGGAAAAAGAAATATTCAAGTTACCAAGGCACCAGCTGTGGGTCTTTCCAGTCTCCACGGAAACATAGACATTAAGATCAGTGTGATGTGGCAGCACCAAGGAGGCGTCCTCCTCCCCCAAGCCTCACTTTTAAGAGGGGTACAGTCTGCAGCTCTCACCCCTCAACAGCTAGCGTTTTACTCATTGTTCATTTAAAACTGGCCCATGTTCAGAAACTGATATGTGCTCAGACTATTCCTTTTAAAATCTTAGAAAACACTCTAAAGACCTTTGGAAGGTAACAGTATCAAAATGGGGGGTTTCTGTGGGGATGGCTATGCTGACACTGCAGAGCCAGTGCTTGCCACTGGGTGTCAGCCTCACACTGGTCACTTGGTCAGCTCCAACCCTCCTGGAGTGCCAGAGAGAGCTAGAGGCAAGGTAGGAGGGAAAACTGAATCCCAGCCGTGTCCTATGACCCTACAGACACCAGTGCGGCTCTGGAAAGTTGTGATGCAAAGAAATGAAGCTGGAATTAAAGCCAGAGAGTGGAGCTCCCAAAGCCACTTTCCAGCTGTTGGGCCAGCTCCATCTTCTCTCTCTCCCCAAGCTGTGGTTTAATGTTTAATAAACTCTGCGAAAGGAGGGTGTTTTCTAGACTTGAGCAGAGGTCAGCTCTTTACCATGCTCTGCTGTGCTGTGGGTTTTTTCCCCATTAAACTGACTAGTCTCTCCCAGCTGTTCCAGTATAATGCCCTCATAAATGTGCAGACTTGCTTGGCTCAGTGATGTATACCCTCCATGGGGCCAGAAATTAGCATACCAGTGACAGAGAAAATGTTTAGAAAAAGGCAATATTTGAGCGCATTATGGACACAAAAGAACATTGATTAAATTTTCCATTTATGATGCTCCCCTCTCTCCCACCCACCAAATACCGTTAAGTTCATGTAATTTATGAGTTCAACCTAGCCCCAAGAGATGTATTCTCAGATGCATATATTTAAGCATGTGACTGCATTAGCATGGCATACCTCCTGGACGTCACAAGCCAGCTTTTCCAAATGTGCATGGGTTAAGATGAAACAGTAGGCCCATGTGGAATGTTCACACCACCACTAACTGCTTTAGAGATATATTATCTGCATGGGGAAAGAGAACCAATGTTTGAGGCCTTCACTGCTAACAAGGCCCATAAGGAACCAGGAGGCTGGCATGTTATCATCATAGATAACCAAGAGAGCCATCACCTGCAGATTTATTAGAGAACGTTACCCTTCTCGAGGCTCCCATGCTATTGGGTGAGTTATGGATCCCCCACTTCAGGGAAAAGACTGTGAAGAGTGCCACACAGAGCAGATCTGCCAGGGCTACCCCATATTTGCTAACAAGGAAACAGCACATAAGCCTTGCTGGGGAGGAACCCTACTTACATGTAAACCTTGGTCTGCAGGACCGGCTGTACTTTGTCATGGAATACGTCAACGGTGGGGACCTCATGTACCACATTCAGCAAGTAGGAAAATTTAAGGAGCCACAAGCAGTGTGAGTATTTTTTTTTTAATCCTGTAATTCAAACAGTTTAATACTCCCAACTGGGAGCTCCTTCTGGATAAGACATCCAAGGGTGACCCTGCTCACTTGGACCTAAGTACTGATACTTCCCAGAGCAGCAGATGTATCAACAGGACCCATATATAATGGATGTTGTTGTTATTCTTAAAATAATGTTATCTCTTGATACATTGGTATAGAAATTTGTATATTGATAAAAAATAAGATTAATTTTGATAGAATTTTACAATTTGCTTATTCAATGATAGATAGATTTATAAATCAATAGATATCTTCAAAACCCTCACAGAGGCATACAGAAAATGGCATTTAAAGAAGTTTTATTATTTTAAGAATTGTTTGACTTAAGACAGTCAGCTCCTGACAGCTCTGTTTGACTTGGAAGAAGACAATGAGCATCAAAAAGAAATCTCCCATCAGGAGATAATTCCTCAAAAAGAAATCTCCCATCAGGAGGTAATCCCTCAAATACAAATCTCCAATCAAGAGATAATTCCTATTGGGCAAAAATGCTCCTACTCTCTCAACAGACTATACACAGTCCAAAAACAGACCAGAGCTTAAATGCAGGTAAGTCGATGTCCTGATTCTGCAGAGACAGAATGGGAAAATCCTTATTTCCTGCTGCACAATTTAGTCTGTGAAAAATGCCTGGCCAGAAGGCTGAAGATGATGCTCCAATGATATCAAGAGATATTTGGGACTGTCTAGGCAACAAACTGTCATATTTCTTTTTGGAAGCTCCTCTCCTATGCTTCCTACTCACTCAAATAATAACTTTATCCCTTCTTATGTCTTTGATGGGGTTGAAGGCATAATAGTTATAAAATTTCAGTTGAACTTGAGTTGTTTAGGATTTAAAAGAAAATATAGGATATGATAGAAATTATTGAGGTTCAAAACTTTAGACACACCAAGATAGATAGATGATTTTTTTCTTCTTCAAGATTGCCTGATAAAAATAGGCTAAACATTATGTATGTACCTTTTATCCTTTTTATTAGACAAAAGGAGGGAAATGATGGAGTGGTGTTAAGCATTCTAAATGTTAATTGGTCCTGTTTGCTGTCTGTTACTTAATTGACTCTGATTGGTTAAATAAATGCTGAGGCCTGGAGATTGGGCAAAGACAGAGGTAGGCAGGACTAAGGTTCACGGGCTTTTAGAGAGATACAGAGCATCTTGGGAAGAGGAAGGTAGAGAAGAAGCCAGGAGTAAACAAGGAAGACATGCCATGGGGTAGATTAAAGAAGATCCTTCCACGTGGCCTGAAACATCGGCTTAGTGTGGAGAATAATAGTCCAAAGGGACGTATGTATATATGGGGTTATATTTGGGTAATAGAATTATGAGCTAGCTTAGATGGGCTAGGATTGCACAACCCAGGCCGAGGCTTGTTAAGATCCACCCGGTGTCTGTGTATATTCATTTATAATGGCGGGTTAAGGATTTACACTGCCGACCAATTAAATATAAGTACTGGTTAAATAATTTCTTCAGCCATATTTTTTTCTATAGGATGTTTCTAAGGACCAGTTGATTCTATTCCCAGCAAATTGGGCTTGCCTTTACCAGCCTCCCCACCACCCACTAACACCCCTATGGATGGAGTCCTTCACCATTCATTGAGTGGATGGTGATTCACACTCACTATGCATCCAGTAAGAGTGTGAAAGAAATGTGGGGTACAACCTTTGGGGACCCTGTGCTTTCACGTGGCATTTGGAAAAACCTTCCAACAATTATAACACATGGCTGAAACTGCACACAGGGTCCCACTCACACCCCAGAATTGGAGAGTGGGAGCACCACGTAACTGAACAGTGCTCAACCCAGAGGTGAGGGGTGCCTTCCAAGGAAGGGGTGTGAAGAGATGGGGAGTCAAGTCCAGGGAGTGGCCTGCAGGGAGGGCAGCTGAGGAAGATGGTGTAGAGATAGGCTTGAGCCCATGAAAGTTCTTACAGAGCCCCCTGGCTGAGGGAAGAGAGTGGATGGGGCTGGTACAAGGGATCCTGTGGGAACCACAGCAGGGAGGAAGAGATGGAACTGGGATTAGACCCTTATTTTCAGGGAAAATTCTAAAAGAGGAAAAGCAAAAGACAGTGAATGAGGCAAGAAAATGAAAACCTCTTTAAAGTGATACCTCAGTCTGGGGAGAGGACTGCTGTCAAGAAGGAAGCTTCTCTTTGAACATCACATTGGATGCACCTTAAATTTGGGAATGCCAAGGCAGAGAAATGGGTTCCAGGTGGAAATGGAGGAGTCCCCCGTGGGGTGGGGGAGGGGACATGGATACCTGCACTGTAAGCAGTCTCTCCGGATCCAGGAAACTGGCAAGCAGAACAGAAGCAGACTGAGCAGAGAGCTAGCTTACATACCTAAGCGCAGAGGCACAATGGACCTGCCCCCATTGGTCAGGTTGGCAAATGGCAAAGGGGTTGGGGTCCACGTGTGATCTGAAACATAAATCAGAGGAATCTGGGGCCTCTGTGGGATAGTCTGCACTAGAAAGATTAAATGGAGGCAGATAGGGAGCTCTTTATTCACAAGCTTTAAAAACATAAAGGGGGGATTTTTCTGCTTTTATTTGTACTAAGAAGCAAATGTGAGGGTTTTTTTTTTTGAAACACCTGCTCTAATCCCCTCATTGTATATCACAGAGAACTGAGATGCTTGGATTGTCAAATAAAGCTTGAAAGCCCTGAGCCAGAAAAGTAACGGTAACAGAATGGCCATCTTATGTCACAAAGCACCTCAATGGCGCCTCTATTGATACCCTTCCATTCTGCTTGTGCTGCAGAACAGTTAAAAATAAAGGAACCATGGAAAATAATGTGAAAATCACCTGTGATCCTATCTCTCCTTCCGCCCCCACTCTGTCCTGGCCTCCCCTGCCAGCCCCCAGAGGAGGTGGCCCCACTGAGAACTTGATCTTCACCATTTCTTCCCTCTATTGTGTTTATTTTAAGCCTCCTGGTGTATTCACCCAGGTGTGGACTTGTGGCTTCTTGGACTTCAAAGGCTCCCCAGTGCCATGCACATTTAAAAACATCATTCTGCATTTAATCTGAGTTCCAGATATTAACCTATTAATGATTTTGAAGTGATGGTAATGACTGTTTTTATTATGAATTATTTAAAAGGGCAAACTCAGGCATGAATCATGGTGCGTGTCCCATTTATTCCATTCGGCACTTCAAATGAATAAAGCAGCCAGAGCATTCACGCAGAAGGCATTCTCAAACAACAAAATCTTCATCCATGTGTCAGAGAACCAAAACTTTTCCCACTCGA
Source organism: Lophiomys imhausi (assembly GCA_907164525.1). Taxonomy (NCBI): domain Eukaryota; kingdom Metazoa; phylum Chordata; class Mammalia; order Rodentia; family Muridae; genus Lophiomys; species Lophiomys imhausi. The sequence continues at coordinate 1,488,691 of CAJQZJ010035090.1, read as the reverse complement.
CCACACTCCTGACATAGGAGAGTCCCACAAGTATTGACTCCTTAAATTGTTATATTAGAAATTATTTTGTAGGGAATAAATGAGCTGCCCACTTGTTCCAGACAGGAAAAATAAGCCTTTCTCAGTGATTAAGAGGCAGGTGTAGAGCCAGGCTTGGAAAGCACATGTGTTGGGTGATCTCAGAGAGTGATAGGATCTCTCTCCTCTCTCTCATATTTGTCTCTGATGCCCCAACATGAGTGGAAGTATCCAGAAAGCCCAAAAAGTCAGCTGTCTGAAGCACACTTTCTTTTGCAGATTCTATGCAGCAGAGATCTCCATTGGACTGTTCTTTCTTCATAAAAGAGGAATCATTTACAGGTGTGTCTCGAAGCTCTTCCTGCAGCAGAATGGTGGAGGTTCGGGGAGCCTCTATAGACAGGGGATAGATTCAGATGTGGAGTCGGTAGCCCCTCAAGAGCACAGACCTGCTGAGCCCCTGCTGCCTGTGCAGCCTCAGGACAAACCAGAGCCACCTTTTGGTTTCTAGGCTCAGATGCTAATACATCTTCTTTCTGCTTTCCACATTTTCCACTCTGCTGACAGTGCCTTTCTCTGCTTTTTATTTGGATAGGGTCAGAGAGCAGGAGAAACTAGATTGCCATTCTAGGTATTCATCAGGAGAACATGGGGAGCTGAGAGGGAGGAAACAGACTACTGAATTAAGTATGTGGGAGAGGGGATTTGCGGTAAAAGTCTGCTACCAAAAAAGAAAACTATCTTGAATAATTAAGAAGACATTGGCTCAGGCAGGATAGAGGGATATGAAAAGTAGGTCTAACCCTGTCATTTGGGCTGCCTAGCTGTTTGTGCTCCCACTTCTGTGTAGGATATTAACAAATCAAATGCCTGGAATCTTCCCAAACCTGATCATTTGGAATCACTGGATTTGTACCCACAGCCCTGATTGGGAATCAGTAATTCAGTGATTTATCATTCATTGGCATCTAAATATTTACCATATCCAGGCTCTACACCAGGCTCTGGAAAAAGAACGACAGGGTAATTCCTTGGTCCCTGGCCTCCAGGGACTTACCATGGGAGTACCACTGAGATGGCAGCTAGACAAACATCCTTCTATTTCATCAGCTACTAGAAAATCAAGTCATGACATGGAAAGGCCTCTGACACCCACCTGCTCCCTTGTAGGGATCTGAAGCTGGACAATGTCATGCTAGATTCAGAAGGACATATCAAAATCGCCGATTTTGGGATGTGCAAGGAACACATGATGGATGGAGTTACCACCAGGACCTTCTGTGGGACTCCTGATTACATTGCCCCAGAGGTAAGAGTCCCGAGTTGTTTCCAGTCTGTGAACACACACCCTACATAGAATGCAAGGTCACGTGTGGGTCTTGACCACCAAGTAAACCAAAGTGGACAAAAGAGACTCAAATAGGGCATGGTCATAAGACCAAAGCCACTGGAGTTAGAGGAATTTGCTTGTATACACAATCTGGCTGTAAATATTGAGTGAGAAGGTAGTCACCCCCCTGGCTTCCTAGTTTCATTAGAGTGATGAGGACATAGTGCTATAATTCTAATGTAGGAAGACACAGTTGATATGGTAAAAAGCATAGTCAGTTTCGTGCTTTGTATATACAATAGGGGCCCTGGTGCTGTGTCTTTACTATCAGGTGTATTGAAGAAATCTCTCCCCTATTTCAAAAAACTTCCTATATACTAATAAGAGAGTTTGTTACAGCCCAGAGCCATCGTGTAGCCATGTTTTATCCAAACACAGCCACATGGATGCTCAAGTCTTTTCCCATCCTTGCTCTGGCATGGTGGGAATTTGGGCTCACAGTGGGCTAGTCTGGGGTCTCCACAGAGCCCCTGTTGGCATAGCCCACATCCGTTCAACCTAGTGCCCATGAATTTACCACAGATATAAGGATGGTGAGAAAGGTAAGTTCAGAAGTCAGACCAGTGTGACATTTAAGCATGACTGTTATGTATAGGTTGCAGGAACTCAGGACAATTTCTTAGCCTGTGTGCGTTCCTTAGGCAAGTTAGTGATAGTAAGAAGTGCCATGAGAATGCCTCCAGCAAGCCCTCGTTCTACCATTTGCTGTTGCTCTGGTGGAAGTCATTACTCCTCAGGGAAGCTGAGCTCTTGTTTGTGATACAGTCTGCAAATAGACTTTAATTATAAATTCAAATGTTAAATGATATTTACTTTGCATGTGTGTGTATGTACACACATGCACAAGCACATGCACATGTACACATTTTGCACCCATGTAGAAGTCAGAGAGGAGGGAGTTGGGTCTCTCCTTCCCCCATGTGAGTCCCAGGGATAGAATTCTGGTCATCGGTCCTGCCAGCAAGAACCCCACCTACTGAGCCATCTAGCTGGCTCCAGAAGTTCATACTTTGAATGACACAACCAAGGGTGATGTTATCCTGGTATTTAAGTGACTAGGATCTCTTGGGGTTGGGGAGGGGAGGGGGATGCTAGTCATTACTACCTCCAGCCATACTATGAACTTATATAATCACATTTTTAAATGTGAAGAATAAAGAGATGGTGCATTGAAAATTACAGCCTTTGACTGCAGCGTGCTTTCTGAAGCCTCCTACAGCTGACAGGTATGGGAAAAGCCTCTGGGTAAGATCCTACCAGATGCCAGGATGCTTGATGACAAAGGGTAGCAGCAGCATGTCTAGGGATGAAGGTGGCTTTCAACTTCCTCTCCATTAAGACCAGGTTTCTGCTGATCAAACCCATGGCTTCCCATGCCCGTGACACCTCAGCTATCTGCTCTCCCCAGGGATGACACTCTCCCACAGAGATGAAATTCCCTATATAACTAAGCTTTGTCCATTTGAGTGGCTTTTTATTTTCTGTGCACTGTATGAATGCCCTATTGCTAGTGTAACCAATAACCATGAGTTTAGTATTTTGTATGTTAATTTAAGGGATTTGGGGTCCAGGGCAGTGTTAGAATGTCAGCCTAGCATGCACAAGCCCTGGGCTCAACCTAGCACCACACATACACAGATAAAAGATTTTAATGCAAAGTTCTAGAGGTCAGAAGTTTAATAGCAATCTTTCTGGAGCTGGGGGGATTTTCTTGTATATCCAATCTGCCTATAAATGTTGAGGGGAACTATCTCTCTGTCTCACTATCATGGCTTGTTAGCACCATCGGAGTGCTGAGGACTCTGCCACATGGTGTTGTGACTATAGTCTAGGAAGACGCAGTTGATATGGTTAAGAAGGCACTCTTTTTTCTATGGTTTGTATGTATTCTAGGGACCATATTAGGGTAAACCATTTCTTCAGCTTTTATCACTTTTACAGGCTGCACACCTGGGCTCAATATTTTCTTCCACCTTCCATGTAGCAACAGCATCTTCTGATCGCTGCAACTTTTCCAACTCCAACCCTCCTCTTCCCGCGGCAACTCCTGTGATTGTCACCCCCACCCAGATAGCCTAGATTCACCTCCACGTCTCTAGACCTGGAGTTACACCTGAGAAGTCCTTACTATGCAAGATTGTGTTCACAGGTCCTAAGGAGTAGATCCTGGACATCTCCCTTTTGGGGAGAAAGACATTCAGGCGAACATACTCATTTTGATGACGCTTTCCATCACAAAATACACGTAAGCACATTCCAGGCCCATTTTGGGAATTTGGAGACTCTTCATACACAGAGAACAATGCACCCATACTGTGAGTACCCTGGTTTCTGAGCCTCAATTTTTCAGTTCTATGATAAGTAGCAATAAAGATAGCTAGGATTCAGCACGTGTTCAGCACTAGCTACCCCAGAGACAGACACACGCACACACAGATGCACACACCTGTTCCTTAGTTCTCAAGGCAAATCCTTGAGAGAGTTTAGCGTCAGACCCTCCTTCAGATGAGGAGGCCTAAGAAATATGTCTACTGCCAAATTGCTGCAGAATGCTAGAATTAGGCATCAACCCCACCTTCAAACTATCTCCAGACTCTACACCACTCACAATAAACTGCTCCAACCTGAGCCATTCATGTGCACTGACTGCATTCTTATCCATTTCTGGGTTCCTGCTGCCCAGTTCAGTGTGATGCTTAGTTTTAATTGTCAACGTGACATAATCTAGAATCCCCTAGGAAGAGGTTCACAATGAGAGATTGTCTAGATAGGGCTGTGCTACAGGTATGTCCGTGGTGGGTGACGCTGTCCCCTGCATATGGGTCCTGGGCTGTATGGGAGCGGAGAAAACAAGTCAACTACTAGATATGAGTTCATCCATTCTCTGCTGTTGGCCATGAATGTGAATCTCTGTTTCAAGTTCTTACTGCATCAACTTCCCCACAATAACAGACTGGAGCCTGGAACTGTACTAAACTCAACCTTCTCTCCTAAGCTGTTTTTTGTCAGGTTGTTTTGTCACAACTACACAAGAAGCTAGGACACCAGGCTGCCTCCTTCCTTACCCGATTCCTGGCACCCTGTGATTACAGACATGGGGCTCCATGCCCAGCACTGGCTCACATTCTAGAAACTCTCAGTGTCAAGTGTGATACCTCCAGGGCTCCCTGCTCTTCAGTGTTGACAGCTCAGAGAAGGAAACATTCCTGCAACCACAAGCTATGTCCAGCTTTCTTCCACTGTCCAGTTGACTCTCACTGAAAACACAAGCAATGCTGCCTGGGGAAATCAGTCAATACCACCATTAGGTTGTCTCACCAGTTCTCCTCTGAGTGCCTACATATCTGACACACATGGCCCTGAGAATATTTAAAGTGGGAGAAAAAAAATAGGTTCAAGGTTTCAGAATTTGCCCAGAGGTTAAACCAATTCTATCATCTGTGTAAACCTTCCTGTCAGGCAGAACCAAAATAATTATCTTAGATGGTATTTTCCCTAATAGGCAAAGCAAAGACTGGAATATTTATGACTATTTGTTCAAAAACCTTGAAATCAATTCATACTGTGGCATCTCCCTAATGGGCGAAGATGGGTCAAGGCGAAAAAACGTCACTCAGGGATATGACTTGAGAGTAAAGATGAAAATCCACAGAAGGGATATTAATCAGAAAATAATTCTAGAAGCTAACATGAGAACTCTCTCTGCTCTGACATAACAGGAATTCTCTGGGTCCACAGAGTCCTTGAGAAGACTAGTCACAAGTCATGCACCTCTCTGCAGACTCCTAAGTACCAGCATGAGAGGTGTAGATCAGAGTCGAGGGACACCCACTGAGATGTCCAGCTTCTTGTGTCATGGAACAAAGAATTAGACCATGAACACCTGGATATTGGTAGAAATAGTGACCATTTACTGAGAAAGAGAAAGACTCCTAAGAAGGAAGTAATTCAGAAAGCTGGAAAAATTCCAAAGCTCAGAGGCCACCCAATATCATAAGAGTCTCATCTCATGGGTCTCTAGTCTCCATCCTCCGAAAGTCATTTATCTATTACAGTGCCCGCCATCTTGGATTTTTGGAGATCCTGGACCTCTTTCCCTCACAGATATTGTTTTGGTATTTGGAGCCCTCACTAGGAGGGCTTTCTCACTTTCCTCTCTCATTAGTTTCTTTCCTGTCAATCTTGATGCCTTATTTTCCCACCTCACCAATGTTGTCTTCTTTTCTCCTTCCTTGAAGGAAGTGGGTGGCCAGTGTCCTTCTGTGTACTCTTGCTGCAGTGGGAGGGAAACCATTTATATGTGTCCCACATGGGACATCAAAACCTTGCTAACAAAGAGGATGTTCTGAGTGGGCAGAGCACCTCTCCCATGATGTGTTGGCTGTCTCTGCCCCAAGTCCCCTGAGAACATCTTTATCAATGTGTTGAGGGTCTGTGACTTTCCCAGGGTCACACACCTGCTTACAGGCAGAGTTAGATTTGCATTCAGACCCTAGACCTCCTGGCCCCAGAGGCTGGACATTTTTTTTTTTCATGCATTACATTGTCTCTAAAGTCATGGGAGAAAAGCAATTTCAAACAAGCATTCATGGATCCCGGAGATGGCTAAGTGGGAAAAGTGCTTGCTGCTCAAGCATAAAAGCCTAAGTTCAGATCCCCGACACCTATGCACACGCCAACCTCAGTAATATACTTCTGCAACTGTAGTGATGAAAGGACAGAGACAAGTGGATCCTAGGGGCTAAGATCTAGGTTTATAGAGAGAGCCTGTCTCAGTAAGATGGAAAGAGATTGAGGAAAACACCCAGTGTTGACCTCTGACCTCCACAGGCATGTGCACACACTGGTTTATGTACACACACATACAGTGGAGGTGGGATGAATAATAAATACATTTTTAACATGAGCATGCACTTACACTCCTTCTTGTCTTTAGCATCTCTTAGAAACTGGAACTCATCTGAGCTAGAATCAGACACTAAGTCCTAGTCAGAGACAGAGTCTAGGACTGTCCTAGCCAGCCAGTAATGCTAAACTAATCCCTTAGAATCTACCGGCCATCTAGAAACTTGTAATCTACCACTGAGCACACAGTTTAGATCAATCAGAATATTCATGAGGTACCTCTGTCCTAGTCTGGGGATGCCCTTCCAGGAAGGGGAACAAACCTGCTAGAGACCTCGAGAATGAGAAAGGGCTGACAACTAGAAGAGATAAAGATTTCAAAATGACAAATTCCTATTGGCATTGACAGTGCCAACTGTCCAACATGTATAAAATCACTATGTGAGAAACTTCTAGGTGTAGTTGCCCTGAAGTCTGCTATGAGGGAGCAGAGGAGAAAAGTTCAGTCAAGGTTGGGATTAGAGGAGTTCCCCAGAGCAGAAGATTTGTCTACAGGGTGTGGTTTCTACATTCTAGGCCTGTGGCATGACAACCCAGCACTTCCTGCCACAATAGCCAGAAAGCTATACTTTTATGCAAAGCCTGCCTATTTATTTTAAGTAGTCCTAAGATATAGTAAAAGATATCTTCCTAGTGAGATTCAGCCAGTGTGCCATCGATTGGGACTTTTCTTCTGGAATGATCAGGGTTCCATATATATATATATATATATATAAAATATATTAATATATTATATATTATAATATATATAATTTTATATATTATATAAATATATCACATGTTAATTATATAATTAATATATTAATTTGTACATATACATATTTATTATATATATATATATATATATATGCAAAGGGATGGGAAAGCCAAGGATATGCATAGAGGCAAAGCAGATAGCTGTAACTTGGAAGGTAAGGAAGTCAGCCTCAAAAGTCAGTCCCCATAAGAGACCCCAGAGGACAAGTGTGGGGAGATCAGAGCCCCCTGAGAGAACAGGTGTCGATGAGGATGATGGAGTCAGCAGTCAAGTGGGAACCTCTGGGGGGGTGTCTGTGGCATATGGAGAGGAGGAAGACAGCCCTCCCAGAGGAGCCAGACTAATGGGAGTAGCATGTCACCTGAATTTCACTTGGAAACAGGAACTGAGCACGTTTCCAAGACATAGGGGAATGCAAAGGGGCAGAGTGTGGGCCAGGGAAACTGTGAATAAGTAAAAGCCATACTCCATGAAAGAACAGAAATGGGAGGGACATGAAGAAAGGCCCCCTCCCCATCAAGAACAAGGTGATGAGCAGACAAGACCCCAGGGTGGTGGGGAAGCTAGAGTCTGGCTGGTTGGAGAAGCTTTTATAGTCGTCCCAAGACCACTGTCAGCCCTGTGTGGTCTAGATGTAGTGTAGCCTTTAAGGGATTATGTATAAGTCTTCTCTGTGATGGCAGTGGGGGGCGGGAACCCTTAAGATATGGAGCCAGATGCAATGGAATTAAGTCATTGAGGGTGCTGTCCTTGAAGCAGGGCTTAAAGTAGTAGTTCCTGTAGGCGTTTAGTTGGTTCCCAATTGTGAAGACCCTGTCTCAAAAAGCAAGGTGGGAAGCCTCTGAGAAAAGGCACCCAAAGTCATCCTCTGACCTCCACACCCACACAAGCTCACATGCATACACCATGAGAGAAAGGTTTGCTAACACTCGCACGCATGCACGCCAGCTCCCTGTCTTGCCATGATGGATACTGCACATATACACACCCTGAGCATGTTCTTATCCACCATGTGACAATGCCAAGGAACCCCTCAACAACACTGAGCAGATGTTTATGCCATGTTTTCGAACCTTAGAAACTGTGATCAGAATACACCTTTTCATCATATTATTCAACCTTGGGTCTATTATTATTATTATAGTATCAGGAAACAGACTAAGCCAATCCGCCGTCCCCTACCTGATCCCTTCTCCTCTCATACCCAGAGCTCCAGACCCGCTCTACACAAGCTTCTCTTCCACTCCTCACATTGCCAGCCTCTCCATCCATCCTTCAGGTTTTTGCTCTTCTCCTTTCCACCCCCAAGAAATCTTACCACAGGTATCAACATGGCTCCCGTTTTTACCTCCCTCAGACCTTCCCTTACCATCTTAGTCCTCTGTCCTGGTGACCCCGTGTAAAGCTACACACCTCTGACTCCACTTGGTACCTGTCCCTCATCTCCTCTGAGGGATTCAAATGTCCTGTGGCACCAAGACGGCATTGTGGTCTTTTGTTCACTGCTTCAGCCTCTTCCCCCCCCCCCATTATTGAGAGGGTGCCAGGCCTACGTGTGACTTGGAATGAATGCACTTATACACTACCTTCCTGGTCACAACCATGGCCGCTGGACAGGCAACGGCTTTGGAACTGAGAGTCTGGAAATGTGGGGTCAAGTTACTGGAACAGTCACCTCCAGATGTCACAGGATGGGGATGTCGGTGTAAATCTCATCCACTAAAGAGGCTGATGAGCTGGGGGTGTCTGGAAGCTGATAGGACATCAGTTCAGTTCCCACTAGAGAGCCAGCTGTCCCAGAGACTTGAAAGCCTGGGGGGAAGGGTTGTGAGGAGGTATTGACAATTAAAGAAAAGAAAAAAAAGAGTTTAAAAATCTCAATGAAAAAAAATAGCTCTTTCAACCTACTCAGCCAGGCAGTCAGGCAGTAAATTGGCACTTGGCTAACAGAGAGAAAGGTAAAATGAGGGGAAAGCTGAGCAAGCCTCACCCAGCTGCCATGGACTGTGGGCCCCACACCTGGCCTTAAGAAAAAAAGTGCCTGATTAAAGAAAGAAAATGATAAACCCAGCGAGCCTCTTGTTCTATCAGAGGCCAGTTTCCCTCTCTGCAGGGTCACGGTCCAGAGGAGACTCCAGCACTGGAGAACAAATGAATCTTGCTTTCCCTCAGAGAAACACTTAAAAGAGCCCAAACTAGGCTCTCCTTTGGCATCTTCCTTAAATTGTGTAATTCTCCTCATAATGTCTCTGTGAATTATGTAGGGTACACGACCTCATGTGTTTTATTGCCTGACCACAACTCTTCAACCATCTCCTAATTCCCCGGTCTCAGAGCCCATCAACTCTTCACCATTCTCTGCAGCTTTTGGTACCATCTATGCTGTTGTGGTCTAGGAGACAGTGTGCTTCCCATCCTCCCTCCCAGTGACCTTCAGAACCAGGCCCCAGTAGATTTGCTGCCCCTTGGTGAATGCCTAACTGCACCCTAGACCAGGGAAAGCACACCCTTTGCTGTTTGATCCACACATCCATTCTGTTTTGCATATAAGGAAACAGCTCAGAGATTTAGTTCATTTTTCCCAAGGCCCCAATAAGGTAGGCCTGGACTTTGAACCCAGAGCTGGGCAGCTTTCCCTTTCCCCTGCAGTGCCTATTGTCCTGAGGAAAAGAGAATTTCAGCTTCTGCCTCAGATGGTACCCTGAGCACCCATCACACCCCCATAAGCCTGTGGGCTGGTCACACAGGCACACTAATTTTCAATCCCCAGAGGCTATTTCCTCTTCTACTCAGGGGCCTACATTAATTGGCTCTTCATTCAGAGATTTATTTAAATCCTGTGAAAATGGGCCAGGGATTTCTGAGTTGTATTTCACCTCTTCCTCTGTGAAATTGCCTGAGTAGCAGTGGAGAGGAAGTGGCTATCTCAAGAGCCATAAGCAACATTTATCCATTTCCTAGTGTGGCCCTCACACTCACAACTGGTGTCTCATTTAATTCCGACTCTTGCCCAAGCCCTCTGAGGCTGGTTGTACTTTCCCTGGTTCACATGGGAGAGAGAGACTTGGAGAGGGCCAGTGGCCTACCCAAGGCTCACAGAAAGCAAGAGAAGCCTGGGCAATCAGCAGCCCCTTCTCAGGGTACAGTCCTCCCTGCTCTTACCAAAGAACTGCTACACGTCAGGCCTCACAGCTCTGAGAAAACTAAAAGGCTCTTACAGACCCAAAACTTATCCCTAACTCTACTGTCAGTCCTTTAAGTAGTTACTCTGTTCTGAAATGCAGTTAACATTTGAATGGCTCCCTGGGCTTACCAGGGTAGTCCTGTGCTGGTCCTGCACATGAATACTGGGCTATGATCCCCAAAAGGCAAGCACCGCCCTGGTCCATGGAGGAGAGTCCCTTGGAGAGAGGCCAGAGAGATCCTGGCAATACTTCCAGACTCATTTTTGATTTCTGCCCTATGTACCCCTGTGCAATCTTAATATCCACCACTGAAGACAGACTTCTATTCAACTTCAGGCTTTTTTTTTTTCCTTCCCGTTTGCTGAGCCCTTTGCTAACAAGAATAGTCCTGTTCTTTAAGAACATAGCATGGCATCTTTAAAAATAAAGGGGGGGCACGGTTCATCATAATTTCTTCCTCAAAATACAATTTTCAGCACCGAGTTTGACTTGAATGATCTTGTCTTGCTTCAGGAGGAACAGTCTCTAACCTCTGTGTGTTACTTGTCAGTTGATTCTATTCTATCCAGTGTAACCAACTCAAAATGTGATGGCCTTGTGCCTGCCTGTAAGCATGTACACAGAGGCCAGAGGACATCTGGTGCCCTGCTCTATCATCTCTGATTTATGCCCTTGGCAGGGTTCCTCACTGAACCTGGAGCTAGGCTGCTGACGAGCAGTCCCCCCGTCCATGCCTCCCATAGCACTGGGAATATGGGCACATACAAGGCATATTCAGCTTTTTATACAGGGGCTGAGGGTAAACCTCAGGTCCTCATGCTTTCACAACAAGTGTCCTCCCTCCCTATTGATAGGAAGATGATTCCCACCCAAGTAGACATAGACACTTCCTGTTATCTTCAGTCATAGAAGGAACCATCATTTTTTGTCTTATTAGAAAATATGTTATTTTGACCCTTCAATTCCCAGGCTTCCAACTCTGGTCATATTCATTGTTCTCATATAATGCATTTCTTCTTGAGATTTCAGATATTACAGTAGCCATAGATACTACCTTTTGAAACCTTCATTTCATATCCATCTCCCCAGTTAGAGGCCTTTTCCCTGATGACCCCATAGACATGACCTGTGAGCCATTAACAGTAGCAGATGGAGAAAGAGGGTGTGGGAGGATATGGAAACAGAAGCTCATCCAGTTGCTTAAAGGTGGATTTGATATAAGTAGTGTGTGGCACAAAATTAGCTAGCATATGTTTAGGGACCGAATTGAAAGGGTTAATGCTAACTTGAAGGTACAGGTGGCAACATCCATTTCAGAGTGTTCGGCAGCGTGTTGTCAGGACTGTTTCTCATGTGCGAGTGTTTTCTCTCTCCTCCCTTGAGTGAGGCTGACTTTGTTGTCCTCAATACCTTTCTCCCACCTCCCTGGGGCAGGTTCTTATTCTGAAGTCAGGCACTGTGGGTGACATGTATGGGGCTACCTACCATAAGCAGTATGCATAAAGCCGCCGTCTCATCCCTACCACACACTTGCTAGGTGGAGAGGCTAGAATTTCAGGATCACAACTGGGGAAAGGCAGCAGTTGTAAACAAGTTGCCCAAGGGCATTGGCTCCTGAATGGCAGTCCCCAGCAGTTGGACTCAGAGCTCACCCCAGTATGTTTCCCATTGAGTGTTGTGCTCGGATGGGGTCATCAGAATGGAATTTCGTTGGGAAACCTCCCCCTTGCCCTGTTGCAATGTCTCTTGTGTATCAAGGGCTCTACTCTCAGGCCTGGTGCCAGAGAAGGAGACAGTCGGGAGCCCCCAAGGACTTTCCCTAACCTTGCAGATTGGCTGGAAACTTGAAGCAAGCACTTTGCTCGGTTTAGGTTTAAGTTCCTTCCCAGAACACTGAACACACTTTTCTGTCATCTCCAAGCTCCTTCCAATCTTAGCATCCCAGCTTCCTGAGGCCCTTTTCATTGCACACACAAGAGTCAGTTGGGCCTATGAAGTGGACTGGCTCTCATCTATCAAGTTCTCCAACAAACCCAACCCTTGTGTGTCTACCCAGCGCTGGGTGAGGTCCTGATGCTGGGTAGAGTTAGGTTCTCTGTGGTGGTATGGCCCTCATGAGGAGGACTCTGGGCTTGAGTGAGGCTGAATAACAGTCTCAGCACAACACAGTGAAGGTTCCAGGAGCTAAAGTACAGGCCCCAGAGGAGTGAGTAAAAGAGAAGTAACCGAACTCAGAGTCCAAACAGAACATTCAGAAAACTCTTCAGCAGGACTGTCTGCTTCCTTCCCTCGCAGTGCTGTTCGAACATGTCAGTGGGGTTTGATGGTCTGTACAAAGCTTCTCTCATAGGTCCTGTGTTCCCTCCTTTGGAGTTTATGGTGTTTTTCAAAACAACACCAACTCTCCCAACAAAACAAAATGCTTTTACTTTTTCGGGGGAAAAAAAAAAGAGAACTATCTTTTGTTTCCTTGAGAATAAAAAGACTTGAGCACATTTTATGCATGCAGGCCATTATTTTCCAGTGGCAGCTCAGAAGGGCCCTCCCCCTCTTTTGTGTGGTCAGACCTTTCAATTATTTAAGAACATACCCTGGGGAGTTGGTATGCACTATACAAAAATAAGAGTGGGGTCCAATTCAAGCGTGTGAATCAACAGAACCACTGTCTTCATACTGTGTGGTATTACAGTCCGTGGGCACAGTGCTAGAAGCATGGACAGCAAGATGGTTTCCCAGCCGTGTGTCTCCTGTTAAGCCTTTGACCCATCTTCAGCATGACCCACCTCTACCAAGCAGGCTTCCCCAAGAGCCATCTAGGAAACCACCTGGGCCAAGAGAAACGGTATATTAAAATGGTCAAAAGTGAAACCCTTGTAGTCATCTGGGTGACTGGGGACCAGGCCCAGCCTTGCCACTTGCTAGCTGTGTAAACCCCATCAAGCTATACAACCTCTCTCTCCCTGCCTCAATTCTTCCTTGAAACAGGCCTCAGAAGGGGATGTATAGATAGATGAAGACCCTGGCATGGATGAATGTCTGTGGTGGTGTTGGTCACAGCCCTTGTTACTTCCAGTAGTGTCCCACAGTGTCCCCAAGCTCTCCCATCTCTGAACTGTCATAGTCAGAAGTCATCTAAAGTACCAGGCACTCTGGGATGCCTTCAAGCCAGTAGCCTTGGAGGAAGGAAGAAGGCTGGGTGGCCTTCAACTGATGGTCTTCCGGGAGCCCTCACTGGGCCATTAGCCTGATGGGAAATGAGAAGCCACCCCCTGGTCCTTTCATGCCCTGGTCCTGTGCCCAGTTTGGAAGAAAGCTTATTCATACCTCACTCTTATAAGACAGGCAGCCATTTGTAACATCCTGACAGTCCCCCCAAGCAACTGGCTCATATGCGTATAATCACAGTGATCATAGTGACAAATAGCTGTAAAAGGAGTGACAGTGGCCCCGGTCGGGGTCTGTCTTCAAAGCCAAAGTTCAACCTCCAATGTGCTGCAGGGAAACCTGCCAACTCTAGACCTTCTTGCCAAGCCAGCCTCCCCATTATAGGAAGCCAAATTGCCATGGCAGCCCCTGGCCCTGGGCCTCAACATTATCAGGCAGCCCAAGCTTGGCTGTAAGCCTCCCTTGGCCCACAAGTACCAGAGGCACCTGCATCTGTCCCCATTGGTGACAGACCCAAGAGATTCTCCTATCTAGTCTGTGGTCTCTAAACCTGGTCTTCAGCCCAAAGCTGGACCCCTACACCGAGGCCAGTACGAGCCAGCAAACCTAAGTGAGTTATGTAGCATAATTGACTCTGAGCCCCAGACCATCACTGCCCAGTAAAAATGAGATGGAAATCATAGGCACATTTAGCATGCACTTTTTAATAGTCACAAAAGAAACAGAAGAAAGTAATTTCGCTATATCTTATTTAACCCAGTAAGCCCAAACTTAAAACTTGCAAATGAGCTTTTTTTTCTATTTTTTAAATGAAATTATCAAAATCTTATAACTATTTTACACCTAGAGACATTTCAGTTTAGACTGACCACATCTCATAAGCTTAGTAAATACATGGCTAATGGCCACTGGACAACATGGGCTGCAGGCAGCTCCAGGCGACAGCATCCCAGATCTGTGGATCTGATCACTTGTCTTCAAGAAGAGCTCTCTAGTAACTGTTTCCCTTCACCCTGTGGGTTTTGGTTCATTAGAGATGTTTATTCATAGCAGCAGATCCCTGAGGGAAAGTGTGATTTCCTGTGGAAAGGATGTTTTGGTGGTGAGGTTGCACACTGTGCCCTGGAACTGAGATCACGGGGTGTGTGGGCTGAGGGCACACCGGAACTGCTTGGGGAAGGAATGCTTGGGCTGCCCTCCAAATTCCACCTGAGAGCTCATAGTGACTGCAATCTTCATCTGGTGGCTGACCAGGCAGCTCAGTGGGGCCAGCAATGCAGTGAGCAAAAGAAAAGCCATCGGCACTTGACGTTCTCCTTCTGTATGCTTTGGGGAAGGGACAGGGTGTTATCAGCAGGGGACATGGGAGGCTAATGCTGCAGAAATAGAAGGAGAGGCATGAGCCAGGGCTGAGTGGTGGGGAAAGGGAGAGGAACTCTGTAGGTGGCTGTGACCTTTAGGAGGGGTAGCTCAGTTTAAATGGAAACTGGACTCCCAAACCCTCTGACAGCTTTCTAGACTCAAACATGACTTAGCACCATGTGAAGCGAAGAGTCTGACTGGCAGGTGTGCTCGGGTGTTCATGGCACATAGAATATGCAATAGACAGTTGTCATGCAATAAACGGTTGCTATGAATGGTGACTCGTGCTAATATCCCAGCACTCAGGATGAGTTGGAGGCCAGTCTGAGCTGCATGGTAGCAAGGCCCTGAAAAGAAGCAAAGTCCAAATTCCTCATTTACTTAGGCACCTTTTAAGTTCAACATCAGCTTCCTGGGACAGTGAGTAACACAGATTATGGGAATTGACTTTGTACGCTGAGGAGAACAGTTTATGCAGTTGCTTTCAAAACATCGTCATACCACCATACTTTAAACCATTTGAAATTATTTTAGTCCCCTTTAGACTGATCTTCAATGTCCTTTGATAATATCTTTATCAGGTCCAGCATAGATATATTAGAAAGCCACAAAATTCTCTTAATGTAAATGAACGAGCATGCAGAAACCACTTAATCATTGAGTGGATTTAGACAAGCCTTTTAACTTTTTGAGCCTGTTTTCTCTTCTATAAAATGGGAATAGTCATGTTTCCCTATCGTGTGGCATAAGATTACGCAAGATGTGCGTAAAGTATCCCACATGTAGTAGTTCAAAAAAACAAATGGACTTTTACTCTCTGAACAGGGTTTTTATTGCTTTCTGTTTGGTCCAGATGGGTTTTGAAGAAAAGGTATGAGGTATAGCAATATGCTATTAGTGGGGTAACTGACTGTCGTCACTAACGTCTCCATCATTTGCCACTGTGGACATCTGCTCACTGCTAGCAAGCAGAGGTGAAGCAGCCCTCCTTCATCTTTCATCCCAGTCATCCGACCGGGATCTCCAGAATCACCATGGCAGAAGCAAATGAGCCTGGAACTGCCTCAACCAGGAAGTAAAATACCACTTCCTCTCTCTGTCCATACCCTGAAGTTTTTCTATTTATAAGTTTAAATCTATCTGTATCAAAGGGTTTACTAAACAAAGCATGAGAAGTTGATGAACCATGAAGAGCATTTATAAAAACCAAAGTAGAGGATTCATATCCTTAAAATATAAATAGCAAAGGTCCCTGCAGTCTGTGTGAGGGTAAGGATCTTGTCCTTTTCACAGCGTTTTTCTACCACTTTTCCCACCACCTCCAAAACAGTGAATGGATGGGCCTGTCGATCAGGATTGCCAGGCACTTAACTGAAGAGAGAAACACAGGTGTCTAATTCCCATGTGAATAAAATGCAAATAAAAAGACTATTGGAATATCACTTTCACTCATCAAATTGGCACTTTGGGAAACAATGGCAGTAAGTGCTGTTGGTGAAATTCAAGGGCACAGATTCAACATATTTTTTTACTGCCAACAGGGACGCACTGTGCTGCCCCACAAGCAATCTGACAGTGCCCACAGCTTTACGTTTGAACCAACAGTTCTACTCACAGGAATTGATCCTGCAGAAATAAAGGCTTTTGCAGATTCATGGCCTACTGTATTTTAAAATGTTATATGTATAAATGTTCCGCCTGCATGTATGTCGGTGTACCACTCACATGCCTGGCACCCATGAAGAACAGAAATGGAGGTCAGATGTCCTGGAACTGGAATTACAGACACTTGTGAGGTGCCCTGTAGGTGATAGGAATCAAGCCTGGGTCCTCTACCAGAGCAGCAAGGACTCTTAACGACCCAGCCATCTCCCCAGACCTCAGTGGTATACTGTTGAATAAAGTAACTGTAGGCTAGCAGGCTGGCATAACTCCATTTGTAAATTTTCTTATTAGTTAATTCTTACTGAGAA
This sequence comes from Lophiomys imhausi, assembly GCA_907164525.1. Lineage (NCBI taxonomy): Eukaryota > Metazoa > Chordata > Mammalia > Rodentia > Muridae > Lophiomys > Lophiomys imhausi. Next base: position 1,471,936 of record CAJQZJ010035090.1, on the reverse strand, counting down.
TAACAACCATCAGGGATAAGTCAGTAGAAATTAACTTACTGACAACTGATGCCCTATCCCTAAACTAAACATTATACCCATTCAAAAGCACATGGTCTGTCTTGGCGTTAGTTTTTCAGATTTATTTGTTTTACGTGTTTGTGCCCCTGACTGTATATATGTGCACCACGTACATGCAGCTGCCTGCAGAGGTGAGAAGAAGGCACCAGATTCCCTAGAAGTAGAGTTTCAGGCAATGCTGTGCACTTGGTGTAGGTTTTGGGTGCCAATCCTGGGCCCTCTGCAAGACGAGCAAATGTTCAAGCAGTGAGCCATGTCTCCAGCCCCCTCTTGTGCTTTTTAAATATTAAACCCAGCTCGCTGTCTAAATATGTTTCACCAATGAGGATAAGTTGATCTCCCTTAAGACAGTCAGTGACATCTCCAATCGAATCCACAAGAAGAATCTGGAAACAGGATTTGGGTAGTATATCCTGGAATGGCAGCTATCGGTGTGCTCTCTGAAGGGTCCTTCTGTGCAAAAGTAGAGGCAGAATTCTGCACCACCTCATTAGAAAGAGCTGTGCTTGCACCCCTGTTTGACTTACCCTCTCCTGGCAGGAGCTGTTTGAATGACGGCTGCACATAACTGCTGCATTTGTTTTCACACAGATCATCGCTTACCAGCCGTATGGAAAATCTGTGGACTGGTGGGCGTACGGCGTGCTGTTGTACGAGATGCTAGCCGGGCAGGTAATGTCTCACTACACGTTTGCGTTTGTTTGTTGCTGTTGCATGTGCTGTGACTTCCGCTCGGCAGGGGCAGTGACTGCAGAAGGACTGTTGCTCCAGACCCCTGGCCCAGGGAGAGAGGAGGAAAGCTCTGAAGAGCAGATGATAACCTTGTGGTCATAAAAACTCCAAATGTGAAGTCACTGTCTGGAGTGTGGACATAGTAGCCACTCTGCTGTGTCCCCTGCAAATTTGTGACAGTGGTGGTCACTGTGAGTTTTTCAGGATCTTGAGAACTGGGATTGGGTTACAGTTCACTACAATTTGGTAAACAAAGATCACCCCAGCCACTGATTATGACTTATGAAAGGAAGAAGTCAGCGGAACTCATTGGTAGCCCTTCCTCCCTCGCCTCGCTCACCATTAGCACTGGAGGATCACTTTCGCCAAAGTCCAACAAGGATGAACTTCCCCTTATGAAAAGGCACACTGCCGGGCGGTGGTGGCGCACGCCTTTAATCCCAGTACTTGGGAGGCAGAGGCAGGCGGATCTTTGTGAGTTCGAGGCCAGCCTGGTCTACAAAGTGAGTCCAGGACAGCCAAGCATACACAGAGAAACCCTGTCTCGAAAAACCAAAAAAAAAAAAGAAAAGGCACACTGGGTTTCACTCAGGATGAGACTTTTATCAGAGAACAGAGTGTGTTGCTTAGCATGTCACTTCCCTATGCAATGGCTTCAATGTCTGAGCCACCGCAATACACCCTGACTGTTTTGGTAAACAAACTCCAGGTCTCAGTGGCTGCCCCAAGTTCTCCATATGGTCCTCTGCAGCCGGCCCAGGTGGCAGGCAGAGAGGGAGAGTCCAACCCATAGGCATTCAAGGATTCAGGGACAGCTTTCTCCTCGCCTTTCTCTCTGCTGTGGTTGAGAGCCTCAGGGTCCTCCACTGACACACCTCATTTCAGCCAGTGATGAATAGAGAGTGAGGGAACAGTCACAGGGAACGTTTTAGAATCAGGCCTAAGTGCTGGCTGTCACTCCTGCCTATGTGGCACGGGCCACTTGACTCCCCTTGGCTGCAGGGAGGGCCAGGATGCAGAGCTGTCTGAGAGCTTGGCTGGAGATAGTGGGTTTAATGAAGGCTTGGGGGATCTCTGACTTTACTCCTGTTCTGTCACTTTTTTCTGCTGCCATGATAAGACATCATGACCAAAACAACTTATAAACGAAAGTGTTTAATTTGGGGCTCCTGGTTACAGAGGGTTAGCGTCCATGACCATCATGGTGGGGAGCATGGCAGCAGGCAGGCAGGCACGGTGCTGAACAGTAGCTGAGAGCTCACATCATTACAAGTAAGAGGCAGAGAGAGCTAACTTGGGATGGAAAGTCCACCCCTACTGTCACACCAGCTCCTACAAGGCCCCAGCTCCCAATCCTTCCCAGATAGTTCTGCCAACTGGGGACCAAGTATTCAAACATATGAGTCTGTGGGGGCCGTTCCCATTCGGATCACCACAAAACCCAACTTCTTTTTTTAATTCATAGAACACTGAGGGGGTGCTGGGGACCTTGACCTTAGAGACAAGAACCTAATAATCAAGAATGGTCAGAAGTGCCCATGCTGAGCAGCAAAGACAAATGTCTCTGGGGAGAAAATGCCCACCATTCTGAGATGGTATATTCATTACCCATAATTTATTTGCACACTGAGTGTTTCCTATATACCGTGAGGACAAATTAGACAGAAATCCTCGCCTTCATGAAGCTCAAAGCTTAGAGAAGGAGAAAGAGAATAGACTAATTAGATAAGGAAAACATGATAATGATAAACTGAGAGGAAAAAGCATGTAGCCTTGTGTAAGAAACCGGAGGGAAGCCACTAGTGTGGCTGGAGCAAAATAGTAAAATACAGCAAGCAGATCTCTGACCATGTGGACATAGTTGTCATCTCAAGACTTCTGCTCTAGGACAGGAAGCCTGTCCTTTATGTCTCTGTTATTATGTCATATCTAATATGTACTTAAATGTTTTTTTAGATATGGAAAAAATGCAAACACTGCCAGCATTCAGTCAGTATTCCTTAATGCTGTTAAGATTTGAGTGACATAGAGTGGTTGTTTGTTGGTTTGTTTCTTTGTTTATTAAGGTCCTTCCCCCCAAAAATCTGAGAATTCCTCTCAGGTAGAATACCTCAGGGTGTAAGCACAGAAAAGCAGGTTATACAGTGTACTCACTGTCTATGGCACACAGATGGGGAGGCATAGGTTGCCTGTGCTGGAAGTCAGTTTCCCATCTTGAAAAGTTTGGCAACAAAATTTGACTGTGAATTACTAACCACCCAGGAACGCTGCTGATCATGTGGGCAATGTACAGTGTAGTCCCCTCCTTGATTCTGAGCGCTGAGCCATCAAGGCCAGAAAACAAGCCCCGTCCTCATTATGAGTCACATTTGCATACTCCAACCAGCCAGTCAAATCAGCTAGGCAGACACATAGGCTGGGTTTCTAAGGGTTCTCCATTTTCCAAGAGTATCCATACCTTGACTCCTTATTGGCTGATAGAAGGGTTTCAGAGCAGTCCTCTTTTCCTCCTCTCCTTCCTCCCTTCTTTCCTCCCACTCTCTTTAACTCCTTTCCACCTACCTGCTTTTCTTCCTCCCCAGGACTACCCAGGCTGCATTCTCTGGTGAGGGAGCCCAGTAAGTAAGTCTCCTTTGGGCCTTGTGGTGACAAAAGACTTGATAAATTCAGCATAGAGATGGTACAATTTGTTTTGGCTCACAGTTTGAGGGTACAGTCACAGCAGCGGCTGCTTGAGATAGCCATGCACCTTGCATCCCAGTCAGGAAGCAGAGACAGATGAATGCCAATGCTTGGCTGGCTTTCCCCATTCTGTTCTGTCCTGGTCCTCTGCCCATGGAATGTTGACATGCACATTTAGGGCGGGTCTTCCCAGATCAGTTAACCAAGGCTAGAAACTCCTCACAGGTGTGCCTGAGCATTCATTGCCACAGTGATTAGGAAGCTAATCAAGTTGACAGGAAGAACTATCACAGGCCTTGTGTGCAGACCCTGAGATAGTATCCAGGCCTTCCAAGGAGGTCTCTCTCATCCCTATTGCCATGCCCAGGGCTTCCATACACCTTCTGACCTATTTCCCATGTTGTTTCTCAGAACCACTTAGCCTGCCTTGCATGCATCCCCCAAAGTCTCTACTGTATTGAAAAGGGTAACAGTCCTGAAAAGTGACACCTGCAAGGTTCCCAACATGCTGGTACCTTGCTGGGCACAGGCCACAACCTCTGCTCCTGATAGCTTCATCTAGCTACCTACAAACAGCACAGTCTCACAGCCTCAAAAAGTGAAGTGAATTCCTGGTGTGTCTGTGACTCAGCCTCGGGTGTCACTCAAATACCCCTAATCCCTCACGGCCATAGGGACTCAGCAACAAGAATAGATAGATAGATAGATAGATAGATAGATAGATAGATAGATAGATAGA
>CAJQZJ010035090.1:1458471-1467713 GCA_907164525.1 Lophiomys imhausi | reverse complement strand
AGATAGATAGATAGATAGATAGATAGATAGATAGATAGATAGATAGACAGATAGATGCTCTGAGAAGGAAGATTGATTACTAGCTTGTCTGGGGAATTTAGGCACTAAATTTGTCTTTCTTAACTAAAAGAAGGCTTAAAAAGTGGCTGGTTGCAATCCCATATGCCTTTGGCTTATCAGTTGTCAGCAGCCAAGTGGGGCTATTAAGTCTGAATAAGCCTGAGTCTGTATCCAGTTTCTGAATGGCTTGACAAACATAATTGCTTTGGGGAGGGGCATTAATAGTGCTCTTGTGGCCCTCTGGTGAGCTCATTGCAGCTCCAAGTGTTCACAGTATTTGTCATAAGGGGACTGGCCCTCTCATCTCTGCATTCTTTTTTTTTTTTTTTTTAATAGCTGTTTATCAGTACTAGGTGCTTCATCTCAGTAATTGGAGCTTCAGCCCAAATGGTCTATGTGTGTGTCCCTCTCTCCTCCTCCTGGGTCCTAAGCAATCTGCAAATCAACATGGCAGGGCCCTAACCCATTGCCTGTTAGGAAGTGATTCAGGAATCATTTTATACTGTGGGAGCCATCACCTTATTGGTCTGATTAAAGCTTAGAGCTCTCGAGTGGGATGTGGTGTACAACACGTTCAGAAAATTTCCCAAGACTTGTTAATGGGGAGCTGAGCTCAGAACACTGTGTCCAGATCTGTGGACATTTAAAAATAGCCGTGGGAATGGGGGTAGTAGGGGAGAGAAGCAATCTGAAACGGTCATGTACTAAGTACCTAGGCAGCAGATCTCCCCACATTGTAGTAGCTGACATTACTAGAAGGAAGATGGATGTAATTATAACCTGCCACCACTGATCTGCCTTCAGCACCAAGACCTGAGAGTAGGTAATTATCTGTAAAGAGGCCCCTGGGATGGGCTGGAGAGTCCTAGCAAGAACATAAACACATTCACATCCTTTCGTGTGTAATTCCACACCTGGGACGTTGTTCCTCAGAAGTAATTCAGAGGGAAAAAGAGCTGGCATGTGGAGATGTTTCTACTAGTATCTGTTATTAGAACATTATGTTGGAAGCAATTGTGAACGCACCCAAGGACCCATGAATTCATCTGAAGAGATCTTGGTAGCTCTCAGGCTCTGAATGGGAACACTGCTGGATACCAAGAAAAATGTGTCTGCAACAGTGAGGAAAGCAGAGAATTCAGATAGTGTCTTATTTTCAAATACTACAAGAAAACCTGAGAATCCATGGAAAAATAAGAGGATATTTGCATGTAGATATGACAGGAAAACTATACCATGAAATATCTATTATATGCTACTTAAGAAATGGGCAATGGAGCCGGGTGTGGGTAGCACATAACTTTAATTCCAGCATTCGGGAGGCAGAGGCAGGAAGATCTCCGTATTCGAAGCCAGCCGGATCAACAAAGGGAGTTCCAGGACAGCCAGAAAACCCTGTCTCAAACAAACAAACAAAAACCCTCATCATTCTGCCTGCCACTAGCAAGAACTGAACAATGACAATACCAGTTGCTTTGCCTTTGTGCATGGAGGAAGTCACATAAGACACCACCCCTAGTGAAATTACAGGTGACTAAAAACTTCAGGGAGGGCCGGGCGGTGGTGGCGCACGCCTTTAATCCCAGCACTTGGGAGGCAGAGGCAGGCGGATCACTGTGAGTTCGAGGCCAGCCTGGTCTACAAAGTGAGTCCAGGACAGCCAAGGACACACAGAGAAACCCTGTCTCGAAAAACCAAAAAAAAAAAAAAAAAAAAAAAAAACTTCAGGGAGGGGCTGGAGAGATGGCTCAGCGGTTAAGAGCACTGGCTGCTCTTCCAGAGGTCATGAGTTCAATTCCCAGCAACCACATGGTGGCTCACAACCATCCATAATGAAATCTGGTGCCCTCTTCTGGCCTGCAGATATATCTGTAGACAGAACACTGTATACATAATAAATAAATCTTTAAAAAAAGAAAAAAACTTCAGGGAGTAGGAGAATTAGTCTTCTCTAGAGATGATTATCCTATATAGTTATCTAATCCCAAATAGTCAGCCCTAAAAATATTCACATAACCAACAATAAATTAACTCAGCAGCTTGAATTTATATATTTATTCACATACATATATATATATATATACATATGTTTCTGGCATTATCTTGAAATTTGTAATAGTGATGTGTTTGAACACATGTGTGCATACATGTGTGTGCTTGTATGAATGTATATGTGAGGGTTGCATATGCATGTGTTTATATGTATGTATGTAGGCCAGAGATTACCATGGGTGTCTTTCTCAGTTACTTTTCACCTTATCTTTTGAGACCAGGTTTCCCATGGAACCTGGAGTTCACTGATTAGGCTAGCAAACCTATCCAGGGATTCTCCTGTCTCTACTTCCCAGTGCTGAAATTACAAACATGTACCACCATGTTCTGCTTTAAAAAAAAAAAAATAAATGTGTATTCTGGGGTCCAAATTCAAGTCCTCATGCTTGCATGGCATTCACTTTACCAGGTGAGCTGTGTGTCCCCAGGCCCATAATAGTTTTGAATAAGGAGCCAAAGATCTACAAAGAGTGTAGCCTCTCTTGACTCAAAACCCGAAAATGTTATACTGGGAGGTGGCCAGCCGATGATTGGGAACTGAGCCTGTGCCCTATACACCTCCAACACACCATTTATCCTGCAGAGAACACACCCACCTCAGATCCAGACCATGCAGTGCTCCAGGCAGGATGCAGCCCACAGCCCAGATGAAAACTTAGCATGTTTGTCTTAGTTGTGAAAACCTCCTTGACCAAAGCTCAGGCACTCTTTGGGTTCCTCATTAGGGAAAATGAGATGTTGTGTGGGTGTCAAATAAGATGTATTGAGAGGATGGATGGCCTGTTACAGGGCCAAGAAGATGGTGTGTTAGACTGCAGGCCAGGCATCATTGTAGCTCTTGGCCAGCACAGCCCTACCCCAGCAGAGACCAGCTGCAGCTGCACTCCCTGCTGACCTGCCTTGTGAGTCCCTCCCATAGCCTGCATGGTAGGCTCTGCCCCTGTTCTGCCCTGACTAATTCACATCCAGACTCATTTTACTTCTCCTCATCCACCTGCACACAGCCACCAAATCACAGGTGCTCTTTGAAGGGCATTTGCAACCGGAAAAGAAGCTCACTGTTTATATTTAGAGAGTGAGAGAGAGAAAAAAATCACCAGTCATCAAAACCTCCATTCTCCCCATGCCCAACCCGAAGGGAGGGCTCCTTATAGACTTGGTGTCTTTCCCTCAGAGCATGTGACTCTCCTGCCCTGGCTCCATGCCCTGTTCCCCTTAGAAACTCTCTAGCAGGGATGCCCCTGACATCTTTATGTTAAGCTCAAGGTTAGTTGTACCTAAGGGAATATTTACGATTTTCCTATAAGTCCAGCCCTCCTGGGTACATCCCATCAGAGTGAGAATGATAGAATAGCCCCAGAAGGCAAAAGATGCAATGCAGAAAATGTTTGAAGGACACCTTGGGCAGAGACAGATTCCTGAGTCTCCCTTCTTCTGCCTCAGTAACAGCTGTGAGCACCCATCCTTGAGCTTAGTCTGAGTACCACCCACTGGGCTCCGAACTAGCCAGAAACCCCACTATAGGAATGGCTGTGTAATGGCTGTTTGAGTGTGGGCATCCAGCTGGGAAGTAGAAGTAGAATTCTGGCCCAGAGTCATGTGACCTCAAAGCCAAGATGGTCCGTGGTATCAGCAGTACTCCGTTTTTCAACGTGGTGATTGCAAGTCCACTAGAAAGGACAAAGGACATATCCAGAGCTAGCCCTGTCACTGCCACCAAGCAGTTACCTGTCTCGTCAGGTCAGAAGGGCCCCAGTTCTTCTCTGGCCTGTTCTGAAGTTCCCTTCACCTCAAGTAAAGACAGAAAGCATTCTCTGCACCCTCCCACACACACATACCCTCTAAACACAAAGCCATCTGCAAAGTGACTTGTTCATAATTAGATTTTTAGCACATAATTACAAGATTAATGGATTAATTATAACTTATTTGCAAATCACTAACTGCGTTACTCCAAAACATTTTCCCTAAAAAATTATTTTTGGTTGCCCAGGGCAAAATAATGAAAAGGACAGTTAAAAAATGGGAAACTTACAACCAGCGGCCTAATTAAAGATAATCAGATCAGCCTCCACGTTCACTGGGATAACCTTACTTACCCCCTGTGGCGTATGGGGAAATCTGGTCCATTTCTTCTCACAGATCTTTAAGCACTGTGGTAAGACATTACTCCTGTTTTCCCTTCTTTGCCTGGAATAGCCTCCATTTGATGGTGAAGATGAGGATGAACTGTTTCAGTCTATAATGGAGCACAACGTGTCCTACCCCAAGTCCTTGTCCAAGGAAGCTGTCTCCATCTGCAAAGGAGTAAGTACACCCAGTTTCTTTTCTCATCATCAACCAAGATGGCTGGCAGGGGAGATACCCTTTTCACACCTGATGTTGTTTTTGAGACAGGGTCTTGCTATTTAGCTCAGTCAGCCCTGAACTCCCTATGTAGCCCCAGGCTGGCCTTGAACTTAGAACACTCTTGGCTAAACTTCCCAAGTGCTGAGATCACAGCTGTGTGCTGTCATGCCCAGCTTCCTTTTCCAGCCTTCTAAGAAAGACACTAGAACTATCACAAATACATGTCGCTGCAAAGTTTGGTGACATAGGGGGACAGAACAGACTCAAATTCCAGTACTCCAAATGCCTTCACCCATTCTCTTATTCTACTTCAGTTCCCAGTCCATTTCTTAGCTTTGCAGTGTGGGGGGGGGGTCCACTAGAAGTAATTATAGCTCAGTCAGTAAAGTGCTCATGAAGACCATAGTTCAGTCCTTGGAGCCCATGTAAAACAGCCAGGCATGGTGGCATATATATACTGTTGAAGCAAAAGCAGGTGGACCCCGAGGCTCACTGGGCAGCCAGCCTAGCTCCAATCCATGTGTTTGTTCCAAGGAGGAACAACACCCATGGTTGGCTTCTTCACACAGGCACGCACTCATACACCTTCTGGCTTCCACACATATAACCACAGTCACACAAATAAAGAAATAATCACAGGCCCTTGGGGAGTGCTAATTCTTACATCTGGCCTCCTAATTAATTCTTCTAACTAATTCTCATATATATATCTGTGATATGGTTTATTCATTTTCTCTCTTAAGATACACATATGAAAATGGGTATAGACCACCATTGTAGTTGCTATCACCCACCACCCCAAGATAACCAGTATTAACCACACAGATTAATCATGCCTGTCTTAGTCTTTGCACAGATGGGATTCCTCAGTATGTGCCCTAGACCTTGGCTCTTTAGCTCAGCTAAATGTGGGCACATGGCTGTGTGTTGCTATGTTTCCTTCTGCCATGAAGAAGATTGCTGAGTGGTTTTTGCTGTGTGGACATTGGACAGTTTATCCCCGCATTCCACTCAGTGGGGAGGGCACTTGGCATTGTTTCTGCCTTGACTGGAGGCTGTAATAAATAGAATTGATTTGAACCTTCTGGGTCCTTGGCCAACTCTCCTTTAAGGGAGATGCTAGCAATTTAACTGGTGGCAGTAACTTAATTGGTCTTTAGTGATCAAGTTTTAAGTCACAAAATTCCTCTTTAAATTTATCAAAGGAGAGTGTGCCACACTCAGTGTTTCCTGTCTAGTGTGTTTGGCGGTCAAGGCCACGGTACCTATGGCAGCTGGGGAGCCCCTGATGTGGAAAAGCCCAGGGTTGGCACCTCCCTCTGAGTCCTACCTCAGATACTTTGAAATGACTTACTTGCCGTCTTTGCTGCAATGTGTGTTTTCCTAACCCATGAGCCTGACAGTATTTTGGGCAATAAAGAGGAATGTGATGTGCTACACCATCCCATGTGACGCTGGCCTGAGGTACCTTCAGTATACCTACTGATCTCATGCCCTATTTTTTTTTTTGAATCAGGCATGCATATAGATAACATGAACTCTTGTTCCCTCCTTCCTCTCCCACCTTTCTTCCTGTCTTCCCTTCCCCTTTGGCAGTGCTAAGGATTGAACCCAGGGCTTTATACACTGTAAAGGAAGCTCTCTACCATTGTGCCATGTCCCCAGTTCCCCTTCCCCATCTACACACAGAATGACAGATTCAAAGCACATGACACATGCAGATGCCTGCTTGAATTTTTATTCCATTCGGTCATTGGTTCCAACTGCTTCTTTACTGTGAAAATCACTACACAGAGGCCACACTTGCCACAACACATGTATTTTTCTTGGTGGACTTCCAGAGTCCTTCTCAGGCATCTATGCGGAGGCAGAGCTGGCGGGGGAAGGTTCTGGCTCCAGGAGGCTACTGTCACCCATCTGTGTCTTTGTCTTTTTCTCTCTCTCTAGCTTATGACCAAACACCCCGCCAAGCGGCTGGGCTGCGGGCCAGAGGGAGAGAGGGATGTCAGAGAGCATGCCTTCTTCAGGAGGATCGACTGGGAGAAGCTGGAGAACAGGGAGATTCAACCGCCATTCAAGCCCAAAGTGGTGAGTCCAGAAAAGCCAGCCAGAATCCTGAGCCAGTGTCCCTGATCTCAGGCATGGCCCTCCCTCCCTTTCTCTGGGAAGCTAGTGACCTTGGCCTTGGTAGAGTAAGAAAAATGGCTGCTCTGTGCACAGTCCTGGAATCTGACGGCCAGGATTCCACTGCTTTTACAGAGTAAGGACAGAGGGACAGACTCTTAGCACTCCTCATCCTCTAAAGGATGACCACAGAACAAACACCCTGGCCATTGTCATCAGATTCTGCACTGGGTTCTGGGGATACTGTACCCTGCAGAGCTTTCCTTACCTGGTCCTTAACAGGATTCAGGCCTGTCTCCTAGATCTGTCTGCTCCACAATCCTCCCCCGCATCCTGCCCCTGACCATGGGGTCCTGAACTCCACGTAAATCTCCACCAGCTCACAGGCATGGACACAGTACCTACAGTGGCTTCTGCATCCACTGAGGGGAGTGGGCAGCCAACACCCATGCCACCATTGCTGTCTTTATTCAGCTTCCACTATTTGATTCCCACCTGAAAACTCTGTTTAACCCATCTTATGGCAACCCCTGTTCCCAGTGCTTTTCAAGCCTTAGTTCATATACGCCTCCCAACACCCCTGTGAGACAGACTTGCTTGTCCCCGCTTTGCATTTGAGAAAACCAAAACACAGAGAGGTTCGATAACTCGCCAGAAGACATAGCTGGCAAGTGTTAAGAGGATACGTCAGGGTCGCGTCCCTCTCAGTATGTTGGTGACAGTCATGTAGCTCCTTCTGGTGTGAATGGCAGCCAGAGTGCCCCTTCTCAAGATTTCTGTCCCCAGAACTAAACTAAGTGCCTCTCAAACGCCAACTCCTCACACACCCTGCCTGCCACTCCACAGTGCCCAGGACATTTTCCCTCAGAGCCACCTCTTCCCCAAGTCTCAGCCCCACTGAGCCTCTGTCCTGGAGATTGTAAGACAAACTGCCATAGTCCATGGCCAGTGTCAGAAGCCCTCACCCTGTCTCCGACAAGCCTGCCTGAGTAGGCCACGGGACCCCTGCGGTGGCAGAGTTGCTGAGTAGGAGTAGCCCAGCCTTCCTCACATATGCCCCTGTGGCCCCTGCGCCAAGAATAACGCTGGCAGCGGCCATCCTGCTGGACTTTATTCTCCTCAGACGTTTTTAGCACAGACTGAAGACAAACTAAAATTAATCAGGTCAGTTGACTTCCCCCTGAATCATCATTTCAAACAAGCGGCTGGGTAGTCTGCTCCTCCACCAGCCCTGGGTTTTAGTGTTCCACAAGACCTGGTCCTAAGGCTTGGGACAGCAGGGATAAGCTGCAGCAAATGCCCCTGCGGACATTGTTTGGGAGTCTCTTTGTTTACAGCTGCCTTTGTCCTTGTCTTCCTAAGTTAACATGTCAAAGGATCTGCAGTGGCATCTGAAGCAGGGCCTGTTTCTCCACAGAGCAACAGGGCCCATGTGGACCCTGCTTGAAGGTCCAAGCAGAGTCTATCATGCTGAGGAAGGCAGAGTGTCACCAGGCCAACCATAAAGCACAGCTGTCCTAAATGAAAGGTCATTTAGGACAGAGGACAGCTACTTAGTCAAAATCACAATTCGGCTAGCACAGGTAGTAGGGGGAAAAGGTCTGTAAACAGAAGCTACTCTGGGAAAAAAACCCAGCAATTTCAGCCTCCTATTTTTGTAGGTACTTGGCCTTAAACTCATGAGTAGGGAAAACGGGGGTGGAGGGGCTGTCTTAGACAGCTAAGAATGTGAGCTGCTTCCCCTTGGGTCATGGAATGATCTAGAAGCATAGTGATTCTAATATGTAAGCGGTGTTTATTTATTAATTTCCAACAGGCTGCAGTTTGTCAGCTTTATGAAGGAATAAATTGTATTTGGCTGCGAAAAAAAACAACACCCAGAATCATAGACAAAAGCAGAAATGTAGACAGAGTTCCTACAACTGCAGCTTTTGTGAAGAAGGGCCAGAGGCAAGAACAAGGCCCCCTGCTCCTAGTGAGCATCTCTGGCCCTAGACCCTGTGCTCAATCAGGGGACCAGAAAGAATGCCAAGACAGAAGCCAGGATGGAGAGGAGACACAGCCAAGGGAGGAGTGAGAAGCAAGTGGGGTCGGATGTTTTATTTTCTCACAAAGCAGAAGAGTGGAAGCAAAGAGAGAAGTGGGGGAATTCCTGGTCACATGCAGGCCACCAAAGAGCCACCCTTGAGCTCAGTCCCCACCCCAGCCCACCCCCATGCCTCAGACACAGACACAGAGCAGTCGCCTCCTCCTAATTTCAGGTGAAGAGGATCATGCAAGGCTCCCTAGGGTCATTCTGTCTACATGGCATGGTGCTGGTGTGGAAATACCACACCAAGAAGAGTTCAGCATTTGAAAGGTCATTTAGGACAGAGGAAAGCTACTTAGTCAGTCAAAATCACAATACGGCTAGCACAGGTAGTAGGTGGAAAAGGTCTGTAAACAGAAGCAACTCTGGGATGACTTCCCAGCTCCCTCAGTGAAAATGTTTCTCTGGTCCATGGCTAAATGCAAACTCAGAGAAGTCTGAAGAAGGAAAAAAAAAAAAAAGTAGCTGAGCATTCTCCAGCAACACAGAGGGGTGAGCAACACAGGCCTCCCTGTTGTATACACCTAGGCGGTATGGCTGCCAGAGCCTCTGACTTCCGGCCATGTCC
>CAJQZJ010035090.1:1413187-1455961 GCA_907164525.1 Lophiomys imhausi | reverse complement strand
ACACACACACATACACACCACATACACACACACATACACACACACATGCACACACATACATACACATACACATACACACACACACATACACACACACATACACATACACACACATACACACACACGCATACACACACATACACATACACACACATACACACACATACACACACACATACACACACATACACATACACACACACATACACACACACATACACATACACACACATACACATACATACACACACACATACACACACACATACACACATATACACACACACACATAAACACACACACAGGTGTTTTCCTGAACCACTGGAGATTAAGTTGTTGGTGTAATGCTTCTTTAAACATAAGTCATTCTGTACATGTTTTCTAAACTTGAGGACATCTTATGGCACAGTGTTCTTTTAATAAGGAGTCTGCAATGTTAACTTGTATGGAGCAGCAGCTCCCCAGGTGAAGGAGGCAGTCTGTAGAGACTAACTGAGATAATGCCTCTGGCACATCTAATCAGTCCTCTTGAGTGGCAGGCAGATTCATTTTCCTGGTCTTTCCATTGAGCCAGTAACAGGGATGCTAATTAAAACTGAGATTCTCAAGACTCAAGGAGCTTTGCTGACAATTTAAAAACACTAACCCATCCTTAGAGAGACAGATGAAATTGCATCATGGTGTATTAGGGTTTGATTTAAGCCTTTAAATCATTCTCCATCAGCACCTTTCACTGGTGAATTAGAAGCAAGCAATTTCTCCTATTCTTTAATAATTACTCTCCAAAGCTTTTCCTCTTGTAAAAAATGAAACTTTTTAAATGATAATAAATATAAATAAATTGTAAGCCCTAGGGCCTCAGTGGTTAAGGACATTGTACATATAGACCCTGTCTGCCTCAAGCTGACACGTTCACATTGTCCAAAGTCAAGTCCCAACAATGATGGCCACTGTATGAAAGAAAGGCCAAATAGAGTGCACATTTTTATCTCACAGAAAATAACACTTGCTGAGACGGAACCTTCACCCGCATGAGCTTTTAACTTTCAAGGGTATGCTCATTGAAAAAGCCAGGTGTGGTAGCACACAACCATTATCCCAGACAAGCTGAGCCCTGGGGCTCACTCGCCAGCTAGCCTAGCCTACGTGGGAGGTTCCAGACTAGTGAGAGACTCTGTCTCAAAATAACAAGGAAGAGAGATGTTGTGAAGCATGGCAGCTAAGATTGTCCTCTGCCCTCGATGAGCACACTGTTTCAATGCTCATTTACCTGCATATACAAGTGCACCTGTTTGTGTGTGCGCGCACACTCACACACACACACATGCACTCTTTGTTGTGGTTTGTTTGATAAAGTGTTTCTCTGTGCAGACTTACCTATTCTGGAACTTGCTAAGCAGACCATGCTGCCCTCTTTGAACTCAGAGATCCAGCTGTCTCTGCCTCTGCTGGGATTAGTGTGTGCCGTCATGCTTGACTAAGAAAGCACTCACTTACGTGGACTTACATCCTGTGTCTATCAAAAAATTCATCCATAAAATTAGACTCCCTCCAAACAGCATTTGCCCTCCCCAAGATAATGTTTTAAGGCAATAGGTGAGCTCAGTATGTCTAATATCCAAAAAAACCAAAGCCCTTCTCTCACCCCAGGGAATGTTGATCAGAAGTAGAGGAAGTCTCAATCACTTTCAGATTAAAATACTATCCATTTGTGGTCAAATCATCAGCCAAGCAGTAAGAATAGAAAAATGGTCTCTCCCTATCCTTAACTTCTAGTCCCACAATTCATGGCCTTTTCTGTAACTTTCCAGAAAGTTATATGCATCTTTAGACCTGTATAAATGAGACAGTACAGCATTTCACATCTTGCATCTTTCACATAGCAATGTACTGCAGAGGGTCATGGGTTCAAGGCATTCTTCACACAGCCGTTCCTGATTCTCGACATCTCCAATTCCTCTCTTCTGTCCGTTCTTGTTCTCCAGAGTTTCTGTACCAAAATGCACTGGCTTCAGTGGGCATCCAGGCCTTCGGTGAGCACATTTCCAGAACCTTGAGTGACTAAGCAAATTAACCTCACTTTTTCACCATTAACTGCGTGCGCCGCTGCTTGCCCTCATCCTGCATCGAGCCCCTCGCTGAGCATGCTGATCTTCATGGAAAGGGCAGAACAGTAGCCAGACACCCCCCTCCCCAGGGGCTTCTTTCTGTACAGTTGACCTCCCAGGAAGCATAAGGCACATTACACCAGCTTGTGTCCGCCCTTGGCTATTTAACTCACACAGAGAGACACGGGGAATTGTGCAGAGACAGAGTGACAGTCTCACAAATGCTCACACTGTGCAGCAGTGCTGTAGTCTCCCCCACAACAGAGACTTCAGTGTAGGTAAGCATCCTGCCAATGCCAAGGACTCCCTGCCATACCTAACAACTGTAAGAGGCCCTCCCCAGATTCCTACATTTCTTTTTGTGTGTGAGCTTTTGCAGCTAACTTCTGTGCTTCATTTGTTCTGAACCCTCCTGGGAGCTGTGTGGTTTTGCTTCCTAACAGTTATTCTGAGACCACTCATGCTGCCATGCCATGGCCATGGAGTTATGTCTGACATCCCTGAGACACCATTGTGCTTAGACTGACATATGTACTGCACATGCCCAGAGCCTCTCAGGGGTAAGACTCACAGACAAGAAGCCATGCCCTGCAACACGGCTCAGTCTCCTTCCTCTGCCCTTTCATAGAACAAAAGGGTTTGGAAGGCTGCTTGCCTTGCAGGATATGGGTACAGAGCTTTGCAACCGAGCTTCTGCATCCTTCTAGGCTCTGTAACATCTTTACTGTGCCTGACTTCTCTTGGGTTCACTTTATTTACCAAACGGGTGGTATCTTGGTTTCTCTTCTGTCATGTGATAAAATGCCCCAACAAAAGAAACTTAGGGTCAGGGATGGGTTCATTTTAGTCCACAGTCCATTATTTTTGACAAATCAAGGTGTCAAAACCTCGGAGTAGCTGGTCACATCCTGGTGAAGAGAAGAGAAAGAACGAGGGCGCGCATGTTTGCACTCAGCTTGTTCCTCCCACTCAAAAGTTCAGGATCCCTGGCTTGGGGAATGGTGCAATGGGGAATGGTAAGCAGGGCTTCCTTAAGGTAATCAAGACAATCTCTCACAAACTTATCCACAGGCCAACCTGAACTAGACAATCCCTGCCTTCCCAGGTGGTTCTAGGTTGTGTCTAGTTAATGATTAAAACTAATCATCTGGGTAGAAACACCAAAAAGGACAAAGGCTAATTCCTTAATGAAGAGTTAAAAGAGAAGACAGATTGCTAGCAGCATTCATTCATTCTCCAAATACCATCAATTTGCATGCAGGGCTATTGCTACATGTTTATATCCTCTGTCTGTATAATGTTCATTAGAGACATTACAATGTCATCATAATGTCTCATTATTTAGGAAGCCCTTACATATGCTAGGTCCTTCAGCCCTCACCACAGCCTTGGAAGGTGGCTGGTCACATTCCACTTTACCTTTAAAGGGACATGCAATGAGATTCCTAAAGTTGTATCTGGGCCTTTTCATCTTCACTCCACTGTCCCCTCACAAGTATCAGTGCTGCCCAGTGAGCACCAGATGCCCACTGTGCCCAAGGAGATCAGGGGAGCCTGCCTGGGTTTGCACACCAGCCTGCTCAGGTTTGGACTGCTTCTTGATGCCCATTTCTCTTCTGAGTTTGTCCCATACCACCTTGCTGGCAAAAGTTTACATTAGTGAAAGCTGTTAGTGGCCTTTGGAGGTGAATGCCATGCTTATTCACCCCAGAGGCATTGTTCTTAAGCTGATTTAGCTGCGGTGAAGGTCTGCTGGACTAGAACTTGGAAGTCACAAACAACCCAAACTTGCCTGCTGTTAAAGCTGCTGTAGGCTGCCCTTCAAATGGCTGTGATAATGGCTCAGCTTCCCCTCTGTTGAATGTTGGGAGGACATCTGCAGCCAAACTAGCTTCTTATCCCACTCATTCATGTACTTATCCACAGATATCGTTGGGTGCCCCCCTTTTTGTCTCTTATCCCTTACTCATCTCCAAGGCAGCACCTGAAGCTATCTACCCATCAACTGATGATCTCAAAGCTGGATCATAGTCAATGGACAGTATATTCTTAAATATATTATCTTCTGGCCAAGCATCCAAAGAGCTCTGTATTTGCTGGTGCTATTTAAGATCTCTTCATAACATCTTTAAAAACAAGTAGTTCAAGATCTTCTCCAGTTTTCCCAAAAGAGATCATCTGTTTGTGGGCCTGGTTTTGCTTAGAAGTGCAGAAGGTTTCACAATATTATATTTGTGATTATAATATTCATGCTGCCTTCTGGGGGTGTCAATCACTCTGGTATAACCTCCCTTGGTATCCCATCCTCAAACTCACTCCCCAGTTTTTCAAAGGCTGTCTATATTCCCCCTTCTTGCTAGGATATACTCATGTCCCTCATCGGTTTTGTTTGTTTGTTTTGTTTTGTTTTGGGTTGTTTGTTTTGTCTCATGGTTGATGTGTCTGAACTTCAGTGATTAAATTTCTATTCTTTGTCCTCAGCCTGTCCTTGCCTCTGCTCTCACCACTTAAACTGAGGCAGTTTAAGAAAAGCCTTCATTTACTAGACGTGGTTTCTCTCCCTCTCTTTCTTTGAGCCAAGGAAAATTCTTTTCTTTCATATATATGTGTGTGTGTGTGTGTGTGTGTGTGTGTGTGTGTGTGTGTGTGTGTATAGATATGTATATATGTATGTATGTATGGATATGTGTGTATAGATATGGATATATGTATGTATGTATATGTGTGTGTGTATAGATATGGATATATGTATGTTTTGCCTGAATATATGTTTGTGCACCAGGTGTGTGCCTAGTGACCAGGGAAGTCAGAGGAGAGGGTTGGATGCCCTGGGACTAGAGTTACAGATGGCTGTGAGTCACCATATGGGTGCTGGGAATTGAACCTGGGTTCTTTGGATTGAATCCAGGCCCTCTTAAGCACTGAGCCATCTCTCCAGCCCCCAAGCCAGAGAAAATTATAAGGAGAGCCAGGGTAAGAGAAGAGGAAGGCATTTCTGGTGGAGAACAATTTTGAGACTAACAGTCATGTGGTCATTCAGTGTGATCACAGAACAGAGATTGAATTGATCAGGGCTCCATGCTTTCCCCTTAGCTCCAGCTCCACACTCTGTAGTACAGACAGTTCAAGGCTTCAACAAAGAGTTTATCTGTCCCATTTATTACAATACTTGGCTTTATAGGTCCTAGCTGCCTTCGGTATAACTTTTCTTTGAACACTGACCTTAGAATTTGATATCTTCTTACCTCTCCACCTCTCTCCATGTTTGTGTGGATCCCCTTTGTAGATTTTGAGGACTCTTCTTTTAGGGTTTGGGGGTGGTGATGGGGTTGGGCAAAGACAGAGATAGGTGGGACTAAGGTGCAGGGGCTTTTTGAGAGACAGAGAGCATCTTGGGAAGAAGAAAGTTGTGGGAGAAAAAGCCAGGAGCAAACAAGGAGGACATGCCATGGGGTAGATTAAAGAAGATCCTTCCCGAGGCCTGGAACATTAGCATAGTGTGGAGAATAATAGTCCAAAGGGATGTATGTATATATGGGGTCATATTTGGGTAATAGAATTATGAGCTAGCTTAGATGGGCTAGGATTGTGCAACTCAGGCCTAGGCTTGTTAAAATCCATGTGGTGTATGTGTGTATTCATTTATAATGGCAGGTTAAGGATTAACACCACCAAGCCAATTAAATATAAATACTAAGTAAATCATTTAATTAGTGATTTTTTTTTCCTACAAGGGGGTTGTTTTGTTTTGTTTTTAACCTCCTCCTTTGGCTATAAAGCCACTAAGAAAGTTCCCACTGAAAACTAATTTGTGAGCACCATAAAGACAGTATTGAAATAAAGGCCTACATTTATACAATCTTTTCAAAGAACAAATCCATAAATGTAATGCTAGCCAGGCAGGCAAAGAGAACATTGACCTTGGCTAGCCTTGTTCCACTTCATAGGGACACATATTCTCTCTCTCTCTCTCTCTATCTCTCTCTCTCTCTCTCTCCTTTTCCTCAGAATCTCCTTCTTGCTCTGTTTTGCATGGTCAGTATCAGAAAAAGCACAAATGATATCTTCTTATGGGTCCTTATGCCCACCCTTGAAAGCATCTACAGTGAATGCACTTGAAATCTTCCAGGCATTGGGTACCCATCCATCACCATAAGGGAGTTTTCCTCAAAGCCAACCCTGATAAGGTTGTAACTCTTACTTACATCGCTTCTGCGACTTCTCCATGCTCTGCTCCCATGGCTGCTTCTGCCTGGTGTCCTGGCTTAGCCCCTTCACACCAACTACTGGACCTCTCACTACAGTCTAGATAAGTGGAGTCCAGTGTTTTGCCATAGTTGCACTATTGACACTTTCAAGCCAATAAGTCTTTGGGGGAGAGGGGAAGTCCTTCATTTTAGGGCATTTAGCAGTATGCCTAGCTAACCATCCCCTGCGCAAGTTATGACAAAGAAGAATGGGTAGCCTGGAAGAAAATTCTTACCTGGTTGAAAACTAAGTCTTAACCAAAAGACAACTGTTTCTTTTGTTGTTTACATCATTGCAATAGAGTTGAAAGTAGTACCTCAATGGAAGCCAGTTTCCATTGTTTATCTGTTTTATGAATCCAATGCCGACTCCTGATCCATTCCTGAGAAGAAACAGTATTCCCTTCCTTGCTTCCTGAAGAGCCCTTTGCAGTGGTTCAGGATACCCTTCTGCATGTGGGGTGATGTGTCTGCAGGCTCTGCCCCTGCTGGCCTCTGCTTTGAAGTGCTTTGGGGTCTTGCACAGAAGAGCATCATGGGAATACACAGTTTGAAAGCCAAAGCTTTGTTGCTCCATGTATCAGAGGCAGACTGATTAGTGTGGTTCACCACCCATATGGACTCCACGAAGTGGCTTGAGAACCATTTGCAAACACACACACACAACATTATACAGAACTCTATCCTCACCACACACACACACACACACACACACACACACACACACACACACACACTCACATTGCCAACCCATCTCTGCAGTATGAAATGTCCTTGAGTACAGAGTATGTGACTGCTTATTAAATGAAAATAATATTAGAAAGGGACACTGTTGTTTTTGAAGACCTTACTTTAAACTTAGGACATGATTTCTGCCTCCGTAGACACTTAGAAGCATGTCTTATTTGCTGGAGACAAAGTGGAAAACTATAATAAAATGGAATTCTCTAGAAACCCCATTTAGAAGATAAGTGAGACAATACAGCCCACAAGACTGACAGATCTTAGTTTTTAAATAGAGAAATAATGTGCGCTGAACTCTGATCGAGTGCTATGCTCTGTGTGGAACTTCACAGTTAACCTTTATAATGGCATGAGGAGGAAGATACAGTTCCTCTCCCAACTCTACAAATGAGAGAATTGGGTAGATTCCACCCCACAGGCCACCTACAACTGCCCTCTGTTAGAGAGCCACAAATGGCTCATTAGGTTAAACATATGCTGACTCCAAATGAGCTCATGTTGCTCCAGTTGTGCTACCAGCAGATAAAAGAGCAATGCTTCGCCACATGTTCAGAATCATCACTAGGGGCATCCGTGAAACACCCAGCACTTTATTGGAAGTCCCAGAGACTTTAACATGCCATAACTTTTAGAGGTGTTTGGAAAAGTGAGGATACTCCTTCTCGTCCTTCCTAGAAGTTTAATGTTTTACAAGTGCATAGTGCGAGGGGTCTTGGATAACTCTAAGTTGTATAATTGACCGTGAGTTGATTAAGACTCTCATGCAACTACTGCTTAAGCAGTTGTCTGGTTAGACGATTGAAGGGAATCTATGCCAAAAGCCTCCATTTGCAAAGAATGCCTTGGTGGATCCGGAAGGAGGATAATAAATACTCAAGACAGATTACAGACTTGACTGTGCCTCCCCAGGGTACCTGTGCATACCTTCTCCTGTCTTGAGAATATGCTGTGAATGAGCTCCATGTTGACTTGCCTGCCACTAGACCAATTCTATCCAGATGTGCAGAATTCTTGCTGGGTGCAAAAACTCATCTCCTACCATTGCCACTGTACCTACCCCATACTGCTTTAAGATTACTCTGAGGGTTGGAGTTTCTAAAGCAAAGATACACAGCTTCTGTCTGACTATAAATATTATTACAAAGAACCAGATATGGAACAATAAGCTCACCCTCTCAATTCAAGGGTACCTACCTACAGGCACAGCCCATATCATGGCCTTTTCAACATGGAGCTATGACTGATGGCCCTGTGTGTGCACCATTCATGCTAATAGCTACGCTTGCTCAATGAGGTAACATTGAAGAGAGGCTGTCTTCTTGCTATGTTGTGACCAACAGTGCATTTCCATTTGGAGTTCTCATTCTGAGAATACATGAAGAATTACAATCAAGTAACTCTGTTGTTTGTTGTGCCTGGCTTCTGATTCCAGTAGGTCTCCAAGATTCTTCCTGCCCAGCCAGGCCAAATTTCCCTGGGGCACGCCCTTTCCCTCCAAATGTTCTCAGAAAACTACTCCTGTGATTTGTATCTTCTGACCTCCTCTTTTTCTTTTCTTTTTTTTTTTTCTCCACAGTGCGGAAAAGGAGCAGAAAACTTTGACAAGTTCTTCACTCGAGGGCAGCCGGTCTTAACACCTCCAGATCAGCTGGTCATCGCTAACATAGACCAGTCTGATTTTGAAGGGTTCTCGTATGTCAACCCCCAGTTTGTGCACCCGATCTTGCAAAGTGCAGTATGAAATTCAAAAATGAGAGATCAAATGCCTTCCCAGCCCCAAGACTACCCAGCAGTGGGAAATGATCCTTAATCCTAAAATTTTAAGGCTATGGCCTTGTATTTTGTTTCACACAGAGGCCTGAAAATTCTAGGAACATTACTCCATAAGTGATCAACTTTTCAGGCTCTTTCTCTCTCCCCCTCCATTCTTCCCTCCCTCTCTCTCTTGCTCTCTCTCAACCAAGAACATTATCTTAGTGGATGCTGACATAATGTACAGAGTACAGCTTAATTGTGTAGAAGTCACATCTGACTATAACTTAATTCTTCCTAGAAAAAAAAAATACTTGTATTCCCCCCTTTTTTGGTACGGTTTGATATATTTTCCATACCTCCCTCTTTGGATTTTCACTTTCGGGTTCCCTCCCTCAACCAGAGACAGTAAAGTGAACCCACTCCAACTCAAGGGATGGAAACATTTCAACCCAAGATGTCTTTGGAATGAAAGAACAGGAAACCCAAAGAATAAGCAAGGAGAAGTTAGGGGCTAGTATCTTCAAGACCTCATTGTTTGTATTCTCTGCTTCAATGGAAACAGTCTCTAAAATCTGAGAGGGCGGGGCAAATCTAGTTACTGTTCCCAAACACCATAGCACAACAATAGTACAGCAGTTTAAGAATGAAAGAAAACTTCAGGCGAATATTCATTGACTCTGTCATCTGTGTTGCCCTACTTGGTTGATAACTATCTTGATAACTGATTCTTTTTAAGAGGCCAAATCATCCAAGGACTTTGCTAAACAAGCATATGAAATCATTTCAGATCAAGGATAAACCATGTGTATGTTCATTTTGATCTCTGGGAGATGACTCTTCAATCCAAGGTGCCATCAGTAATCATGCCACTATTCACGAGTGTTGTTAGCCAACCCCCCACACACACACAAAATAATATTTTGCTACCTTTGTGGGTACCCTTCCTAAGAAGCTGAAGTGTATGCCCATGCCCTTTTGTACTATTTATTTAATAAGCTGCAGTGTTGTTTATGAAAGTACAATGTATAGTAACTTAAAGTATTGACTACCATCAGTCCCTTTTGATTAATTTACCTCCTTTCTCTAGTCCTAACATCCACTTAGAGATGAAAAACATTATAGTTTGGGTTCCCATTTCCAGTTCCTGTTGAATGACACACCTGGAGTTGTAGGATCAAGATACGTGATGCTTATATCAGCTCAAAGATGTTTTCTTGCTAGAAGGAATTTAATATGTTTTGCGAATGCATCATGCAATGGATTTTGCATGTTTATAATAAAACTTCATAACAAGTTAATCTATATAATTGATATAATTGTATCAAGTATAAAGAGTATTATGATAATTTTTATAGGACACAATTGTGCTATATTTGTGAAGGCTCATGTTTCCAGTCTGCTTTAAGATTAAGTGTTAGCTTTATTCTTGCTGCTGTGCTCTCTCTTACCCGCTACCCCACACACTGGCACTCTATCGGAAATATTAATTTTTTAATGTAGATGTAATTTTAAAAATGAATGGCTACTTTACACGTTTAACTAGGCTTTTACTATATATGTGTATATATGTATATATATATATATATATTTAATTCTACCTGCAAACCCCAGTTTTGTTTGTGGGGATTATTTTTGAGATGAAACTCTGCTAACTTCCTCTGTTCGGGTTCCTCTACCGCTCCTCCTCCTGAGGACAGCTGGAAATGTTTAATTCCAGTATTCCTGATATGTTCATATACATGTGGCATTGTTACAGCTCCTGGGCTAAACTTCGTGTGTGTGTGTGTGTGTGTGTGTGTGTGCGTGCGTGTGTGCGTGTGTGCGTGTGTGTGTGTGTGTGTGTGTCTGTGTGTCTGTCTGATTTTTTTAGCCTATGTCTTTTGGGGACTCTAGGGATGAAAGGGTGGAAGGGTTCCTTTCTGTATGTGTATATGGACACACCAGAAGTATGTACTATGTCTTCCTGCCACGGAATAACTCATGTGTACTCCAAAACACACAGAATCCTTGAGACAAACTTTATCCCCATGCCTGTGTATAAATAGCCATCCCTAAAGCTGTTACCAACAGACTTTTTTCAGAGGCACATACTGTCTTAAAGCTATGGCTAGAACATTCTGGTCTTTGAAGAGCACATCTTTGGCCAAACATCTCCCAGTACAAGGTGTTTAGAAGAGGCAAGCTTCTGCACATAAAGTATATGAAAATGGAAGTTCCCATCAGTCTTTATAGAAGGCATCTCTCCTCTTTGTTACTTTGTTACTCTCCACCTGTCTGCTTGACAGTTACATAATGTGCAACCCAGGAGTCGTTGAATAAGTGGCACAGGCTGTTCTGAAACCCCCCAGTCAGAAGGAAATATGGAGTGGGGAGTGGACCAAACCAGACAAGAGCAGTTTCTTTTGCAATCTTTCATGAATTCTGGACTTAGAACTCAAAACAGGGGCGGGGGCAGGATTTCATGTATTGATCTTAGAAGTCCAGCTCATCATCTTGGCCATCCAACCTTATAAAACACTACACTTGGTCCAACAGTGAAGGAGCTGGTTATAGACGAGCCTTGGAAATGAAAGCACTGATCTTTCCCAGGTGGAACAGCAACAGGACTGATGCCCAGCTCAACCCCTCAATGTGTGGGAAACCACATAGAAGGAACACAGGGGTCACAGATAATCTGTCCCAGCGTGCCATGCTGCTTGATTGTTTTAAGCAAGTAGCAGACTTGGGTTTTCCCTTAAACCACCAACATCCAGCTCCAAGTGATTCAACTTCTCTAGAAAAAAAAAAAAATGTGCAATCCCTTGAATGGCTCATATGCTTAGAGAATATGAAACAACAATTTCAAAAGGGAGGAAAAAAATAACAGAGCACAGAGCCAGCATTTGCCTAAGGAACAGAACACTGGAGAACAAACTAAAGAGAAATGATAAAAAATTTAAGGAAATATTCATGATGCAGCCTATTGTTAAATTTAGATAAAGGCTAATACTTTAAAGATCTGGGCAGTCTGAGACAGTTAATGCTGCAAAACTAACTCATGTGGATAACCATTAACAGCTGTTAGGCAGGACCAATTGATAAAATTCTAAACCAGTGTCCCACTTCTTAGGCCTTATGTGAAATGGGGCTTCCAAAACCGGCTAGTATTTGAACTGAAGCAACAATGTTGGAGGCTGGAATCAGCAGGATGCCTTGAAGGGTTTAGTCCCTGGGGGCACACTTTAAGAAGCACCTATTCTCTGACTCCGCCTGCATTGGCAGGGCCTGTGGAGGAAAACCTAGCTCAATCTGAGTCTCCACAGGACCGGTCAGGCTGTGACCCAGAAAATTATTCAAATCGTTTTGTATTATATTCCCCTGGAAGGTGGCCATTGTTCAGTGGCAGCTCTTCCCTCTTCCACCAGAGGCCAGTGGGCTGCTAGCTCTGACTTTGGCATGGCATCTGAAGTTACCCGGTGCTTAGGTTGAATGGAAAGAGCTGGAGTATGCTGCCAGGTGCAGCCCCGCAAGTTAATGGGAGGCTCTCTTCAAGGCAGGAGTTAATTCAAGGCACTAGATGAGAAACCCCGGGGGACTAAAATGACTGCCCTTCACCATGCCACCCTCTTATCTCTGTGGCCTAGTTTGAGCCAGTAGCCTTTTTCTTTAATTAGTCTTTTTTTTTTTTTAATCAGTAATTTGAGAAACTCAGGAGGCCAAGAGTTTTCTGGAAGCTTGGCCTGAGATGGTCATGTGAAATATTACCAGTATTAACCCTCAAGTGTTGTAGCTCATGAGCTACAGTTTTTAGCAAAGTGTGGTGGCTTGCCAAGTCTAAAAGAGCCACCCACTGATGTATATCACAAAGGAGAAAGCTGAAGTCAACACCATTAGAAAAGAGCGGGGTTTGAGTGCACCCAGAAAGACATGGAAGGTTTGCTGAGAGGCTCTGGTACTTGCATGGGCTATCCACTGGGGGTATTGGTGTAAACGGAAGTTACCATCCATCAGTCATCAAATGCGTGTTTTTTGTCAGGGACATGGTCTTGTTCCTTCTCAAACTCTCCCAACTGTAAAAAGTCCTTTGCCCTGGGCAGAGCCAAGCCAGTCAGCAGACCCTGGAAGCCACCAAGTTCCATCTTTTTCCCTCTGATAATTACGGCTGCTGAGAATAGGTGCAGAAGTCGCAAAAACAGCCAACAGTGTCCTAACAGCTTCTGCTTAGGAGGAAAAATAGGAAGGGTTTGTGCAGCTCTTTGTTTTCTCAAAACCAAAAGTGAGAGTCACGTGCTTCTAAAAGCCTCCGCAAGGCAACACCACCTGACAGTCATTTTCTCACTTTGGTCTTGTGAAATCACCTATTTCTTGTGTGTTCCTGTCACATTGCTTCTTGTTTGTTTACAGCCCCAGAAGGGCAGGGGGGCCTGTCCCACACCCCACACCCCACACCCCACGACTGAGCACACCAAACAATCATGCTCAAGAGACGCATGCTGAGTCATGGACCTAAAAGGATGCTGACCATGAGAGACACAGGGCCATGATAAGGAAAGAAACAAGAAACGGGTCCTCTGGTTAGCACTGGTTTCACACTAACATGACAGATTTGTTTTCCTTGAACTACTGTTAACAAAATATGCTGGACAGTCAACAATCCTGCCATGCCTCTTTGGGCCAGTGCAACAAATCTGGAGAAAGCTGTTACTTTCTGTTGTTAGAATAATCCAGGAAATCAAGAAAGGGTGCTTGAGACACACACAGATTCGGTGTTCTAGAAATGGTGTGTCGTGCTGTCCCTGTGGTGCTGCAGTTTCCAAGACTCCATGGTTAAAGGCATGCATTGCTCAGCTTTCTGTGCCCCTCATTCATGTGGTCAGGTGTCAGTCAATAAACACAGAGGACATACGAAGTCATTTAACAGCCTTACTGTGACCCTCCCCAGAAGCCCACAAGTTCCAAAGACTATTTTTTTATCCTAAAAAAAAAAAAAGAAAGATTAACTTATTAACTCCAATAGAAGACCTGGATATCCTGGGCTATTTATACTTGTTTTTATAGAGAACTTTAATAACTCAATTCTTTTAAAAATGAGTTTTTAAAATAAAACTAATACAAATTTCATAAAATTCCAATTCCATGGAGCCTACACGAGGATTTCACCTACGTTGAATAGAACACCCAGGACTTGCATTCCCACTGCAGGATTTTCCCATGCCCGTGAGGTCTGCAGTCCACATTGGATTGGCTGCTGGATGGGATTCTCTCTTTTAGTAGACACTAAAGACAGCTGCCTAAGGTTTAGCTATCTTTCGTAGGGAAGATGGCTTTATGGCATCCCCTTCCTGATGCTGTCCTAAGAGAGCATTATTGGGGCTCTTGGAGACCCCACTCTGTGCTCTAAGAGTCTGTGAGCAGGACGGAGTGCTTCTTCAACTCTGTCCCCAGTCACATTGGTCCCTCAGTCCCTCACATCCAGTAAAAATTGAGAGATGCTTTGTAAGGATTTTGCCCATTGGGCAATTCAAACCTGCTATCGAAAGAAGAAGCAGCATCACGTGCGCCTGAGACTTCTGCTTCCGTTTCCATGTGTGTGACTAGACCGAACCCTTGTTTTCAGAAAATAGCTTTCCAGCCCACTTTGTAAGAACCCCTTTTTCTAAAATATGACAAAAGGCTGCTTTGCACTTTCTGATTAAACAACTGTGTCTTTTGTCTCCAGCTTAGTTTTAAGACTATTCTGTAATCAACGTTTGTAGATTTTTTGTTAATATTTTGCCTGGAAAAAATGTGACTCTCTCCTTGGGAGGTTTAGTAGACTATCAAAAATTATACACAAAAGTGGATACTATTTTGAGCCTAAAGGTTTTCTAAGAATCGACCTCCTATCCTGACTATGAAGGTTTTTCAGAATCTTTTATAGATGATCAGAAGCACTTGAAGTTGCAATTGCTACATGATTTCTGTCTTGTTTTATGAAGGACTTGCCATGTTTAAATCTCTCATTGAAAAATATCATGCAAAACCCCAAATTGGTTTGGAGAAAGGAGTGAAGGTTGAGGTTTTCTGCTTGCGTGGGCCTGTACTGATGAGCGTAGGGGCAGCCCCACTGCTTGCTTGGTTTCCTAGCCGGTGAGACAGACATGTAAATTACTGCATAGCTTTCTTGGATTTGTGTAACCTCTAATCTTCATTTGCATGACTCGCTTTGTTAGATGCATTCATTGTAGTTCCGGAAGCAAGCGTCTATGAATAAAGACACTGACCACTGCTGACTGAGTGGCCGTCATTTGCATCCCCGGAGGCGCCTCATTCTTCTTTACCGTCCAATGCTCACTGACGCTAGACATGTTCTGTGGAACACTTTCATCTGTTCGCCTGTTTCACACATGGCTCGCTATCAAAGTCACTTCTTTAAAAAAAAAAAATCATAAAATAGCTTTGCCCCACCCCCCCCAAAAAAAAGACTAATTCTTTAGGCCGGGTGTGGTTGTGCACGCCTTTAATGCCATGTTTAAATCTCTCATTGAAAAATATCATGCAAAACCCCAAATTTGTTTGGAGGGAGGGGTGCCTCCCAGCACTCGGGAGGCAGAGGCAGGCGGATCTCTGTGAGTTCAAGGCCAGCCTGGTCTACAGAGTGAGTCCAGGACATCTAGGGCTACACAGAGAAACCCTGTCTGGGTGGAAAAAAAAAAGCTTTGGGAACTGTAGAGATGGCCCACAGTTAAGACCACTCACTGTACAGTCAGATCCCAGCACACACAGCAAGCAGGATTTCCCACAGAGGCAGCACTGGGCCTTCTGGCCTCTGCAGAGTCTGTGTGAGAGTATACCCACTTATACTCACATACAAATAAGCAAATGAATAAATGTGTTATAAAGAAACCAAAATACTGTGTGCTGGGTCAGTGAGACAGCTGAGCAGGTAAAGGCACTTGCCACCAAACCTGAGGTCCCGAGTTCAAGCCCCAGGACTCGCATATTAGAAGTCGAGAACTGACTCCTGAAAGGTATCTCCTCACCTCCACATGCGTTCTGTGGCTGGCCTCAAACTGTATAGTCAAGGATGACAAATTCTTGATCCTCCTGCCTCTCCACAGGCAACCCACCACATCTGATTGTAGTGCTGGGGACTGAACTGCTGCTTTCTGCAAACCAGGCAAAAAGGTCTACCATCTGAGCTGTGTCCCTAGCTAAAACCCAGTTTCTAAAAGCCAAGGACTGACGTCAATGTGTCTGGCTCACTCTCTCCTGATATCTTCCTTTGAGAGGCCTTTCCCCTCACACTGAGCTTTAGTCCGCTGTACCCCCACTGCCTTCCCATCCCCAGTCCTGCAATGCCCAGCTTAGGCCTGCTCATTTTAATACTGTCTGCATTCATATATGCATCCACTAGGTCCATGTTCGATCCCTAAGATGTTGAACTCACACCTAACCTCCTGAAGTTCAGGGTCTTAGAACTGCTATGGAAAGGGCCAGGGAATCAGGTTCTGAGGAAAAGCAAAGAATGGTTTGTTCACACACAGGGGCCATCCTACCTAAAACAACCAACCCCCTCATGAACAGACAGTGGCCAGAAGGGCCTGAGTCAGTCCATCAAGATTTACTCCTGGTGGTAGCTTCAGAGGCAAAGGCAAGATTGAATATGGCTTGTCCACTCAGCCCTGCAGAGGTGGAGGGGATGGTTTGAGGTCATAGGCAACACCCTTCCAGGGGTATCAGATGTTACCAGAATAGAAGCTCAAAAACTAGGTCTTCTGTCCAATAATGACCTCCCCCAACCCCACCTCTACCTGTTGACACCCAGACTTTCAGCAGGTATTGCTGGGGCCACTCAGTCAGGGTTCTCAGCTGGGAGCTGAGATGCCCTGGGGCATCTAGGCGGCTAGAGATTTGGGGGAGTGGGTCTTGAACAGCCAGGAGGCATGCTGCTGAATCTGTTAGGTAGAAGGTGGCAATGGCTGCCAAGCTTCCCACAATATATGGGACAGTCCCCATTTCAAAACATTGCCACACCCAAAATTTTAGTGGTCTTTCTGTTGAGGGACCTAGCCTAAAATATTTCCCAAATTCTCTACTTCACTCCATCTTCGGTTATCCCTACCCTGTTAACCTACCGTCAGATCACCCTTGATCTCTCACGGCCATCCCTACATAACAGCAAAACAGGCCCTTCCAGTTTAAAGCTCTCCTGTGACTTCCTATCACCCATCACCCACAGCCTGCCAGCATAACCCACTCTTGGGGTACTGGGACAACAGTTGGGAAGGTAAGTTCAGAAATACTGTCTTAAGGGCTGGGGAAATAGTAAAGTGTGTGATCCATAAGCATTAAGGACCTGCATTCAACCCCCAGAACCCATATTTTAAAAGCTAGGCATGGTGGTGTGTGCTTATAATCTCAGCCCTGGAGAGGCAGAGACAGTTTTCATGGGCCCCAGCCTAGCTTGGGCTAGTAAAAGACCTGGTCTCAAAAAGCAAGGCTGATGGCTTTTGACAGACAGCACCTGAGGTTGTTCTTAGGCCTCCCCACGAGTGTGTGCACACACACAGAATGCTGGCTTGCTGCACAAATGTGTGTAAGGCTCTTTCCTATCAGAATACACTGAGTGAGGGGCCCACATACTTGTCATGTTCACTGCTGGACCCCAGCAACTAAAGCAGTGTTTGCACATAGCAGAGACCCAAAAGAACATTTGCTTAATGAGTGAATGCATGAAAGGACCCTAGGAAGGCTGTGCTACCTCATGGTACTGCAGGAACCATTACGAGGCCACATTCCTTTGCTCTGGAGGTGTTCAAGCACTAAGGAGGCAAGATAGACTTGTAGCCATGGCTTAAAGATGCCTCAGAAACCCCAATTCTCAGTTTCTGTCCTTCAACCTTGAGTCTAGAGGCAGTGGCTGCCTGCGGCTACACTTGAGTGATCATCCAACACCCCGAGGTTTTTCTCTAGCCTATTGTGTGCTCTTGGGGAGCAGTGGTGTAGAAATTATGGTTCAGCTAAAATGGTACCAGACACACCGCAAAGGCTATGTATTTTCACACCCTGTCCCAAGAGTGACCCTGGCAGGGAGCTGGGTACTGCTTGGAAGGTGTGTGTAAGAAGTGCTTTGGGCTCTGTGGCAGCAAAATTGAATATCCTAAGGTTATTTTCTTGTAAGCTAACGCAATAAATATCTCATAGACAAGCCTGTTCTACTCATGAAAAGAGAAAATAGAATTCGATGAAATGAGGGGGCTAGAGGCAGGCTCAGGGACTCAGCAGACACAGACAGGTGAGCATCTCAAAGAAACAGGAATCTGAAGCAGGTGGCACGCACAAGTGCGTGGACACATTCCTACACAGCTGCAGGCCCGGGGGTGATCTGTAATAAAGGTGCAAGACACTTCCACAGTTCCTGTGTTTCCATTTATTTAAAGCCTGTAGTGACAACCACCCTCAGAGCCTAGTGACCTTGCTCATCTTACATAAGAGCAAAGGCCAGTTCAGAGAGGTTGAATACCAACAACCAGGGGAACAAACATTACATGTCCCAAGTCCACTGTAAGCTCAGAGATGTGAGCTGTGCCTGGCTGGGTGCTTCCTGGAGAAAGAAGGCCAAGTGGCTGTGATCTGAGGAAGGAGGGGCTACAGGGAGGAGGTCAGTGCAAGCAGAAACTGACCAATGGGAAGAAAAGGAAGAGCTGATGTCCATCTGGCACCTGCTATAGAATCTGGACATAGTGACCTCATTAACTCCTGTGGTCCTGTTGGGAAAGAGGTCATGTAAAGACAGATGAGGAAACATTGTGATACTTCCATGTGGCAGAGGTCACGGCTCATACCTTAATGATGGGAAAACCAAGGCTCAGGTACTAAGAGACACTGACTGGTAAGCTGGGTACAAACTAGGTACCATCTATGTACACTCTTCCCAACCTTGAACTACTCAGAGGTCAAAGATGCTGCAGTAAAATAGAGATGAGGACATCCTGAAGTCTTTCTTCCCCTTCATCACTTCCTTTCAAGCTTACACCACCAAGAGGGAAGTTCTTGTCTGACTAGATTATGAGACTAGATGCCCTTCTGCAGCTGTAACCGGAAGCTTACTCCCCACCTTCACACTCTTTCTCCTGATTTTATTTCCCCCTCTTCAGCACTGTCTATGTCAGGGAGGAGAGAGAAAAATAGCATCACAGTTCTTAGAACCCAGCAGGTACTTCACAGCCGCCCTCACCTGCCTGCCTCTTTCCCAGAGAGACCCAGGAGAAAGAAAACAAACTACAGGAATGGCTGACAGGCCTGGAATTCAGCAGCCACTACTGTCTTGAATTGTGGGCCCCTCTCCTAGGAGTCAAAAGCTATCAGAAGGGAGCATGAGCTAATAGTTGGGGACTTAGAAAAACAAGATACTCAGTGTCTACGGCAAGGAGCAATCCAGGGAGGAACAGTGGGGCTTGGCTGGGACAGAACACTGCAGGAACACTTTTACTATTTTACAAATCGACAAAAATAACACCTGGATTCCTAGAGCTAATACAAAGAAGGCAAATGAAACCCTATCACCTTGAAGATGATACTGTCACACTTAACAGCCAGGTAACATGCCATCACATTAGTCCTCGTGTCCTTCTGTGCCGGCAGAGAAGTCCTGTATTAAATGCCAGTGGGTTTCACAGCTATTGATTGTGTGTGTGTGTGTGTGTGTGTGTGTGTGTGTGTGTGTGTGTGTGTGCTGCACATATGCTGTATGTGTGTGTGCGTGCATAAGTGTGAGAGCATGCATAGGGAGGCCAGAACTCAATGCCAGGTATCTTCCTCAACTACTCTCTGCCTTTTATATTTATGTGTTTGTGTGTTTTGAGACAGCACCTCTCACTGAACATGGAGCCCATCAATTGTTTTCAAGTAGCTGGCCAGGGACTGCCAGGGATCCTCCTGCTTCTGCCTCTCTAGTGGTGGAGTACTGTGCCCAGTCTTTTTACGTGAACCCTGGATATGTAAACTCAGGTCCTCCTCACGCTTGCATGACAAGCACTGTACCAACTAAGCCTTCTCCCCAACCACCACATTAAACATCTTACACATCCAGAAACACATGAACAAAGAGAGAGGAGGGCAGACAGTGCATTAAAAATTCTAATTTAGGTTTCTTGGAAGAAAGAAGCAAACCATCAGAAGCAAATCAGACATAGCCCTTCTTGACTTGGACAATATTCGAATTCCCTGGTCTTTCTTAGCTGGAGTCAGTAAGGGTTTTTTTGTTTTTGTTTTTGTTTTTGTTTTTGTTTTTGTTTTTGTTTTTGAGACAGGGTTTCTCTCTGTAATATCCCTGGCTGTCCTGGACTTGATTGTAGACCAGGCTGACCTCGAACTCAAACTCACAGAGATCCGCCTGCCTCTACCTCCCAAGTGCTGGATTAAAGGCGTGTGCCACCACGCCTGGCCCTAGGATTTTTAAACTTCTGCTTTCAGGTTTTGATGGATCTACAGGTGTGTCACCCCATCAGAAGTTGAGAGCATTTGTATAGTGGGCATCAAAAGTTTGGGAAATTGGGGTTGGAGAGATGGCTCAGCAGTTAAGAGCACTTGATATATTTATGTTAATTATATATAATTTGAAATGTATTCTGAACTTAAGAGAACAAAGAATTCTGCTTTTTAACAGATGAGTCATTTCAAGATTCACTTGTCCATACAGATGCCGAGCATATGCACCCTACATCCCAGCAATCCACATTACTAGTTACCATGTATTTTAGCTGTGAGTTGCTGTGTAACAAACTGTCCTGACACTTGCCAACTTAAGTATTTGCTGTCTCACAGTTTTTATGGGGTGGGAGTTGGGGACAGCTTAGCAAAGAGGACTGTCCCTAACGCTTCATGGCACATCAGTGATTGCATTCTTGTCCTCAGATATTATCTCAGTGAGTATTCCTGTTAGCTTTTGTCTTTTCCCTTTTTACTTTTAATTAAGAACGCCATATTGCTGTACTATATATATAGTGATGGTTAAAAATCTTGAAAAGGAGGGTAGAGAGATGGCTCAGTTAAGAACACTGACTGCTCTTGTAGAGGACCCAGGTTCAATTCCTGGAAAACTCAATTCTCCGTAACCATCTGGAACTCCTGTTCCAGGGGATCAGATGCACTCTTCTGGCCTCTGTGGCCTTGCATGTGTGTGGTGCACAGACATCCGTGCAGCTAAACACTCATACACATAAAATAAAAATTTAATAAATCTTGTTTAGAAATCTTGAAAAGTATGGAAAAATCAAGACAAAAATAACAAATTTCATTCATCCTCACACAACCTAAAGTGACCACTGATGACTTATGAATTTGTTTCTTTTCTTCTTGCATATCATCTTACCGGGCATCCGCACGCCTGTCCTGCTTTTTCATATATATTTGGCTCCATGAATACATAGTATAGCATATCTTAGTCAAGCCATTAAGAACTCTTTATGCTGGTTAGTTTGTTTGTTGAAACAAAGTCTTGGGGCATAGCCCAGGCTGGCCACAAAGGCACTGCAGAGCCCAGACTGGCTTTGGTAGTTTGTTTGAGAAATAGTCCCAATAATCCCAGTAATTTGAACGCTTGGCATCCAATTAGGGATGCTGTTTGGGGAGGTGTCCAGTTAGTGGTACTGTTTGGGGAAGTGTCCAGTTAGTGGTGCTGTTTGGGGAGGTGAGCCTTGCTGAAGGAGTACATCACTGGGAGTGGGCATTTAGAGATTCACCCCACTTCCAGTTCTCACTCTGCTTAGTACTTTCCTTACAGGTGTGAGTGCTCAGCTTCCTGCTCCCGCTACCCCGCCTCCACTCCATCATGGTACACTCCCATCCCATCTCTAAATTTTCTCTTCCTTAAGTTGCCTTTCGTCATCGAGTTTTATCACGGCATCTGAATGGTAACTAATACATTGGTTTTAGAATCCCAAAATCCTCCTGCCTTAGGCTGCCAGGTCCTGGGATTACAGACATGTGCCACCACATCTAGACCTCCACTGACTATCTAAAACGACTACTGGTTTCCGTTATAAAATTGACATTCATCATTAAGTCTGCTATCATTAAATTTTTGGAGTTTTCTGTCTTTTAAATTATTTTGAGCAATTCAGTGGTGAACACCTTCCATCCAAAATCTTTTAATGCATTTTATCTCACTTCTTCGTTGGATGCCGGAAACATAATTGAACGTTTTTAAAAACTATTGATATTTGTTTACTGTTTATTGTGGTTTATTTGTTTGAGGCAAGGTCTCATGTAACCCAGGCTGGTCTCAGACTTGTAGATGAGACTGGACTTGAACTCCCAATCCTCCCAAATACTGGAATTACAGGTTGCACCATTGTGCCTGGCTTGAACCTTGTTTTCTATAGTGGCATTTTCTTGCCCCAGGATTGACTAAAAACTAGTGGGCTTTTTTTTTTTTTAATGCCATACTCTTTCTAGATCATTAGTCATCATCAAAAGCCAACTCATTTGTTTATTCATTCAACAAATATTTATATACCCCCTGAACAGTGCACCAGGACCAGGCTGCTTACTGGGAGTGTAATGGTTGTCACAGCTTGTGGTCAAGGGAATGTTTGTCTTTAGCTTCTTTCCACAGGATCTGAAGCAGCTTGAAGTACTTCAAACAAATAATTAAATAGAAATAGACCATCAGGCCCAAAGAGAATAAAATCGTATATTTTCCACAAGAATCAATAAAATCCCTGTCACCGATCTTAAAATTATCTGTGCATTTCCTAGAAGCCAAATAAAGTGGGAGCTGTGATGATCAGTCATGTGATTCTCTTTCCTGGAACTTTATGTCTCTGGGAAAGAAAGCCTTTCCTAGCATTGAATTCCCCCGCCCCAAAAAACAAAATTTTTTATTGCATCAAAGAGACACTGTCGACATAAAATTTTGCCTTTAGTGGCATTTTGGAGTGTTTTATTTTTTCATTTTGAGATAGGGTCACACGTTGGCCTCAAACTCTATAGCTGAGACTGACTTTCAACTCCTGATCCTCCTGCCTCCACCTCCCTGGTACTGGGATGTGCCACTGAAAAGTGGCTGACATATTGGAGTGGTTTTGTTTCTTTCTTTCTTTCTTTCTTTCTTTCTTTCTTTCTTTCTTTCTTTCTTTCTTTCTTTCTTTTTTAAGACAATCGATTCAGTGGCATATCTTCCCTGGCCTGTCTTTAGTGATCTACATCAACTACTCGGCATAATATAAAAATGAAATTTCATAAAGGTGACCGAGGGGGATGTTCAAGCCAGTGTCTGGAAAAGTAGCCAATGACATGGACTGGCTCGGTCCAAGAAAAGAACTTAAAACTCCTGGAGGAAAAAGAACAATGAGATGATATGTTTTATCTGTCAACTTGGCAAAAGTTAAAAACCTGCTCTAAAGATTAAAACCCAATTTTGGCAAGAGTTGGGGAAACCAGCCCTCACCAACCCTATGGGTGGGAACAGAAATTGGTGCAATAATTTTGTAGGGCAATTTGGCACTTTGTCTTAAAATATAGTCTTTAAAAATGTGCTTACACACAGCTATTCTACTTTAGAAGACTTTTTCAAGGAAAAGCAAAAAAAAAAAAAAAAAACCAGAAAAGTGCTCAAAGCCTTAGGTGGTAGGAATTGGTCCTCCCCAGCTGTTAGGATTGAAATCAGCAGGGTACAGAAGTGGAGATCCAGCTACACCTTTGTTGTCATTCACTGGGCTTCATTGGTTCTCTTATATATTCACTTTTTCATTTATTCATTCATTAACTTATTTATTGTGGGTGTATGTAGGAGGGTGTGGGTGTGGTTCATGTATGCAGGAACACAGGCGTGTACATGCATGTGGAAGCCAGGGGACAACCTCAAATGTCCCTTCTTCCTCGGGGTTTTCTACCTTGTTTTTTTCTGAGACAGGGTTTCTCACTGAGACCCAAAGCTTATCAGTCAGGCTAGGCTCCTAGCCAGCCAGCCCTGGGCATCTGCCTGTGTATGTTTCCCCAGTGTTGGGATTATAAGAGCATACCACCATGATTGTTTTTTGTTTTGTTTTGTTTTGTTTTTGTACTTAGATGTTGGAGATCAGCCTAAGTCCTCATGTTTGCATGGCCAGCATTTTACTAACTGAGGCATCTCAGCCCATGCCTTGCCACTCTCTCTCTTTTTAAAACTTGCTATTTTTGGAATAATTTAAGGCTCAAAACCATGTGAACTCTTCCTGTCTGTTTTTCAGTCAGTTTCCCCTTTGACTCAATCTACACAGGCAAGTGTATGAACTGAGCCAGGGAATGGCTGCCCCACTGGAGTCCTCCTACAGGGTTCACCAGTGTTTGAACACGCACAATGTGGGAGATCAGCTGCTATGAAATTCTACCACATGAGCAGACTCATGTA
This sequence comes from Lophiomys imhausi, assembly GCA_907164525.1. Lineage (NCBI taxonomy): Eukaryota > Metazoa > Chordata > Mammalia > Rodentia > Muridae > Lophiomys > Lophiomys imhausi. The sequence goes on along the minus strand of CAJQZJ010035090.1, from coordinate 1,431,752 downwards.
GCCACCACCATCATCTAGATTTTAAACATGTTCTATTCTGTAAAAAACTCGTTCCTACTGGTCCTTTCCAGCCAGACCCCTGACTCACCAGAGCCCCTGGCAACCACTGCTTTGCTTTGCCTCGATATCATTTGTCGTTTTTAGTGTTGTAGAAAGCACACAGGCATGGAGAGATGGCTCAGTTAGTTAGTGAAGTTTTTGATGTCCAAGCATGAGGACCCGGATTCAGGTCCCCAGCACTCCTGGGAACAGCTGGGTGTGGTGACATGTGCCTTCAGTCTCAGCTCTGGGGAGAAAAGACAAGAGTGTTCCTGGGTGCTTTCTAGCCAGCGAGTCTAGCAGAGTAAGTTAGCTTCAGGTCCAGTGAGAGGCCTCTCTCAAAAATAAAGTGGCTGCCATTCTCAGCTTCCAGCAGGGTTCTGGCCTTGATGGGTACTCTCCCAGGAAGCTAGGGCCTTGTCAGGAACCAAGCTGGAAGCCTATACTTCTCCACTGGCTATGTCAGTTTTCAGGCAGAAAAGGATGAAACACTGGATGGGATCCATCCAATGCCACAGGATACCCTAGAGAAGCAAGAGAAAGGATTTTCTCCACCGCCAAGTGTTACAGCTCTTTTAGCTAAGCAAACAGGAGTGTCTGTCATGAAGTGAAAGGTTTTTTTTTTTAAACTGAGCTATCAGTTCTGGGCTGGGCAGCTTCAAGGAACTTGGGGCTCCTAAGCAGAGCTGAGCATCCAGGAAAATCCAGAAACAACCAGCAACTGGCTGACACAGGAGTTCTGCAGCAGGAATGGTGGAAGCTTGGCTAAAGGGATGTCCAGTGGTGGTGGTGATCAAGACTCCAGCCTGGCCAGGTGGGGTGAGGGTGTGAGCTGGCACTCCGGGTGCCCAGAGACAAGCCCCAGCCGCCGGCAATAGGAGACCTGGCAAGGCAGGCAGATCCAGAGGTGAGTTCTTCCTTCCCAAGCCCAAAATAAACAGCTGAGTCTCAGAAAATCATGGTGAAGGAATGGAGAGAGTTTATTTTGTGAAAACGGACATTATAAACCCTGGACAGTGGGGAGGGGTTTTGGAGATGAATGTGTTTGATTCACTGGAGCTAAGAGTACCAGGGATACTTCATTTACATGCAGTAGATCAGTCCTATCATAAGAAAGGGAATTTAGTACCTAATTATCCCATGAGCAGCAGCAGAGGTTGGGGAAGAACTCCAGGTACGGTTAGAGGCATAGACAAAGGTAATTGGTTGAAAGCCAAGGCACCAAGAGTTCTCCTTAGCATGAGGAGGTGTTTTCAGGTGATCACTTGGTAAGTTTCTTAACAGGAGAAAGGATTGGGCTTATAATATCTCTGAGGACTATGTGCCATTCCTCGGATAGAGGGTGTGGTCCAGCAGTCTGGGAACCCCCAGATCAGGTGGAAAAGGAGGGAACCCTACTGAAAAAAAGGGAGTTGATCATTTAGCACCAAGCTCAGGCGCATTCCAGTAATGCCAGACTTTGACCTTAACAGCAAGGTCCAGCACTAATAAGGAAGCTAGCCATTGTTGGCCCTGACCTCCACAAACATGGGCACATACATGCATGTGTACCTGCACACACACACACACACACACACACACACACACACACACACACAAGTAAAAGAAATGGCAGTGCATAGGACATGACCTATGTATATTTTATCTTCCTTGGTTTCTCTTTTTTTCCCAAACCTCCAGCAATCACACCTTCCCCTCACTCCTCCTTAGCCTCTGGTCATTCTTTCAGCTTCCTCATCTAAAAACCAACCCCAAGAGACAGAAAGGTGGCCCAAGGAGCTTTTAAATGGAGTCACAGTACTGTGCACCAATAAATTCACAAAAACATTTTGTCATGCCTGTGTCAGAGTCCCACTTGTCCACATGCCAGAAAATATCCATGTCAAGTTCCTCCTTCAGATCCACTCACCTGTGACTGAGGGAAACAGATTGCTTAGCACAAAGCATGGCCAGAGAAGCACACCCCACCACTGAGGAAGGCATGGGAGGAAGTTCAGCCAAGAAGGGCAAGATTGCAGGAAGTAACTATACACCATGCCCAGCTCATTGGAAACACCATCAATGTCCGTGACTATGAGCTAGCCATTCCTCATAGAATCCTGAGCAATTCAAAGATGATATAGGGTGTAGAGAGCTGCGATGTGCCGCGCCTTAAAGATGGCGCCGGTTTCCGCCTTCCACCAGCCCGACGGTGAGCGCTCTCAGTGGTAAACAAGTCCATGTTTGGCAAAGACCGCTGATCTGGCTTGCTTCCGCATACGTGGGCCTCTAAGATAGCACCACGTGGCTTTACTTGATTGGCTGTTCATATAGTATTTAGCCTGTGGGTTGGGTCTGCCCGGGTATTCGGAAGACTGTTTTCAAGGGACCTGAATAAACTGCTGGAGAAGAGCTTTTGCAAGTTGCGTCATCCTTGCTGGTCGAGGGGGACGTGACAAGTGGTGGCCCGTACGGGGAACCAAAAAAGACTCAGAACTCCTGCAGTCAGGGGCAGCCCTGGTAAGTTCCTGGGATAAATTAGTACAATAAAGTTTCACGGAGATAGCGAACACAAGGTAAAGTTTCGCGGAGATAGCAAACAAAAGGTAAAGTTTTGCGGAGATAGTGAACATACGGTAAAGTTTCGCGGAGATTGCGAACAAAAGGTAAAGTTTCGCGGGGAAGCTGCGAACCAAAAGTAAATTTTTAAACATGGGATTGTCTGAGTCACATCCAATTTTTCTGGCTCTTCAGGAGCTACTTTTAGCTAGGAATTTGAAAATTAAGAAGTCTACCCTAGAGAGATTTTTGAATGAATGTGATTCCGTGGCTCCGTGGTTTGCGGTGTCCGGGAATCTTACGGTATCCTGCTGGGACAAATTAGGCAGGGACTTGGATTTTGCTTGGGAACAAGGTACTCTAAAGCATGGAGTAAGACCAATTTGGAAAATGGTGAGGAGTTGTTTAGAAGATCAGAGATGCTGTAACGCGATCAAGGAGGGAGAATCAGCCTTGGAACTGCTGCAAGGGGAAAGATCTGAGCAAGTAGACAGTGAAAAGGAAAGTAACAAAGGCGAAAGATTTGAGCAGGCAGACAGTGAAAAGGGAAGCAAAAAGAAGGTTCCTCTCTATCCCGATCTTAGAGATTTTAGAGATTTTAGAGATTTTGAAGACTCAGAGGGCACGGATTCTGAAGGGGAGCTACACGCTCTAATAGAACAGTTGGAGAGGCCTGTTATTAGAAAAAGGGAAAAGAAAAGGGTAAAAGAGAAAGACACGTTGGCGGCAGTCGGTGTAAGTGAAGCCGTTGCCACAGCACCTTCAGCCACGTTGGCGGCGGTCGGTGTAAGTAAAGCCGTTGCCGCGGCGCCTTCAACTCCTCCTCCATATCCAGAAGCCATTCAGATAGATCAGCCTGTTCAGTCCCTGAAAGTAGGGAGATCTTTCTGCCCGGGGATGTGGACACAAGTAAGAACAGAATTACAGTTTGCCTATCCGGTATACCAAGACCCACAAGGGAACAGGTACGAGGAACCGCTTGATTTTAAGGTAGTTAAATCCCTTGCAGAGTCGGTTCATACCTATGGTACTACTGCTTCTTTTACAATGGCTCAAGTGGAAGCATTAAGCAGACATTGTATGACTCCAAGTGATTGGAGTGGCCTGGTCCGCGCCTGCTTAAGTCCAGGGCAATACTTAGACTGGAAAGCTTTCTTGATTGAGTATGCCACTGAGTAAGCAGCCATTAATCAGAGAGATGGAAATCCAGCCTGGGATAGAGATATGCTGCTTGGGCAGGGGAGATTTGCCAACAGCAGATAGGATATCCTATTCAGGTTTATGAGCAAATAAACAAGATAGCTATCAAGGCTTGGAGATCTCTTCCTAATAAAGGGGAGGTGAGTGGGAACTTAACTAAGATTCTACAGGGCCCATGGAGCCCTTTTCAGACTTTGTGGCACGAATGGTGGAAGCAGCAGGGAAGATTTTTGGTGACCCGGATGCTGCTATGCCACTAATAAAACAGTTGGTCTATGAGCAATGTACCAAAGAGTGTAGAGCCGCTATCACCCCTTACAAGAACAAAGGGCTAGAAGCCTGGATGAAAGTGTGTAGAGAACTTGGAGGGCTGTTAACTAATGCTGGTCTTGCTGCCGCAGTAATACAGTTGACCAGAAAAGGTGGAGGAAGTTCAGGAGTTTGTTTTAAGTGCGGCAAGATGGGACACTTTAAAAGACAGTGCCCCAGGGGAAGGAGTACAGAAAGTACAGGAAGTGTACAACGCCCCAGGCGGCCGGGGTTATGCCCAAAATGTAAAAAAGGGAACCATTGGGCTAATGAATGCCGTTCAGTGATAGACATCCATGGCCAGCCTTTAACTCAAGGTTATGGTGGCGCTCGTCCAAAAAACGGACAGCGGGGCCCACAACCCCAGGGCCCACAAATATATGGGGCAGTAGAGAATCAGGACAAAGAACAGAATCAAGAGAGATGGCCAACCCTCCGTCATCCGAGAGACCGCGGAGAGCCACTGCAGGCTCAGCAGGATTGGACCTCTGCTCCACCACCAGACTCATATTAACGCCCCAAATGGGGGTCCAGTTAATTGAAACAGATTTTAAAGGACACCTTGAACCTGGTACAGTTGGTTTGTTGTTAGGGAGGTCATCATCAGCCTTGAGAGGACTTATTGTCCATCCTGGAGTTATAGATCCAGATTATACAGGAGTGGTTAAGATCATGGTAGCCTCCCCTCGTGGTATAACGGCTATCTCTCCTGGAGATAGAATTGCTCAGTTGATCATGTTGCCGAGCTTACATGATCGCTATGCGGCAAAGGATAGAGAGAGAGGAAAAGATGGTTTTGGGTCCACGGGCACGGATCTGACTTTTCTCTCCCTGGATTTGGACCAACGCCCCGTCTTGGAGTTAAAAGTTGATGGTAAAAAGATCCTGGGCCTTTTGGATACTGGGGCTGATAGGAGTATCATAGCAAAGAAAGACTGGCCTTCAGGTTGGCCCGTACAAGCCTCTTCTCAAACACTTCAAGGCCTGGGTTATGCTAAGACTCCAGATATGAGTGCAAGATTATTAAAGTGGCAGGACCAAGAAAACCACTCAGGAGAAATGCAGCCATATGTACTTGAGCTCCCTATCTCCCTTTGGGGAAGAGACCTTTTAAAGGATATGGGATTTAAATTGAGTAATGACTATTCTGATTCAGCCCAACGTATGATGCAAGATATGGGATATGCTCCAGGCTTTGGAATAGGAAAATATTTGCAGGGACAAAAGAGTCCCATATCTATGCAGCAAAGACAAAAGAGACAGGGCCTGGGTTTTTCCTAGGGGCCACTGAGGAGGGTATTCCCATAACTTGGAAGACGGAGGATCCAGTATGGGTTCCTCAGTGGCCACTTTCCTCTGTAAAATTGAATGCGGCCAAAGAGTTGGTGGATGAACAGATGTCTTTAAAGCATATAAAACTATCTGTATCTCCCTGGAATACACCTATCTTTGTCATTAAAAAGAAATATGGAAAATGGAGATTGTTGCATGATCTGCGTGCCATAAATCAACAAATGCAGATCATGGGCCCAGTGCAACGCGGCTTGCCACTTTTATCATCTTTGCCAGCCTCATGGCCCATTATAGTTATAGATATAAGAGACTGTTTTTTCTCCATCCCTTTGTGTGCCAAAGATAGTGAGAGATTTGCATTTACTGTTCCATCCTGTAACCATGAGGAACCTGATCAGAAGTTTGAATGGGTAGTATTACCTCAGGGCATGGCAAACAGCCCCACTATGTGCCAACTGTATGTGGGGGAAGCCATTGCTCCCTTGAGAAAGAATTTTCCAGATTTGAGATGTGTTCATTATATGGATGATATCTTACTGGCAGCTAAGAGTGAACAAACGTTAGATCAGGCCTATGAAGAATTAGTGCAATTATTAAAAAAGAAAAGGTTGTTTATTGCTCCTGATAAAGTACAAAAGGAAAATGTGGTTGATTATTTAGGAGCGAAGGTTGGACCTGAAAAGATAATACCTCAAAAGATTGAGATAAGAAAAGATAATTTAAAGACTCTAAATGATTTTCAAAGGTTGTTAGGAGATATCAATTGGGTAAGAGGCTATTTGAAGCTACCAAATTATGAAATAAGACCCCTATATAATATTTTGAAAGGTGATTCAGCACTTAATTCTCCTAGGCAATTTACAGAAGAAGCAAGAAAAGCTTTATGTAAAGTGGAAGAAAGGTTACAGAGTGCCTTCTTAAAGAGATGGCAGGAAGGACAGCCCATTGCATTGTGCATATTTGCCACCTATAGTCAACCTACAGGGTTGTTATGGCAGGATGGACCATTATTATGGACCTATTCAAAGATTTCTCCAAAAAAAAAATCCATAGAACATTATCCCACTGCAGTTGCTGCTTTAGCCTTAAATGGTATCCAACAATGTTTGCAGTCTTTTGGAGTTGCTCCTGCCAGTATAATAGTGCCCTATTCCAGTTATCAAATTAAGATTTTGTGTGGCACTGTAGATGACTGGGCAATATTGCAATGTAGCTTTGAAGGAGTGATTGATAACCATTATCCTAAACATCCATTGCTATCATTTTTTAAGGAGCACCCAGTGATATTCCCTAAGGTTACTTCAGCAGTACCACTTCAAGGGTCACCAAATGTGTTTACTGATGGCTCAAAGACAGGCTGTGGAGCCTATTTGATAGAAAGACAAGAGCCTGTGTTATGTCAATTTCAACCGGGCTCCCCCCAAATAGTAGAGTTGAAAATAGTGATTGAGGTGTTTAAAAGATGTCAGTTTGCATTCAATTTGATTTCAGATTCAGTCTATGTGGTCAACGCAGTGAAAGTATTAGAATTAGCAGGTCCTATTAAGAATAGTAGTACAGTATGTGCCTTATTACAAGAGTTACAAGTTTTAATCTGGCAGAGAAAAAGGTGTTTTTATATTCAACATATCAGAGCACATACAGGATTACCTGGGCCATTAAGTGAGGGTAATGATAAAGTTGATCAATGGACTAGGATGACATGCATTTTTTGGAGCTCATTCCTGGACCAAGCCAGACAGTTTTACCAATTATTTCATGTAAATGCAAAAACTCTACAGCAGAAATTCCATTTGTCTAGAGCAGATGCTAGACAAGTGGTTTTGGACTGTCCTCAGTGTGTGATTCATCATCATCCTCCCAGTGTGGGAGTGAACCCTAGAGGGTTGATGCCACTCAAAATCTGGCAAATGGACGTTACCCACATTTCAGAGTTTGGAACCTTAAAATATATTCATGTATCTGTGGATACCTGCTCAGGTATCATACATGCTACACCTATGAGTGGAGAAAAGGCTCACAATGTCATAGGACATTGCTTAGAAGCCTGGGCTGCATGGGGAAAACCACAGCAGCTGAAAACGGACAATGGACCAGCCTATACGGCACAGTCCTTTGTCTCTTTCTGTAACCAGATGGAGGTACAGCTTAATCACGGATTACCATACAATCCTCAAGGACAAGGAATTGTGGAGTGTGCTCATCGCACCTTGAAAGAATGCTTGCAAAAACAAAAAGGGGGAATAGGCCAACGCCGTACCCCCAAGGAAAGAATGTCTTTAGCCTTATTTACTTTAAACTTTTTCAATTTGGATGCTCAAGGCCGCTCAGCAGCGGACAGACATCAGGATTCCCATGGTTCACCTAAAAGCATGGTGAAGTGGAAGGATATTTTGACAGGCTCTTGGCGGGGGCCTGACCCCGTGCTAACATGGGCGAGAGGGTCTGTTTGTGTTTTTCCTCAGGATCAACAAGATCCAGTGTGGGTGCCTGAACGCCTTGTGAGGAAGATTCGTCATGAAGACCTTCCTAGGGATCCTGGTGATAGTAGCAGTGAGTATGTCAGGAATGACCGAGATGAGATGGGGGATCCTGTCGATATTCCCAAAGCCGATGCCAGTCAGACATGATGCAACTGTGTTTCCACGCTTATTTAGCAGTAATAGAAGCCTAGGCTTACCCTACCTTCCCTTTGATGATCAGAAAAGCCCTATGAGGGTAATAGAAATGTCAGCTTGAAGGGTAGTCTGTGCTTTTTGATGAGCTTCAATAGGTCAGATAATACAAAATGCATTAAATTGTCTCAGCAGTCAGCAGATTTTTTACCACAACTGAGATTTGGAGGTAGGAGTGGTGGTTTGTTTTCAGGCAATGGTTCTCGCCTTGAAGGATGGTGGTCCACACGAGTCTCTGACCAGGACCCCCCCAGACAGCCACGCTGGGCACCTTTTTGTAGAGGATCCACAGGAGAGGAAGGACCTTTTCCCTGGACTGGATGTCAGGAGCGCAGAGCAGTTTGGGTTCAACAAGATTATTTTTCCTTTAGCCCCATGATTAGTAATATAGTGAATAAGTCTTGTACAGGAATGCTTGATATATCTACTAGGGATCCTCAGCAGACTGCCACCAATCCTTTTGATTTGTGGCTTTTGTGTGGGGTAAATGGAAGTCGCATGGACTTGGGACCTGTCATTATGCTTGGGGGAGGAATTTATCAAAGAGGTAATTTTTCCCTAGGGTCTGCTACGAGATTGGATTTTTCTAGTGGTAGTGGCTCTGGTACTTGGAATTCTTTGTTTCATTCTTACCGCAATAAGACCTTTTCAGCTTCGCCAGTATGTCTCTGGCCTCCTTTTCTGTGGATTGTAAGTAATGGGAGTGCATCCTTAGGTGAAGAAAAGTTAGTATGCACTCCGGGCACATGTTTTTATGCCCTATGCTGGAATGCCACAGCCTTTCCTGTGGCTGTGGTGACTAGAATGCCTCGATATGTACCAGTTCCTGTAGAGGCTCCTAATACCATGATGCTATTCAGGTTTAAAAGAGATTTTGGCATCACTGCAGCTATTGTTACTGCCATCACTATTGCTGCTGTGGGAGCTACTGCCTCAGCTATTGCCTTGTCTAGTTCTATACAGACTGCCAATGCCCTGAATAACATCTCAGCCACTGTGGCACAGGCATTGGATACTCAGACCTCTATGAATTCTCATCTCAAAGGAGACCTTATGATAGTTAATCAACGCATAGATTTAATACAAGAACAGATTGATTCTCTTTGGCAACTAGCACAATTGGGGTGTGAGTGGAAAATGCAAGGTTTGTGTGTTACTTCCGTGCAGTATCAAAATTTTACAAAGGCTGCTAATCTGTCTAGACAATTGTCAAAGTTCCTCTTACAGGATTGGTCAGCTGAGTTTGAAAATTTGATGAGAGAGCTGAGAGCGACAATCGTCCACATCAACTCCACTCGGGTGGATCTGAGCCTGGCTACTGGCTTGACTTCCTGGATACAGACGGCTATGGATCATCTTAAGGAGTGGGCGGGCGTAGGCTCTTTGGCGATACTGATGATACTAGCCTGTCTGGTTTGCCTATGGTGCATCTACAAAATGAGAGCCACACAAAAGCGTAATGCAGCCATGATTATACAAGCCCTTGTCGCCATTGAGGCGGGCCAGTCCCCTCAGGCATGGCTCGCTGCCGTGAAGCCTTAAATCTTCACTGAGCATAGTCCCTGCCCACTGAGGTATTCGTTCCACGGATGTTAGGGTCTGGCAAGTCAGTGACGGAGTTGACGGGTAAGTCTCAGCCACCTAAGACAGGGCAGTCCCGAGTGGGGAGGCTGACCCAGAGATGGGTAAGAGTTTGAGCACCGCCCTCCTACAGGCTCAGGCCCACCGTGAGATCCCCAGATATGGGGATTACGTAGCCTTTCCAGGGACTTCTACCAACTTAAAAAAAAAAGGAACTGTAGAGAGCTGCGATGTGCCGCGCCTTAAAGATGGCGCCGGTTTCCGCCTTCCAACAGCCCGACGGTGAGCGCTCTCAGTGGTAAACAAGTCCATATTTGGCAAAGACCGCTGATCTGGCTTGCTTCCGCATACGTGGGCCTCTAAGATAGCACCACGTGGCTTTACTTGGTTGGCTGTTCATATAGTATTTAGCCTGTGGGTTGGGTCTGCCCGGGTATTCGGAAGACTGTTTTCAAGGGACCTGAATAAACTGCTGGAGAAGAGCTTTTGCGAGTTGCGTCATCCTTGCTGGTCGAGGGGGACGTGACAATAGGGTAACCATGTGCTCCTGGAGTTCTCCTGGACCCCAGGAGATGCACATTCATTGGAATAAGCCAATCCTAGGTATTTCATTTGCTTTGGCTAAGGGGAGTCAGGTGAGATTCTGTGAAACCCCAGTGAAGATTCCCACAAACTGTTCTTGGTCCCTGAGAGTTTTCTAGTTTGAGGCCAGGTCCAAACACAGAAGAGCTCCTGAAGGATTCTTCAGTAGGAGAGAGTAGCTTCTTGTGCAGTTTACTTCTTTTAAAAAGTGTATATGAGTGTGTGAGGGCACATCTGCTTGCAGGAGCGTGTACACATTAGTGCTAGTGTATATGGAGGTCAAAGGGTAACCTTAGATAATGTCTCCAGTCTTTCTCCACTTTATTTATAGAGACCAGGCCTCTCACTGAACCTACAGCTCAATGATTTGGCTCATGTAGCTAACCAGCTTGTTCCAGCCACACCTCTGGAGGTCTGGGATTACAGGCATCCAATACTCCTGCCCAGATTTTATGTGACTTCTGGGGCTCTGTACTGGTCCTTGCACTTGGGCAGAAAGAGCTGTACTCACCAGATCACCTCGCTGGCCCCCATGCAGTCCTTCCTCAGGGAGCATTGCCCAGAAGACTATAGCTGCAGAGAGAACAATTTATAGCTAAACAAAACAGAACCTGAAACAATAAACTAAGGGTGAGGAGATTAAAAAAAAAAAAAGAATTAAGGCCAAAAAGGAGACACTGGAAATTTTATTTGGCTGGAAAAATGCAAGGTGATGATTTCGTGAGCTAGGTGGAGTGTTCCATCCAGGAACCCCGTGTCATTACCAGTGACTGGGAAAGTTCTTGCCCCCTAACCCAGTCTCCAGGCTTCCTGTGGAGCAGAACATAGCCAAAGCTGAATGCTAGCTCTGACCAGGAAGTTTTTCTCCCCTACTAGAGCGTAATGATAAGTCCACTGTATCATTTAACTGTCCAAACCAGGACCCATGCAGGTGGCTATGTAACTAGACACCCAAACCAGGACCCATGCGAGCCCAAAGCATTATGCTGAATGTAGGAAGCTTTCCTTTGGTCTCTGTGCTGTTAAGTCTTTGTCAGTTGGGCATAAACTGGAGTCACCTGGGAAAGAGGAACTTCAGTTGAGGAATTTCCTCCAGCAGATTGGCCTGTGGATATGTGTGTGGGACATTTTTTTATTATTATTATTATTATTATTATTATTATTATTATTATTATTAATCATTGATTCTGGAATGCCCAGCCCACTGTAGGTCTTGCCACCTCTGAGCAGGTGGCCCTGGGTTGTACTAAGAAAGCAGGCATACCAAAGCTGTGAAGTGCAAACCAGTAAACGGCATTCCCCCATGGTCTCTGCCTCCGTTCCTGCCTTGGTGTCCCTCAATGATGGACTGTGGCCTGTAAACTAAGTAGACCCTTTCCTCCCCAAATGGGTTTTGGTTATTAACTCTTTCACAGCAACAGAAACCACACTAGGACAGTATCCTGGGGATATCCAAGGACATCAAGATCCAAACCGATGCTGAAGTGCCCCTACATGAAAGATGAGGTGGGGTGTGAACCAGCCTGAAACAGACCTAGGAGTGGAAGGCTGCCATGGCCAGAAGGGATTCATCCGGCTTCTCTGTGGGTCATCTAGATCTTTCACTCATTATTTCAAAGCTTTTTTTTTCATTAGCTTCAAAGCTAGGAAACAGCTATTTAAGATACTATTTCCTGGGCTGGAGAGGTGGCTCAGAGATTAAGAGCACTGGCTGTTCTTCCCAAGGTCCTGAGTTCAATTCCCAGCAACCACATGGTGGCTCACAGCCATCTACATTGAGATCTGCCCGGGCATATATGTAGAGCAAATACTGTAAACATAATAAATAAATAAAAAATGTTTAAAAAAAAGATACTATTTCCTGTCATCCTGAGAGCCAGATAATTGGGGAGGTGACATGAGCCTAGCCCTGCTTTCTCTGTTCTGAAATAAGTGGAAATGCCCTCATTTTCCAGCCCCCATTTTCTCTGTACCCCCATACCATCCTCAAGCAGGAGGGTTCTTGCCTTTGCCTTTGGGAGTCCAGCCTCTTCCCAGGCTGATGAGGTCTGCTGTACACAGAGAACCTGGTGGGAGGTGACCACTGTCTGACTCCATATTAGGTGAGCTGAGCTGAACTGAGCTGCCTTCCTTTTCATGGAGCCTGAAGCCCTTGACAAGCTTTCAGAGCTTGTGACCATGAAGTCATTCTTGTTGTGGAATGTTCTCTAAGGCCCTGTACACCTGTTACCAAGCCTGTTCTAACTCTTTATGGTTGGTAGGTGTGGGTCCATGCTGATGTCTGTTTTGTTTTGTTTTGTTTTTTTTTTTTTGAGACAGGGTTTCTCTGTGTAGCCTTAGATGTCCTGGAACTCTCTTTGTGGACCAGGCTGGCCTCAAATTCACAGAGATCCACCTGCTTCTGACTCCCAAGTGCTGGAACTAAAGGATGTGCCACACTACCAAGCTATGCTGTCATTCTTTCTCTGTCTCTCTCTGTCTCTCTCTGTCTCTCTCTCTGTCTCTCTGTCTGTCTGTCTGTCTGTCTCTCTCTCTCTCTGTGGGGGGGGTATATAAGCATATACATGTTCTGTGTATCCAGTATGCAGGTGTGTGTATCTATCTATATGTGTGTGTATTTGTGGAGAACAGAGATTGATATCAGGTGTTTTCTATTGACTTCCACTTCTGTTGTTGATTAATGTTGAGACATGGCCTCTCACTGAACCTGGAGCTCCCATTCTCAACTCTGTTGGCTGGCAGAAGGCCCTGGGGATCCCCCTGTCTCTCCATTGCTGGGATTACATTCACCCCCACCACACTCAGAACTGTAGTGGATACAGGAGAGCAGAGCTCAGGCCCTGTGCACTTTACTGACTAAGCTATCTCTCCAGCTCAGTGGCTTTATCTTAGCAGATGAGGTTGGTGAGTCTGCTGGAGACCCAAGGCCTGAGTCACCAGAGAAGTGTTATAGGGTTCAGGTGAGAACAAGGAACAGTCTGGAGCACTGGTTCTCAACCTGTGGGTCGCTACCCCTTTGGGGCTGAATACCAGATATTTACATTACGATTCATAACAGTAGTAAAATCACAGTTATGAAGTAGCAACAAAATAATTTTATAGTTGGGGGTTATCACAACATGAGAAACTGTATTAAAGGGTTGCAGTATTAGAATGGTTGAGAACCACTAGGGTGGAGTTTATAATTCCCTGGCACAGATCTCTACCAATTGCTTGGCCCCTTAGCCCTGCCAGGAGCTGTCCAGGTGCTGACTGGACAACTCTCCTTCCCCCCCCCATGCTGAAGTTTCTTTCTTCCCCCCCCCCCCCCCCCCCCGGTGTAATCTACTCCACCCAGGGCCTGTATTCAAAGTGACTTCTTGTAACTTTCTCTGTAATCAAAACTGAGAGATATCTTCATTTTGTGAATGGGCTCCCCTGACCTGGAAACTGTTTTAGAAGCAATCATCTAGTTACCAAGGGGACCACGCAGGAGAGCAGCAGCTGAACAGCTGGCCTTTGAGCAAGCAGGGAGCACAACACTGAGAACATGGAGAACAGCCATGCTGGGAACGAGAGCTGCTGTGGCAGTCACCAGGTGGGAATGCAGGCGGCAATTGCATCACCCGGGTTCCACAGGATGCTGCCTTGAGAATAAGGGAGAGCATGTTCCCGTGCAAGAAAGGAAATCGCTTCTTTTCCTTCTGGGTCTGGATTCTCAACAAGGCACTTACTGGGCTGTGGGAAGGAGAGGGGTGGGTAGCTGGGAGAGAGCTTGTAAAACAGCTCAGGCTGGCTGATAGAAAATGGAGGGATGTGACTGGGTCTGAGAGAGCAAGGGGACAGGGGAGATTATACTAGTGTCTCTGTAGAACACATGTCATGCCTGGCCCAGCAAAGTTAAGTATGGAGGAAAGCGGAGCCACTTACAGGAAAGAAAGAACAGGTGAGCAACACAGCACAGCCTTACTTTCCAGGGCCCCATCTGCCAGCCTCCCCCTCCTCTTCCTCTTCTCCCCTCCCCCCCCACCTCCTTTTCTTTCTTCTCCTCTCCCTCTCCCCTACTCCTTTTTCTCCTCTTCCTTTTCCTCCTCCTCTTCTTCATCTTCATGGGTCTCCTGTAGTTCAGGATGGCCTCCAATTTACTATGTGCCCAAGGAAGACCTTAAAGTCCTGAACTGATCTTCTTGCCTCTACGTCCTAAGTGGTTGGATTATTGATATTCACTACCATACCTGATGTGTTATAAATCAAACTCAGGAACATGCATGTCAGCCAAGCACTCTACCAGCTGGGTCACATCACCAACCTTGGCTTTTTGCTTCTGGAAGCCTCCTATTCCCTAAGCCCTGTGGCCAGTCATCTCATCATCCTGGCCTTCCCTGCTTGCCGAGTCTGAGCTGTGTGGCTCAGAACATCTCCCCGGCTCCTGGGACCTGGGGCCTCATCTCTGAAAGCATCCTGAAGATTGTGGCCTTTGCTCTCACCGTCAGCATGGGTGATGCCTGGGTAAGCAGAGCATAAACGGGCCATCTCTCTTTGGGCATTGAAATCTGGCTGTACCAGGAGAAATTTACCTCTTTGAGCGCTCAGATCCCCACAGGATGTGGTGATGTCTGAACTCATAGCCTTGTTTTAAGAATCAACTATGCCAACCCAGAGAATCTTGGGCAATGCTAGGGATCAATGCTGTTGTTATCGATCGTCCCTCCATGGGGACAGCTAGAGATGACAGTGTCCTCCTGCTCCCATCTCCCTTGGGCCATCTTCCCTGTCCCCATCTCCACAGACATAGGCATACCTATGTGTCCTCAAGTCACACATGTACAAACCTGGCAGAGAAGTGCTAATCCCCTCTGTCCTTGACATCAAGAAGAGCGTCACCACCTGGCCATGACTGACAGGTTCACATCTCCACTGACCACCACTGTGACCTGGAGTTTGGGTTCCCAGCCCATCTCCTCAATAATCACTAACTACACAGCAATCAGCTCACGAGGCAGGGTGGAGGGACCAGGAAACACTCTGTGGAGGTAACAACCAGCTGGCCTTTTCTCGCGTATGGCATGTGTCTGTCAAATGTCCTCCAGGAAGTTCTACTGCTTGTTATCACATACAAGAACTCAAGTGACAGAAGACATCATGTCATGTCACCTGTCTCCATGATCCAGAAGACAAAGAGAATTGGCTGACAAAGCAGACACCTGAAAGTCACACCTGTCACCACCTCCCCCTCCCTAGGGCCAGGAGGAGACTGTCGGGAAGCTCCACACCCACCCCAGACATAACTGGGCATTTTCTTCTACATGCCCGCAGAGCTCACTGGGGGAAGCCAACATGCACGTGTAGAGTGTGGGTTCCTAATTAAGACCTAACTAATGTGGAGCCTCAGATTCGCTCGACTCAGCTGTAGATTCAGAGAAAGCTCGTGTTTCATGAAACTCCTTACCCAACAGGGAATGCATGAATTATTGAAAGGACCGAAAAAAGAGAGCCAGGGAGGGAGATCTGCTCCATTATTCATCAGGCCTGGAGTCCCCAAGTCCCTAAGCACAGCTGCTGGCTTTCACACCTACAGCATTTTCCCATTATGTCGACAGGAGCATTTCCAGCCTGCTGTATTGGCAGCCTCTGAGCAGGCTTCCTCTCCCACCATTCAAGGCCTGTCCTCATCTGCAGCCAGCCCAGCAGAGCTGTAGCTATGGATGGAGGCTCTGCTTAGAGCTGAATGCCTTCCTTTCCCTTCCTGGCCCCAGCTCAGGGCTCTTCCAGCCAGAGGGCAAGACTCCTGAAAGAACCAGAAAGGCTTTTACACAGGCCCTGTCTGTATCTACATGCTAGCCACACTTACCCGACCCCAGCCATTTGCATTTCAAACCTGGGTGAAGTTTCCTACTCTCAGACTTTGGTCCATGCTGACCACTCCTGCTCCAAACTCCCTCTCAGTCCTCTGCCTTGCTACTGAGTGCTCTACATCCTACATGTCCAGACCTCAGGGCCAGGAAGCAACTTTTACATAGACCATGTCAAATGCCACACTTCTTCACCAACAAGGTCTCAGGAGCATCCTGGTGGCCCAGGGAGTTCAGGATTCTCACCAGCTCTGGCTGCACATCAAAGACAAAGCCTGTACAAAACTTAACAGAGCCTTTCAACTAAAATGATTGAGAATCGCAAGGTGGGAAAGCTTATCAATAAACACACCAAACACAGACTTTCCGAAGAAAGGTTTCTGCAAGCCCAAGCCATACCCTGGTTACCCAGAATTGAAGCTCAGAGGGGGTAAGTAATTTGTCTGAGATCACATAGCCAAGTGGCAGAGACAGGTTGAAGACCCCATTCCAACAAGCCCACACCCTTTCTCCCTCAACCACCCAAGTCTTGGAGCATACTGCCTTGGCAGAAGGACTGGAAAGGAAGCCATGAGCATCCCTGGAAATGCCCTTTGTAAGGAGTTTCATAGAAAAGAGAAAAAGTCAGGCATGGTGGCACATGCCTTTAATCTCAACATGGAGGCAGAGGCAGGTGGATTCCTGTGAGTTGGAGGTCAGTCTAGCCTCATTTTGTAGCCCTGGCCGTCTTGACATTATGTAGACCAGGCTGGCCTCCTTTGTTCTTTCATGGTACAGATCCACCACACCTTAGTGTAGTTTGTTTAGTAGTTTTCTCCTTAGCAGCTTTAGTCTCTGGAAAATTTCTCCAACTTTTAGTCACTCAATCAACAAACATCTCCCTCACACCTGTTATGTGGCAAGCCTTCTGCTTAAGCTCACAGTATAATCAAGGAGACTGCCAGTCAACTTATCATTGCCACACTGATTCCAGGGCCCAGTGAAGGAAGAGAAATGAATCCTTAGACCTCAGGGAACACAAATAGTATGTGGTGTCGTTTATATGTGGCAGGGTCCCTCCATGGTGTCTGGATCAGGCAACATTAGCCACTCAGGGCTTCCGTACAGGTGATGCCTTATAGCCTTGGGTGAATTTGTTCACTGCTGACCTCTCAGGGTCTGATCACTACCTATACATGTTAGTGTGAGGAGACAGCTGAGCTGGTAAAATGGCGGCACCCACCTGCAGTGCTAACACTGGGGAGACACCAACAGGAGAATCCGTGGGACTTGCTGGTCAGCCAGTCAAGTCTAATTAAAATCCTAGTATGAGACTCCAACTACACACACACACACACACACACACACACACACACACACACACACACACGAACTGCTGCTGGAAGCTCCCTGAGGCCTGGCTGGCCAAGCCTACATCTTTCCAGCTTACGGCAAATGCTGTGTGCAAAGTTCACAAACGCGGGGCCGAAGGTACCAGTCGCCATTTCAGAGACATGAAGATGAGTGGATGTTCTGGACAGAAAGTGTGAACCCTTGTGTTTTCCCAGCCAGCCTGACTGGATAGCCGTTCGCCACACCATGGCTCCAGCTGCCAATTGTCCAGAGCCCCATAGCGTGTGAAATTAAGTTCGACAGTGCTAGGCATAACCATGGAAGCCCTATATTCCACTTAACAATTTAGAGAAGGAAAAAAAAATGCATAAGGCCAGAGTCAGGTAGCTGTGAGCTGCAGATGTGGCTCTGTGGTGTGCCTTCAGGCACACCCTTGGGTCTGAGCCACCCCGTTGGCATCCATGTAAGGGGATTGTTGCGAGGGTCAAGTGACTGGAGACCCGAAAAGCGCTTTGACTAGTGCCTGGCCCTCAGGACTCAGTAATAACAACTGGCCGGTGCTAGAGTATTCCTCTCCTCAGCAGCCTCAGCAGCTGGCACTGGAAGGTTGGTCTGACTCAAGGCAGGTGTTCTTGGTCTGGAAAGCCTCCTCTGTCTCACGACAGCCTCCAAAGTCTTTACCTACAGCCTCCACCAAGGTGCTTTCCCATTCCAAGGGATCTCCTCTCTGGAAGGCAGCATCCTTCAGTCCCAAAGCCCACCCGCGACTGACAGCAGAGGGCAGTCAGGCCCCGCCCAGGCCCCGCCCCTGGCCCCGCCCTCTTCGAGTCCCAAGCTCCAGCAGCGGCCACCAGCACGGTCGCTGGCGCAGAGTGGCTCAGGAGGATTGGACCGGGCGGGCGTCCGGCAGGCAGAGCGCTACCTTCCCCGGGCGCTATCCCAGGAGCGGGTCGTACCCGTAAGGTAAGATCCAAGATGAGCGGGAGGGATAGACTCTCGCCTTGTCGGGGGTCCGGGAAGCAATGATCTCTGGTGGTGCCACCGCCACTGCGTTGGGCTGGTCTGAGTAGCCAGGGGCAGGGTGAGGCGTGCGCTCTCTCTCTCTCTCTCTCTCTCTCTCTCTCTCTCTCTGTCTCTTTGTGTGTGTGTGTGTGTGTGTGTGTGTGTGTGTGTGTGTGTGTGTGT
>CAJQZJ010035090.1:1351748-1402065 GCA_907164525.1 Lophiomys imhausi | reverse complement strand
CACACACACACACACACACACACACACACACACACACACACACAAAGCCCTTCACTCTGCAAGCAGGCCCTGCCCACCTGGTGTCTTCTGGCTTCCCCTCCCGCAGCCAGCCCCTTCTCAGTTTCCTTGGCAGACTGTCCCCCATCCCTGCTCTCTTATGCTGAAGTTGAAGTCGGGGAGGGGTGCTGGGGGCCCTGTTCATGGCCTGCTGAGTCTCCATGTGATCTGGGCATCTGCAGTCTGAGATGTGACTCTGCATCCAGAGTATGTGGGTCACTGTTAACTGGGCAAACAAAAGTAGGACACAGAAAAGCCCCGGGGCAGGCCAGCTGGAGCCCCAGGAGGACAGAGGGAGAAAGACTGTCCCAGGGAGAAGGGAGAAGGCTGTCCCTCATTATGGGGGATGGGCATACTTCCGGAGTCCTCAGAGATAGGAAAGTCCCAGAATCCCCAAGCTCTCAGATGGTGGTATATTCACAGGTACACAAACACACTCTGCGTATCTGACATCCTTTCTACATCATTGATATCAGCTCTTACAGAGCAAATGCCATAAACCGCTGTGTCCTCTACTGAGTAGAAACTTGCAGACACAGTTTAAAAAACATTTTAAGGTCATGTTTGTTTGAATTCACAGCTATGAGGGCTAGCCATACAGTTCCTTATTTGTTTCTATCATTTTTTTAAATTTTTAAATTAAATTCAAAATGAATACAAATTAAACATTTGCTAAGTTTTCTTTTCTTTTTGAGACAGAGCCTATGTAACCCTAGATGGCCTGGAAATTATTATGCAGGCCAAACTGGTGTTGAACTCACAGAGATCTGCCTACCTCTGCCTCTGTAGTGCTGGGATTAAAGATGTGTCCCATCACACCTGGCAACATTTGTTAATTTTAAAATTACAATATGCATACACATACAAATATGTATACACATGCATATAGTCATACATGCAAATATATGCATATACACATGTATACAAGCATGTGCACACATAGATATGCACACACACATTCATGCATGTGTATGCACAGCTCACTGGAGAAGTCACTTTTACTCTTGGGAGTACATTGTGGAACGCATAAGACTAGATAGAAGAGCCTTCTCTCCTCTTCTCCATCCTATAATGCAGGATGAAGGTGACAGAGGAGCTGGTACACCCCTAGGAGAGAGAAGGGGGTGTACAGTAGGAACTACATTTGACTACAGAGTAAGCTTAGGTAAACGCCCCATCCAACTACCAGCTGCTGCCTGATTCTCAAAGTACATAGTTGACGTATAAGAAAGAATTGCCTCTGAACTCAAACTCAGAGCCTTGAAACTGACACCAAGAAGGGTTCCAGTGTGAGTGGAGATATGTGCATGTGTGTATTGGATCCAGATATGGACCATAGAAACACACACTCACGTAGTGACTCATGTGCTCTCACACAAATCCATCCTACACATATATATATATATACATATATACACATACATACATACAGTATTAATTGATTTAAAATTCAATGGCTAAGTAAAATAACTAATCTGTGGCAATATGAGAAAATTAACAAGAAAGATTTTTTTAAAAATTAGGAATGAGATTAGAGGTGAAGCTATATACTAGTAGGAAAAATTTAACATATGAGAGATATATCATGAACTTACATTAAAATGGGTGATTTTCCTAAAAAGTAATGTGACAAGAAACATAAACTGAATAGGTTGTAGTCATTAAAGAAACTGAGAGGAATTTAAATGCAGCCACACGAAAAAATAGGCTGGTGAAAGGCGCGTGCGCGCGTGCATGTGTGGGCCAGAGGCTAGCCTTATGGTAGTGTTACCCAGTGTGATCCACTTTGTTTTTTGAGACAGGGTCTCTCACTGGCCTGGAATTCACTGACTGGTCTGTGAGCCCCAGGGATCCTCCTATCTCCATAACCCCAGTGCTAGAATTATGAGCTTGCACCACAATGCCTGGGAATTGACTCATAGTTTTTAGACTTTACCTGCCGATCTACCCTCCCTCCATTAGCTTTCCTGGCAAGTTTTACCACACTTTTCAGGAGCTGAATGTTGCTGGACTGTACTTCCTCTTTAGAAAGCTAATGCATCATGTAAAGAAGGTACAGCCCCTGAGTAATGAAATTTCCAATTACTCGAGTACAGTCAATGAATAGACAAAAGTTCTCTGTGCCCCTTTGCAATCAGTTCTGTGTCCACCCCACTAGTAATCTTTCTGCCCCTAGTTCACTCATCTGTTCTCTCCTAAAGCTTTGCCTCTTCTGCAACGGCATGTAAAAGGGAGTCCAGCAGCATGCAGTCCTTTGTGTCTCAACTAATTTAGCATAATGTCTTGTTTTCTAGGCAGGATCTCACACTATGTAGCCTTGGCTGGCCTGGAACTTGCTATTTAGACCAGGCTGACCTTGAACTCACAGAAATCCCCCTTTCCCCTGCCTTTACCTCTTCTCAAGTGCTAGGACTAAAGGTCTGTCCCACCACACCCACTTCTTAAGTTTTTCAGTTTTTATCCTTTACCAATAGGGGATATTTCTACCAGTGATCATTAGGAGTCTTTTCAACTAAATATGTACTCGGGATGAGTTTTGTGAAACTGTGTATTTCTCCCAGGATCCCATCTTGAAGTGGAACTGGTATGTAAAGAAGCTGCCAAATGGCTTCCTGAACTAGTCAAACCACTTGGCATTCTCTCCTGAAATGTGCAGCAACCCATGGTTATTCCAGGTCTTCACCAACACTTAATACTACCAGTCTTTTTTAACTTTAGCAAACCTGTGTATCATGGTATTTCTTTGTGGTTCTCCTATGACTTTTATGATGATATCAACAGTTACGGTTCAAACTTGCTTATCAATATAAATACAAATGTCATTATGTCATATGTGTGCACATACGTGTGTACGTATGAAGTAAGAGCATAAAGCCAGACCCCCAGAGTATAAGGATGACTTAATGCTAGAAAATAAGCATGTTCTCTCAAGAAATGCAGAAATTTTTTTAAATGTTTTATTTGTTGTATAAACAGTGTTCTGTCTGCATGTATGCCTGAAGCCCAGAAGAGGGCACCAGATCTCATTATGGATGGTTGTGAGCCACCATGTGGTTGCTGGGAATTGAACTCAGGACCTCTGGAAGAGCAGCCAGTGCTCTCAACGTCTGAGCCATCTCTCCAGCCCGTAATGCAGAAATTTATTTTTTAAAAATCAACATATTATAAATCGAATTCTTTTAATTAGCAATAATCAAGAAAGCCTTTGCCCTCTATGAGCAATATTTTAAACAAATATTATAATCAATGATAAAACACTAGAGACATCTTTTCGAACTCAGACAAGTATCATTACTTGTATGTCTCAGAGATTCTACACAATTCACCAAGATAAGAGAAAAAAGAATATGAGGTAAAAGAATTGGAAACAAAACTACGCAGTGTTCTGATCCAAAGATGCTGTAATCTACACAGAAAATCCAAGATGACTAGATTCAGCAAAGTTGTTCAATACAAGATCAATGCACAAAAATCAATAATAGTACAGTACATTGGAATCTAAAATCCTCCCACAAGGTACCACAAAAAAGTGGGGGGAAACCGTGAAGTCGCACAAAGTATTTTCCACATAAATATATCAAATACCATATCAAGACTATTCTGAGAATTCCCATAAATGAATGAGAAGAGATAGTGAACTTGGTAAGAACAAAGCAAGGAGGGGACTGGAGAGATGGCCCAGCAGTTAGAGCACTTGCTGCTCTGTCATAAGGATGGGAGTTCAGATCCCAGCACCCACATGGGATAGCTCATGAGTGTCTGTAACTCCAGCTCTGGGGGATCAGATGCCCTCTTCTAGCCTCTGTGGGTGCCTGCACATGCACATGTGTGCACATACATGAGAAGCTGCACCCATGAAATACTGGCAATAGGGCTAGCTAACCAAGGCCTACACAGAAACAACACCGCATACCCACACGAATGGGGGTAACCTCGCAAGGCCTCACCCCTAGATTAATGGATGCTGAGAGGAAAATCATTCTGCTACTGGAAGGAGTCTCCTGATAGGTTATGTGATCCCAAGTGACCAGCCCTATATACATACACATGAGAGCAACACAGAGGTCATGAATTTGAGAGAGATTAGGGGAGACACAGGAGTTGTGTGTGTGTGGAAGGGGAGATGCAACTACACAGTACTTACATACAACATTCTAAAAAAAAAAACTCAGAAAAATAAATAAATGAAGTCATTTCACAAAAGGGGGAACAGTAATGACTGTAAACGAGATGATGCCTTGTGTAACCATAGAAACACAGATGAGAAGCCAGGTACCATGTTATTCTCACCATCACTGAGAAGAGTGAAATCTGATGATTCCCAAATGTCAGAGAGGATGGCATGCACACGAACTCATGGACTGCAGGTGCTACAATTACCCTAGAAAACAATCTGACACCTCCAGAGTCACTGTAACACTCCCTTGCACACCAAGATTACATGCTTTCTATCTTTGCTGAAGGAGGCTGAGAAAACTCAAATATCTTGCCAGCGTTCCCATTCACTATGAAGATTCCCATTCTCCATTCCACTGCTTAACAGACACTGACTCATGGGTGGTGCTGAGGTAGGAACAGGCTCTCAGGTCTGCCCATAATAAACGTGAGCCTTGTCTGTTCAATCTGTGTTTCCAGGCAACCCGGCATGTCAGATGATACCACTACCGTAAGCCGGGGGGGGGGGGGGGGGCAGCTGACTGCCCTCCTCTCTGGTGAGGCATTGGATCCTAATGATAGAAGGCTACCTCTTTTCATGGGGTGTAAAAAAAAAAAGTGAACATTTATTAAACAAAACCATAAGAAGGAAATAATGAAACAGAAAAATAAATTCATAGTAACAATATCAAAACAACCCCCCTTTATAGTTCTTTACCCAGAATTCCACTTAAAAGATAGTTTTGAGACTTAGCAAACAAATTATTGATACATAGTATTACCTTTTTGTTGGTGGTGGGTTTTGTTTTCAGTTATTTGTTTGAGACAGTCTCACTATGCAGCCCTGACTAGAACTCACTATATAGATCAGGCTGGCCTCAAATTCAGGCATCTGCCTCCTCAATGTTGGAATTAAAGGCTTACCTAGAGCCCTTTGTTGTTGCTTAACACTATCTCACCAACATTAGCCTTAGCTAATATCCTGCTGAATGGCCACGCCATGTAACTTTCCTTAGAGAAAGGCCTGTTGCAGGGCTTAAGCACTTGGCTGCAATGAAAGAGAGTGAGTCAACATCTTTGAATGCTTTGTCCTTGTATTTACATTTTTCTCCCCTGGCAGCGATTCCCAGGGGCAGCACTGTTGGAAGAAATGAAAATGCTTAATACGCGACCGCAACCGAACTGCTTTCCAAATGAGGTCTACTGTTTTACGTTCCTGTCTGTGTCAAAGTTGTCTCCTCATAGCTCTTCTACCTAATTCATTGAAGCAGTGTCTCTCAACCAAACCCAGAGTTCACTCATGTGACTCTTCTCTCTAGTCAGCTTGCTCTGGGATCTTCTATCTCTGCCTTCTGAGGCTACCATGCCTGGGCTCTGTGGATCCAAATGCTGGTCCCCACTGGAGCACAGCAAACGCTTAACCACTGAACCACCTTCTTAGCACCTAAACCTTCTGATTTGAGGTCATTGTAGATCACATACAATTATAGTAGACATGTAGAGACTCAGTGTGCCTCGTGCCCATGTCTACCCCCACCCTCGGTGGTAACATCTTGTAGAATTACAGCACATCACTACCAAGATTTGGCACCAATATAGTCAGGATACAGACTGTCAATCCACCACAAAGGTGTGGCTCTTTTCTGACCACAGCCTGCTGGTCCCCATCCCACCTCCTCCTGACCTCAGCAACCACTGATTTTATTTATTTATTTATTTATTTATTTATTTATTTATTTATTTATCATTTCAATGCTATTAAAGAATGGATTCATTAGCAAAAATTACGTCAAAAAACAGAAGAAATAAGCTTACTGCTAGAGAGATGAAGAGCACATCCTTGATTGACTTGTCTCTAAACCAGCAGAGATGGAATGTATCATAATTTAAAATGTTTCCTATGACCATACTGTGTTGGCTACTTTTTTCAATACTGTGACAAAATGTCCACAATGGTAAGAAGGGAGGGAGGGAGGGAGGGAGGGAGGAGGGAGAGAGAGGAGAATGAGGGAGAGAAGGAGGAAGAGAGAGGAATGAGGGAAAGAGGGGAGGAGAGAGGGAAGGAGAAAGGGAGGGAGGAGAGAGAGAAGGAGGGAGGAGAGAAGGAAGAAGGGAGGGGTTGAGGGAGGAGAGAGGGGCAAAGGAGAAGGGAAGGAAGAGAGAGGAGAAAAAGAGGTAAGGGGGAAGAAGGACAGGGAAAGAGAGAAGGGGAGGAGGAGGGAGAGACGGAGGGGGAGGGAGGAGAAAGAGGGAGGGGGAGGGAGGAGAAAAAGAGGGAAGGAGGAGGGAGGTAGGAGGGAGAGAGGAAGGGAGGAGGGAAAGAGGGAGGGAAGATTTATTTGAACTTACAGTTGGAAAGTACATGTTGTCATGGTGAGGAGGGCACTGGGGCAGGAGCATGAGGCAGCTGCTCTCATCACTGCAGTCAGGAGACACAAAGATGCATGCAGTATTCCCATGTTCTGTGCATTTTCTCTTTATCCTTCAGTCCCAGACCCCAGTCCACAGAATGCAGAGTGGCACCACCCACATTGGCGGTGGCTCTTCCCTCCTCAGCTAACCCAATATAGGAACCCCATCACAGCCGTGCCCAAAGGTTTGTCTCCCAAGTGACTCTAGATCCTGTCAAGTTGACAATATTGACCTCACGCTTACTAAAAAAAATGTAAAGGTACAGGTGAAATCAACTTTAATAACACACACGTGTATGGTGTGCATGTGTTCACACAGGTGTGTGAGCATACATGTGCCACTGCGTGGACAGAGGCATCAGAGACAACCTAGGGTATTGGTCCATGCTTTCCACCGTGTTTGAGACGGTCTCTTGTTTGCTGCCATATAAATCAGGCTAGCTGGCCGGCAGGCTGATTCCACTCCCCGGAGTGCTGGGAGCAGCTATGCCCAGCTTTATATGTGTTCTGAGGATCCCAGTCCAGGTCCTCATCCTCACATGGCAAGCAATTTACCCATTGAGCCATCTTCTTGTGACCACTGCTGTGAAGACTCTGTCCTGTCCCATCCTGCCAGGCCATGGACCTTGGGGAAGGGCCAGGACACAATGACCCCTTTACTCTCCATTCCTCAGCTGACCCCTTGGGAAGCATACCATTCCTACCGTTCCTTCTGGCAATTTCTGCTCCGCTCCACTCTGTGAAGAGTCGAGCTGCCCTGTCCTGCTGTTGCTTCTGACTTATTCGCTGCTGAGTCAGGTGTTGTACCTGCCATTCTTGCCACTACCTTCTGGGGTTAGTGACCTTAAGGGTCAACATCCACATCCTTTCCCTGTGTGGGAGTGGAGGTTGCCATTTGCCCAGAGCATCTCAGACCGACTCTGTGCAGAAAGTCATTCCTGAATTACTGATGAGATGGAGAGGCTGAGCAAGATGCTGGAGGGGCTCAACTAGGACAGAAATAGGAGCCAGACGGCCATCCTGGGGCTGCCACATGAGGCAGAGCTTCATGCTTGCCTGCCTTAGTGCAGGCTCTTCCAGACCAATTCTCTCAGACAGCCAGCGGCTCCGAGGCCTGTGAGATGGTGTTGTCAAGCTGAGGAAGAGGGTAGACCCCTGCCTTCCCCCACTTTGTTGCCAGGTGTCCCCCAGGGGCCCAGTGAGCTCTGAACTCTACCCCTATCTGGGCTCTACGTTCCCTCCTCAGGCCTTTAATTCTTCCACCCAGTCAGGAGAGAGAAAGATTTCTTTTAAAAGACTCTGAACAACTGGACACATCTCTGAGGAGGTGTAAGACACCTGCCAAGGGCACAGACTGGGAATGTGGGCCACAGGCAAGGCCTCCCAAGGACCAGGAGGCTACCTTCCAGAGCCGGGGGGAGTCAATGGACTTGTTTTGCCCCATTGTGGCCTTGGGCTTCCGCCATCATGGGGACAGGTATAGACTGGGCTACTGGAGGCCCCAGGTTTCCTCAGACATCTTAAGTTATGGGGATGAGAAAGAGGTAAGTCAAGAACTCATTCCTAAGAGAAACCCAGCGTCTTCCTGTGGCTTTTTCTGTTCCTGTTCATCCATCAAGGCTCTCACCCTGAGGGGCTGGAACATTGGTTTCCTTTTTGCACCAGCCCTCAAGGGGCTGGAAACCGAGGTTTAAGAGTTGTTCCTGGGTCCCTAGAAACCTGTCTACTTTACTGCTTGACCCTTGAACCCAATGGAGCAAACCTGGGCCTTGTGGGAGAAAGGTGGGGATGGAGGTGGTGGACAGAAGGGGAAGCTCAGCCACGTGTCCTACATACATACTACAGAACGCTGATTTATAGTAAAACAGGCTGGAGGCAGAAAACGACACTGGAGGAGGCATTTATAGCAGTGTAGGCCATGCTCTGTAGCGGGCAAAGCCACACTTGATTGTGGAAAGTCCTTCAGCACACACAGCCTTGCTGTCAGGAGGACAGATTCTCAGCAGGACACCACCAGGCTGGACTGACAGCTTCTCTAAAGCCAGGGTGGTTTCCCTCCTCAGGACCCTCCCCTGTCTTCCCAGAAGGAAGAATTAGCATGAGAGAGAGAGAGAGAGAGAGAGAGAGAGAATTTCTCTTGGAACATAAATATTGACTCTAATCATCAAGGGTGGCCCTTATCCAGCAGAGACATTCAGCAGTCTCCTCCCTCCTTCCTTTTCCTCTTCCACCTTTTCTTCTGCCCCCTTCCTTTCCTTTCTCTCTCCTCTTCCTGTTCTTCCCCCATGATCCTCATTTTTCCTCTTCTTCTGTCTCCTCCTTCCCTCCTTGTCCCTCTCTCCTCTTTTTCTTCCTCCTCTTTCTTCTCTTTCTTCTTCTGTTCCTCCTCCCTCTACCCTCTACCTCCTCCCTCCCCCTCTTTCCTTCACCCTCATTCTCTTCCTCCCTCTCTCCTTCCCCTGTACTACAATCACTATTTTATAAGGAAAGCATCTGACTTGCCCGTCCACCTGAGTGGCTCTCACACTAAGGAAAATCTAAACCTGCAGTGCTTTTATGCCAGGCAAGAAACTGGCTGTGTTGATGAAAATTAGGTCAAAGTTTCTGTTTGTCAGTGGGCAATTGCTGCCTTTCAGGAGAGTATTCCCAAGCTAAGAACCCAAGTAGAACATGGCACCTGGGCTCTGTAGCTTTGCAGGAGCCAGGCTGGGCGGTGAACAGAGGTCAGGTGAACAGAATCTGAATGCTGGTGAGACCACAGACTGGTTTCAAATCCTGGGTCACCCATATTCTAGCTGAGCAAGGGACTTCTGCTGTTTCTCAACCTCTGAAACTAAAAGGGGAGTGGAGATAACTGTCATGAGGTGAAGTATGCAGGCATATCCAAACACAACACAGGCAAAGACAAAAAGGGCATCGTGATGGGGCTGCGGAGATGGCTCAGCAGTTAAGAGCACTGGCTGCTCTTCCAGAGGAACCGGGTTCAACAACCAGCACCCACATGGCAGTTCACAGCTGTCTGTAACTCCAGTTCCAGGGGATCTAACACCCTTGCACAGACATGCAGGCAGAACACCAATGCACATAAAAATAAATAAATCTTTTAGGGGGGGAGCATCGTGAAAACAGCAAGAGGGAAAATACACATAAGAGGCACTCTCATTCCAACACACACACACACAAAGCCACAGAGCTGAATCTTCCTCAAACGCCCTGAGTGAAGAAGGCAGAAAGGCTGTTTCTTTCAAAGGCTGTAAGGCGGAGTAAGGAATGCCACCCACTAAGAATTTCACAGTCAGCAAAACTACCTGTGGGAAATGAAGATGGGAGAAAGGTGAAAATAACCCAGCTAAACAAAAACAGAGAACTTACTGTTATAGGAACCGCTTGACCCTCTTCTTCCAAGGTGCTCAAAGCAAATGAAACTAGGTAAGAATATTATATCCCATAAAATAATTTTAAATATACCAGAAGTAATTATGGAGATAATTACAAAAGAACAGTATCACTGCCTATTTTCTCTCCTGATGGTAATAAAAAAGATACTAAATGATATGTATGTAATTATACTGCTGAAGTAGAATGTAATATTGTGTGTGTGTGTATGTGAGTAAGCATGTTTGTATGCATGCAGATGCACATGTCTTTTGGTGTGCGTGTGCACACGTGTGTGTGTGTGTGTGTGTGTGTGTGCCCGTGTGGAGGTCATAGGTCAACTCCAGGTATCCTTTCTCAGGCACTGCCCCCCTAGTTTTTGAGACAGGGTCTCTCATTGACCTGGACTGTGCATTAGCTCCTTTAGCTCTGAACAGCCTGCGAAGCTCCATCATCTCCACCATCTTTGTATTGTACTGCAAAGGGTTACTGGAGGGTCCAGAGAGCTTGGAAATTGCTTGGAAAAATGCTTGGTGCGTGTCCTGGTCCAATAAACACCCGCCAGTGGGAAGCAGAGCTGCACACAACAGAGAGGATTGCTAGCCCACTTGCTGGGGTTCCCAGAGAAGGGTGAAAGATAGGGCCTGGGCACCTCAGCGGGCTACGGCAGCCTGCATCTGATGGATGGCTGTTGTCACCAGAATTAGATCAAGCCTGCACGTTTTTCTGTCTACATGTACTAGGTCGCAGGGTACAAAAATTGTTCTCCATTTCTCACTGGCTTTTATCACATCCTGTAGCCATGGGGGAATCGGGTGTTAGATGCTTCTCAGAGTTGCTGGAGGTGTGAGCAGTCAAGATCATGGGAGCTGGCTTCTAATTGGCCACAATTAAGACTTCATGTCACTGAATTATGGAGCTTGCTGCTGCCACCACCATGTTTAAATTAAAGAAGGGGGCTAGTGTGTGGTGCTGCCTCCCCTGAAGGCTGTTGGGTTTTTCTGAAACAGCTATAAGATAAAACTGAATTTCTTTTGCCTCAGAAATTTGTGTGGTGGTGGTTTGGTTCTTGGTGAGCTGCTGGGTCCCTGATGTGCCCTGTGGCTAAGCTGAGACTTAGGAGGCCAAAAGGAAGATCTCCCCCCAGACTTCAAGGATGGTGGTGCTGGGAGTCATTCATCAAAATGGAAAACTCCCAGGATGGACGCGTTTGTCTAATAACTCACTTGTGTGTCACTGAGGACAGGAGACAGCATTAAGTGTGTGGATCACATGAAAGAGATGCCCCGGTTTTCACAGGTTGAGGCAAAGCTGGGTGGAGCCTGAACTCCAAAGCCAGACACCCCAGTGTCTCAGCCCCCTTCCCAACTGCTTCCCTCCCCTCCTCCTCTTCTTTTCTTTCTCCCTTCCTCCTTCTCATTCCTTACCTTCCCCTTCCCTTCCATCTCTCCTTTCCTTTTCTGTTCCTCTTCCTTCCTGTCTCTCTCCACCTCTGTTTCTTCTTTCTCCCTCTTCCCTTCTCTCCCCTTTCTCTTCCTCCCTCTTCCTCCATCCCTCTCTTTCCTCTTCCTTTCCTGCTCTTTCCCTTTCCTCTCTCCTCTTTTTTCTCTTCCTTCTTCTTCTCTCTCCCCCTCCTCTTCTCTCTCTTTCCCTCCTCCACTTCCCCCTCTCTTTCCCCCCTCCCTTTTCTACCTCTCTTCCCTTTTTATTTTCTCTCTCACAATGATCTCTTGTGTGGCATTGCACAATATTCTTCTGTCATCACTTTCCACTTTTATTATTTCCTTCCTCTTGCTTTAGGGAGAAAAATTTTTTTAATTTTAATTGATATATGTAGTTAGATAACTAGTTTTAACCCTTGCCTTTGTTTTTTGTGAGACATTCTGTCTTGTTTTTGTTTTTATTTTTTAAATGCATACATACATGTGGAAGCCAGAGGTTAGTGTCTTCCTCTATCACTCTCTATGCTATTGTTTTTGTTTGTTTGTCTGTTTGTTTTACCTATAGGGTCTCTTATTGACTCTGGAGCTCACTGATTGGCTAGGCTGGCTGATCAGAGAGTTCATGTCTCTCTCCTCACTGCCATGCTAGGGTTACAGGCTCACGCCTCCACACCTGGCTTTTCTGTGCATCCTGGGATCTGAACTCAGATCCTTATACCTTCGTGGCAGCCATCTTACTTATTGAGACCTCTCCCCAGCTCTGTCTGATATCTGTTCTTCAGGCAGTGATTTTCCTGAGTTCTTTGTCACTTGAAAAGTTCTGACAAAAGATATTTTGACCATCATGTAGCACAACCAATAAAGAGAAAAAAAATTTAAACTAGTCTAGGGGAAAGGGCACATTGATTTCAATTAATTCTCTCTATATTTGAGACCCATAAGAGAGTATTATTTCTTGTTATCATACACACACACACACACACACACACACACACACACACACACACACACTCTTTCTCATCCTTTATTTCCTTTTTTCTTTTTTTTTTTTTCATTGTCCTGTTTTGATCCTGCATTTCTGTGCTTTAGTACCTGATAATTCTCCTGAGGAGATGGTTCAGGTGATCACGCGCTTTCCTAACAGGCATGAGGGCCTGAGTTCAATCCCACTTGCTTAGAAGCCAGCCAGGTGGCTGTCTGGGGCTTGCTGGCCAGACAGCCTAGCCTACTCAGGTAGCTCCAAGAAAGAGACACTTGCCTCAAAAACAAAGTGAACAGTTTTATATGAATGGCACACAAGCCGGGCGTGGTGGCGCACGCCTTTAATCCCAGCACTTGGGAGGCAGAGGCAGGCGGATCTTTGTGAGTTCGAGGCCAGCCTGGTCTACAAAGTGAGTCCAGGACAGCCAAGGATACACAGAGAAACCCTGTCTCGAAAAACCAAAAAAAAAAAAAAAAAAAAGAAATGAATGGCACACAAGGCTGTCCTCTGGACTTTACACTTTTGCATGTAAAAGTGTATAAAAGTATACACACACATGTATACACACATGTGAACATTCATACACACACACAAGAATTCATTTAGCATTTCTTTTATGTAAATTCGTAGATAACACATTTCCTGGTTTTGTTTGTCCAAGGATACTCCTATTTGCCGTCAATGCTGAGGGATATCTCTACTGGGTATAAAAGTCTATGTTGATGAATACTTGCTTTAAGAACATTAGAAGTGTTATCATGTTAGATTCTGACTTTCATCATTTCAGTATCCTACATTTGTCTCAGCACTGCCTCTGGATAGGCCTGGTAACTTTCCATTGAGTGCTAGGCATCCACATAGGAGAACTGTAGGAGCTCCTACTGGTGGTCCCTTTGCCTTTCACATCTGTCACAGAAGACCACCTACATACAATTATGAGTGAACCAGTTTGAAGATGGCTTCCAATCTTCTGTGACTTCCCAGGTCACACATTGGAAAGTCTGGGCTATTTATTAGGCCCGCCCTCCTTGATGAGCTGAGGTGAGCTCTCATTTTCATTCCACAATATCAACATGGGGCTGAAAGATCTGCATAGCCCTGAACTTAGCCTCTCAGCCTCACACTCCTTATGAACTGGCACATACTTCACTCTCTATATTTGAGACCCATGAGACAGTATTATTTCTTGTTTTCTCACACATGCATGCACACACGGGCCCACACCCTCTTTTTCTTTCTTTCTCCCCCCCCCCCATTGTCCTATTTTGATCTTGCATTTCTGTGATTTAGTACCGGGTAATTCTCCTGAGGAGATGGTTCAGGTGGTCAACTTCTTGCCTAACAGTCATGAGGGCTTGAGTTCAATCCCAGCACAAAACGCAGAATGTAGCAGTCCCACCTCACTGCTCTCCTTTGTCTTGACCTCCAAAATAGTGGTTTTTCTCGATTACTATCCAACATCTTCAAATTGATTTTTTTTTGTTTTTTACATTTAATTCAACTCTTATAGTTATTTTCAGCAGAAAGATTTGCCTACCATGTGCTAGCTATTCATAGCCAGAAATGGCTATTTTTAACAAACTACTTAATCACAGGCAAAAATAGCTTTTTAAATTTCCATTGATATTTTCCCCCTCATCAGAATCGAATTGTTTTCATTATTGTGGCTGCGTTGTGAGAATAATTGCCTGTATTTCCTGCTCATTTGTCTTCATCCTTAAAATAAATCCCTGTTTAACCCCAGAGTCATGACATCTTCTAAAGAACTCATTGTTGGGGCTGGAGAGATGACTCAGTGGTTAAGAACACCTGCCATTCTTGAAGAGGACTCAGGCGTAGTGAATATGTAAGGGCTTCTGAAATGCAGACTCTTAAAAGGGGCATACAAAGTCAGCCTCAAGTCTTGTACCTGTGGGAAACACCTGGCAGCACACGTGGCCCTGGCCAACTGGTGTACCCTCGGGAGGAGGGCATAAGGCTGGTCAATAAGAAAACAGCCTGATGCATAATTAAGAACAACAGATATAAAGGAAGGCCCATAAACTCTGAAGAGGGCTTTTTGCTTGGCCTTGCTTCTGAACACTGCTCAACTGTTCATCCCTGACTAACTTCAAAAGACTCTAGCTGCTGAGACTTGCTGAAGATTGTGGCCTAGGTGGGTGGAGCCCAGGAATGCTGAGAAAAGCTGTGGAGAGCAGCGCCTGATGGCCCTGCAGATGGTAGAGGCAGTGATCCCAGCTGGGGCGTGCTAACAGCCAGCACTGAGGCCACAGAGACAGAGCCCTGCTGAAGGATATGGCTGAAAAAGCCTAAGACCTGCCAGAGACCTCAGTGCCAAGCAGGCAGGTGCCAACTGCCCATGCCCAGAGTTGTGTGTCCAGAAAAGGCCCAACCTCAAGTGGAGGTGCACCAGAGGCCTGTGACTAGGCCAGCATATGATGAGGAGACTGTGGCTTCAGGTGGGGCCAGCCCCCAGACCGCAAGCTTGGGCTAGCAGAAGAGGCATGGCATAGGACCTGCACAGAGAAGGTTCATAAGAATCCGGCAGGCTGAGGAGAGCTGTGGCAGGCTGGTCACATGGGCCAGTGGGCAGCAGCGGTGCTAGATACAGATGGACAGAGGAGGTCAACCCCAAGCAGAAGTGAAGTTGCCATAGCAACACCAGAGCCAGGTGACCACTGAGTAACTGCTGATTTCGGTGTTCCTGCAGACTGTTGACCAGTTAACTTCAAAGGACCTGCCCCTGAAGATGTCTTGATCTAGGTATCCTTTCTAAAGTGTTAGGGTTTGTTGGTTGGTAGGTGTTCATAATTGTTAATAAATATAATTTAAAAGTTACGCCTACACTCAGGCTCAGCTCTTAACACCCAGTGGCAACTCACAACTTTCTGTGACTCCAGGGGACATAGTCCCCTCTTCTGGCCTCTGCAGCTACAGCATATATGTGGTGCACATAGAGATACTCATACATATAAAATTTAAAAAGTACATTTTACAATAATAACAAAAATAGCTCATTCCACTGAATTCATAGATTAGCTTAAGGGAGATTTTTATGACATCATTTTACTATGGATATAAAATTGTTTTACTAGGATATAAAATATCCTAATCATTATTGTTGTTTTATATTTGTCAATAAAGTTATTTTTGTGAGCGTGTGTGCATCTGTGTGTGTGTGTGTGTTGTAGATATGTGTGAATTTGGGCATTCATATGGCAGAGGGCCTTGGGAATTACTCCTCTCCTCCACCTGTTTTCTTTTCTACAGGGTCTCATGACTGCTAGGTGTACCAGGCTAGCTGACAAGCTAGATTCTGGGAATTGTCTTCTCTTTGTCTCCTATCTCACAACAGGGAGTGGCTGAGATTACAGATGTGTAAACACCCCTGGCTTTATGCAGTGTCTGGGGATGATCCGGATTCAAGTCTTTATGCTCAAACAAGCACTTTATTCACTGTGCTGTGGTCAATTTTTTTTTTTTGTCAACTTGAGAAAAACCTAGACATATCTTAGAAGAGGAAATCACAATTGAGGAAATGGTTCCATAAAATTATTCTGTGGGCGTGTCTGTGGGGCGTTTTCTTGATTAATGATTGACGTGGGAGGGCCTAGGCATTGTGGGTAGTACCACTCCCGGGCAGGTTGTCCTGGGTGATATAAGAAAGCAGACTGAGCAAGCCTTGAGGAGCAAGCCAGCAAGCAGCACTCCTCCATGCTCTCTGCTTCAGTTCCTGCCTCCAGGTTCCTGCCTTGAGTTCCTACCCTGACCTCCCTCAGTGATGGAGTGTGATCTAAGCTGAAATAAACTCTTTCCAAGTTGCTACTGGTCACGGAATTTATCACAGCAACAGAGAAACAAATTAGTATATGCATTGAGCCATCTCTTCAGTCCTGCATTTTATTTTCATATCATCAGCACAGAACTTACTGTTTAATTTTGTTACTGCATACACAGTAATTTTCCATGTATTATTATCTTTTCCATTTGGCTTCTATTTTTTGCTATTTTCCATTTGGCTGTGTAGCTATTTTTTCATCCAACCACTTACTATTAACCCTTGGATTTTTTTTATTTTAAACAAGTTTGGTTTTAAGATAGGGTCTCACACTGTAGCCCAGGCTAGCCTAGAATTCACAGTGTAGCTCAGGGTAGCATCAAATCCATGTCAATCTTCCTGCCTCATCTTCTCAAGTGCTAGGACTTCAGACATGAGACACCATGCTTGGCTGGGTCAGTTTTAATACTGCTTTTTCCAGATGATTCACCTGGATATCTCTGTCTACACATCACATAGGTGATGATGTACCTAGAAAGTTCCAAGTTCCAAAATGTGTGTGTGTCACTATTACAAGTCCCTGAGTTCATCAACCCCTTCTCTTGAACTCGTGATCCTCCTGCCTCTGCCTCCTTCAGCAAATCCTATCATCGTGCGCCACCACAACCAGCTCAACCCCTTCTCTTTAGAAAGGGTTATTTTGGCTCACAATTCTAGAGACTTCAACTTGAGAGTGCTTGTCCACATTACTCTGGGGACAATGACATGTTGCACTGTGGTGAAGCAACATGTCACTGTGGTGCAGCTCTTCTCAAAGAAAATGAAAAAGGACACTGGAGTCCTGTATCCCCTTCAGTACCACACACCCCAATCCACACTCCCACCACCCCCCCCCCCCATCATCTAAAGACCTCTCTAGGCCCCACCTCTTAAAAGTTCTGCCACTTCCTAGTGGCACCACCCAGAGGATTCCACCCGAAACCACTGGACATTTGGATAATGTATTAGCACTAGTGGAACACATGTTGCTTGTTACGTGGGAAGCCTAGAAATTTCCCAGAGCATCTGGGGTAGTGTAGAATCCTTACTCTGACACATCCCATCAATGCAGCAGACATCAGTAGCTGAGCAGTGGGGGTCAAGTTCTTGGTCAAGCCAGGGGAGGACTCTTCAAACTGGGGACATGTGGAACTCTTCGTGTGTGCACAGTGGAGCCTCTGCTGTACCTCAAGTGACAGGGCTTTTAGAAGCTTTTGGAGTAGGTCTAATGATACTTTTAGGATTACTAAAATGGTTTCTTTCTTTCCAAAATCCCACTTGTAGGAATTTATCTTGAAAAAAAAAAACCACTTGCAAATGCCCCCTTGATATTTAGAGATAAGTAAATTTATTCATTGATTTTTCACAATTAGGACATATTTGAAAACAACTGTTCAGGAGTAGGGAAATAGCATATGCAAATTGAAGAATATACATTCTGAAGCTATTAAAATATGCATAATGGTGGTAATATTAAGTAAAGCAATATCAAGCTACACTGTGTGTACATATGATGTGGTATGTAATGTGGTCCCATTTTTAAAGCATTGAAAAATGTAAACTGCACTGAAAAATTCTGCAAAGGCAATAACACAGCGATATGCACTAGTTAAGTCTTTCTCATTGTGACAAATGCCTGAAGGGAGGGCGGACTCATTTTGGCTCACACTGTGGGGTACAGTCTATTCTGGTAGAGAAGGTGCAGTAGTGAGTGACTCTCAGGAAGCAGAGAGAGATGGGTGCTGGTCCTCTCCTCACCTTCTCCTTTCCCTCTTTTTAATTCAGTCTTAGGGCCAGCCCTTAGGACAGTAACGCCCACATTGCTCTTCAGTTGAACATTTCTGGAAACACAGACATGCCTAGAGGTGTGCTCCCTGGATGATTCCAAGTCCCAACAGGTTGCAGTGAAGACTAACCAGCACTAGGACCCTCAGTAAAGTCATAGTCACCTGACTTTAGCAGGACATCTATTGGCAAAGAGCATTAGCACTTGCAGCTTGCCCACAATGCCTCTTAATCTCTATGAAAATTCATTGATCAACCACCTCTTGCCAAACCAAGAGTGGGAGAATTTTTAATTAAAAATGAACTCGGCTCCAGAAGGTTTGGGGACACAGTGTGATGGGGTTTGCCAGGACTCAGTATCCTCTGCTTGGTAGCCCGAATTCCTGGTAGAGACAGACTGGCTGTGGCTTAGTCTTAGAACAGAGTGTGTTAAAATGCAGAAAGCATACTCCTTGAGTCCTCCTTTTGTTGATGGACAGTGTCCTTGCCCAGCAATTCTCAAACCCTAACAAGAGCATTGGCATTATAACAGAGAGAGATTGGTAGACCCAGAGGGCAACTCCCCAGCCAACAGCTGGTTGACCATTTGGTGGAAGGTGGTGTCTCCAGCCAAAATAGCAAGTTTGGAGAGAGAAGCATGGGATGATGTGGAGGTCTCCAGGCTTCAGGACACAGTCCCTTCTGAGCCACTATGTGCTTGGTACTCAGCGCTCCATATACTTTTGGATACTTTTCACCTGTGTCTTCAGAGATGCTACGCTCCCCACCATGAAGACATCCTATATCATTACACAGTTTAATTCTTCATAAGAGGAAGACCTGGCGTCTCTTTAGTTGGCTGATGTGGAAGTGAGAGAGGAGACGGGGTTGGGGGTGCTGATATTCACTAGGTAGAACATGCTGGCTGTTGGTGGGGAGCTCAGCACAGTGTCAATCACAGCATCTGTACTAGCCGGAAGGTGGGTCCCAGTCAGGTGTCTTGTTTTGTTTTGTTTTTCCTATCAAGAAGCAGTTTCATCTGTGGGGACCGGGGTGCCACTGGCGTCTGGTGACTGAAGGAAAGGGATGCTCCTAAGCATCCTGCAATGTACATGATTGATTCTCACAACAAATAGCTCCCCAGCCCTGAAGGCCAGTGGGTTGAGAAATCCCCCTCTAAAACATGATGGTCTTGAGTTGGTCATCATACATGTGGACTATTTTCCCTGGGGGCAGCTCCAGAAAATCCAGCATCTTTTCACAGCCCAAAAGGCCCGTAGCATCATTCCTGTGTACTTTCTTAATTAGAATAGTCACAAACATGTCTAGACTCAAAGAAAATAGACATAGATCCCACTTCTCAATGCAAAGAATATCAAGTAATTATCTTGGTAGTGGTGGTGCACACCTTTAATCCCAGCACTCGAGAGGCAGGGCAGGCAGGACTTCCAGGACAGCCAGAGCTACAAAAAGAAACCCTGTCTCAAAAAACAATAATAATAATAATATCAAATAATTTATGTCCATTTAAAAAATATTTCATTTTTATTTTATGTGTATGAATGTTTTGTTTGGATATACGTACATGTACCATGCCTGATACCTACAGAGGCTAGAAGATGTTGGATCCCCTGAACCTGGAGTTACAGATTGTTGTGAGCCACCATGTGAGTGCTGGGAACAGAACCCAGGTCCTCTGCAAGAGAAGCCAGTACTCTTAACACTGAGCTATCTCTCCAGCTCCTGTCTGTGGTCAATGTTTAACTCCCCTGGAAGATAATGTGGACATTCTTATAGGAAGCAGACCAGGGTATCAGGACCCACTGGACTGTCCTCTGGTCACCTTATCCTACTGGCTGCTGGCCACGCCAGTGCTGAGTCAGTGGACCAGTTCAGAGGAGCAGCTGTCACCAGCTCCAAAGCCTTGTCAATAGTCCTCACTCCCCCAAACCTTCATCAAAGCTCTACTGAGGTTTTTCTCTGATTGGTCAGGCATTGACCCTGGGTGTCTTCATTCGACTGTCTTTCCACTCTTCCTCATCCACTTTGCCCACAATCCTTTGTACCTACCACCTCACCTACCCCTGAGTCCTGTGCACTTCATCCTAGAGTTCTTTCATGACTAGCTTGGGCAGGGAAATGTTCCATTAGTGATTTAATCTCCACAAGACATTTCTCTCTAATTGCTAGTCATGGATGATAATTAGCAGCCGTTAATTCCTGATCATTAACAAGCTAATACTTAGAGGTAATGGCACCGGCAATCATCATAAACCATGCAAAACTGCCACACTCCTGGGCCCCAGTTTGCAAAGGATGACAATGCACTGTGATACCAAAGTGCAGGAGTGAGCTGACACCTCTCATTTTTGTTTCTGACAGCAGTGGAATAGATGTCTCTAATCTTTAATTTCATGTTCTTCTCAAGCTGTAGAAATAATATGTGTTCTTAAGCCAGGCATGGTAGCTCATGCCTGTAATCCCAGCACTCGGGAGGCAGAGGCAGGCAGATCTCTGTGAGTTCAAGGTTAGCCTGGTCTACAAAGCAAGTCCAGGACAGCCAAGGATACAGAGAGAAACCTTGTCTCGAAAACAAAACAAAACAAAACAAAAATGTGTTTTAGAAGCCTTGTAGAGCACAGAAAAGTATAAAGAACATGAAATATCCATAATCCTATTACCCAGAGCACCTTCCGAGTCTGTGAAATTTTCACATAGACAAGCTTTTGTTAAATGCATGGTTTTGCAGTCTGCTCTGTTCACTGAACATTCTGAGATAAACATCTCTCATGGGGTATCAACTTATACAAATTGTCTGCCTCTCCCATCAGGAAATAAAAATGCTATGACCGTAGAAGGATCGGAGTCTGGAGACAGAGAAGCACGCATCAGAAGCACAAACTTGGGGTAGGGAGATGGCTTGATGGGGAACGTGCTTATAGAACAAACTGGAGAAACTGACTTTGACCGCCAGAACTCCCATAAAGGATCTGTCTATACATTGATATCTTGCACTTTTGTTCCAAGGAATTAGCAGAC
Source organism: Lophiomys imhausi (assembly GCA_907164525.1). Lineage (NCBI taxonomy): Eukaryota > Metazoa > Chordata > Mammalia > Rodentia > Muridae > Lophiomys > Lophiomys imhausi. The sequence goes on along the minus strand of CAJQZJ010035090.1, from coordinate 1,381,023 downwards.
TGGGTCATCTCAGGCCCCTCTACCTTCTGGAACCTGATTCCCAGATGTGAGTTGAGGGAAGTATTAGTCTTGTTGCTTACAATGTGGTTTTCAGAATCAGAAATGCTAAGTCATGGTGGTCCCACCATGGACATGATAGCAGAAGCTATACCCCGGGGACACCCCATAGGAAGCCCCAAAATGTTTTTTTTAACATATTTATTTATTTATTTATTTGTTTGTTTATTTATCTATCTATCTATCTATTTATTTATTTATTTATTTATTTATTTATTTATTTATTTATTTATTTATTTGTTCTGTATACAGTATTTGCTCCACATATATGCCCGGGCAGATATCAATGTAGATGGCTGTGAGCCACCATGTGGTTGCTGGGAATTGAACTCAGGACCTTGGGAAGAACAGCCAGTGCTCTTAACCTCTGAGCCACCTCTCCAGCCCAACCCAAAACATTTGTTATTCGAATCCTTATGTAACTTGGTCACTTAGAACATTTTCTAAAGACCTGTGTCTTAAACATTTTAGATTCCTGAATGACTTCTTTTCACATTTCTCCCACAACCCAACACTTCTTGAGCCCATTCATTTCTCCAGTAGAAAACCATATGGTCTAGGCTCAGAGTTTGGAGTTAGACTTGGTTTCAGTTCTGTCTGCCACCTATGATATCCTGTAGGCTGCTTGATGCCTCTAAGCCTCGGTTTCCCCATCCATGAAATGAAGTTAATACTACTTATTTGTGGGGCTGCTGTGAAGGTCTGGTGAGGGCTTTGTGTAGTAACTGAGAGTTAGCCAGTACTCTCTAAATAAATATGATGTCACAACAAGCACGTGACTAGGTTTGCAGTGAATTACTAAAATTGCTGATTTTCACCCCCTGGGCAGTGGTCCCATTCTCCAGAACGGAGGAGGCTCTTGGGACTTGCCTGAGCACAGGCCAGACTTTAGGGCCTGTTTCTGTAGAGTTCGTAGGCAAGGTCACCTCCAGCCTCTTTTATGCTTTGCTTTACTGATTCGGATCCAATATCCTCTCCACTTTCATCTTTCCAAATCTCTAAGACCCAAATCTTTCTCATCTCTGCCAAGCTTAACATTGAAATTGGCTGCTCAGCTTCGGCCGGGCAACAGCATCCTGGTCTGTCTGCTCTGCCAGAAGCAGGGATTTTAGTCCATTGTTACTGAATAACAATACCTACACCTGGTCCAGCTTTTGGCTTTTGCAAACTACAGTCTTATCCACTGTGGCACTTAGTCCCCTCCCCCAGCAATTCGGGGGGTGGGCAAAGCAGGTATTTTCCTTGCATGGATCCCAAAGTGGGTTCCTTAGATCCCTCATTTTGCGGCCAAGTCTGGAGAAGTTTGGAGTATGGAATTAACCGGGTTGTCAGTCTTTGCCCCCATACAATGTAATTCTTCAAAACCAAGATACAATGCCTCCTGGTGCCTTCCCCATCTAGAATATCCTGTAGAATTACTTACTGCTCTAGCCCCCACCATATCGTGTACAGAATGACTTGACACTTCACTTTTCCCTTCCTTATCAAAGTCACTTTAGGGAAGGCTGGGGAGCCTTCCAGTTCCACATTCTCCTGCCTGGCAGACTCGCTGCCTTTACATGACTCCAAAGTGCCAGCATGTGGCTCATCCCGTAGCTCTCCCAGCTCACCCAAGGTCAGCTGCTAGGGTAGGGCTGCTACCATGGGATCAGGGCCAGGATGACCCCTTCCACGCAAAGAGCACTAACACCCTGTCCCCTGACACCAAGTATTTAGCTTGACATCACAGACGAGCATAATTTCTGATGCTTTTCAGGTGTCTTGGCATCCCCTTACTCTTAGATCTCAGACAAGGCATGACATTATCCCTGGGTAGGGTTCTAGGGACACCATCCACTCACCAAGGCAATGCTACACCATTTCAAAGTCTCTATCTAACCTTGTAACACTCAAAGTTGCCCACCCCATGGGAACCTTGCGGCAGGGCGGCTATAGGTTCAACCCTTGTCCTTGTCACTCTAGGCTTAGATCTTTTAGAGGTGCCTCTACCTGCCTTCTTCTGGGCTTAGGTCACATTCTGAACTTACTCTACATATCAGTAACTTTTTTTTTCCATTTTGTAACAAAAGTCATGACAAAAGCAACTTAAGGGAGAGTTTGTTTTTAGCTCACAGTTTGAGGATACACATTCAGTTGTGGTGGGTGAAATCATGGGGCCCAGGAGCATGAGACAGCTGCTCGCATTGTACCTGTAGGAGGCCGAGTGCTGAGTATCCCTTTTCACTCAGTTTAGGACCCTGCCCTGTAGATGCTACCGTCCATGTCCAGGGTGGGACCTCCCCTTTCAGTTAACCCTTTCTGGAAACATCCTTGCAGCGTACCCAGAGGCATGTTTCCACAGTGACTCTAAATCTAGTCAGGCTGACATCATTGCTATCTCATAGCAGAAGCCACGTCACAACTGTCCCCTGTTAGCTTGACACAGTGTTTTTGCAGACTTCAGCAGGCAGACCAACTCACCTGGGTCTTCTTAAAACGCAGACTCTGAGCTGCATTTCTCATCACAGTTACAAGACACCCAGTGGAAGTAGCTTAATGGATCAAAGATTTATTTGGATTCATCGTCCCAGTCCATCCGTATTAGGAAGATGTGGAGTTTGTTGCAATAGAAGTGAGTGGAAGTGCTTCCTCATATCTTGGTGAGGCAAGAACCAGAGGCAGATATAATTTCATGGACTGTCCCCAGTGTCCTCCTTCTGCCAGCTGGATCAAAGGACCAAAGGTTTCATAACGCCTCCAAAACACTGCTATTATCTAGGACCCAAGTATTCAACATCAGGAACCTGTGGGGGATTACTCCAGACCTAACCCATAACAGAAGGTTGGAGGGTTCAGAGTCTGTTATTTGAACCAGCTCCCTGGTGATGCCAATGCTGCTGGACCATGGACAGCACCTGGAATGGACAAGATGAATGTTCCTCAGCTCCAGATTCATGTTAGAATTACCTGGACACCACCACTCAGGTCCCAGATGAACACGGTATCAGAATCTGCAAGGCATCCAAGGATAAGGGATTCTTAGACACTCCTGGGTGGGTCTTGGTTACAGTCACAGTATAGAGGTCCCAAGTCAGGCCGTGGCTCTATGGGGTAGCTTCCATCTGCTTTACTTCCCACTGTTTCACCACTGTAAGCCCTGAAAGCATCAAATGGACTCACAGCTCACCTTGCAGACTCTCGGCTTTTGTCTGGATACTTCAGAGCTCTAGGCAGGGAGCCATCATTCCACATCCATTCAGGTGGGTTTGGGAGGCTGGTGGAAATTGACCTATGGTCTTGCTGCTTTACATGTCTCCCACTGGATCAGAGTCCCAAGAGAAAGGCTGCTGCCTACTCCCCTGATTCTGGAGTTTGCAGTCAGAGAGCAGGTGACCCTTAGAGTCTCTTACAACTAAGAGGAACCCATCCAGAAGAGGTCAATCCCCACTCCCTCTTGCCTGATGTCTCAGCCATGGCCCTCAATGAGTTTCACTGGACTGCTATGGAAGCACCATTGTTCTAGATAAGTAGTTCTTTAAGGGCAAGGGCAGAATGTTCATCTTTGTCTCTCTCATATCTGATTGGATGGATGAATGGATGGATGGATGATGGATACATGAGAGCCTGAAAGAATAGATGCATGGGTGGGATGGGAGGGTACATGGGTTGGTGTGTGGGTGGATGGATGTATCTTATACATCTTGTCTAGGATGGAACTGGGCTGTGATAAAGGCCTCATGGACAGGGTTCTGTTATTTGAACCAGCTCCCTGGTGATGCCAATGCTGCTGCTCACTTGGTGGGTGGGTAGGTGGATGCATGCAGGGATACATAGGTGGGTGGATGGGTGGGTGGACAAACAAATGAGTGGATGGATGGATGGATGGATAGATGGATGGATGGATGGATGGATGGATGGGTGGATGGGTGGATGGATGGATGGATGAGTGGGTGGATGGGTGGGTGGATGGGTAGATGGATGGATGGATGGATGGGTGGATGGGTGGATGGATGGATGGATGGATGGATGGATGGATGGATGGATGGATGGGTGGATGGGTGGATGGATGGATGGATGGATGGATGGGTGGGTGGATGGGTGGATGGATGGATGGGTGGGTGGATGGGTGGATGGGTGGATGGTTGGGTGGGTGGATGGATGGATGGATGAGTGGGTGGATGGGTAGATGGATGGATGGATGCATGCATGGTCATGTGTAGTAAGGACAACTCATAAGACAAGGGAATAGATACAGTAGCCTTAAGAGAACGTCGTGAGTTCCTGAGAGGCAGAGGGAGAAGGTAGCCCTTACCTGGAGATGGTCTAGAAGCTAGGAATTGGCCTAGTTGCTCTTACCCATCCACTGACCTAGAGCAGACTGACTTTAGTTACTGCTCACCACTTTCTGATCACACTCTCTCCCTGCCCCCGTAGCCCACCGTGCCCCCGTGACACAGCACTGCTGGCTGCCCAGTGGTCACCCAGGAAGATGAGCGCCTGTGGGAGGAAGGCCCTGACCCTGCTGAGCAGTGTCTTTGCTGTCTGTGGCCTGGGCCTGCTGGGCATCGCGGTCAGCACCGACTACTGGCTGTACCTGGAGGAAGGCATCATTCTTCCACAGAACCAGAGCACGGAGGTCAAGATGTCCCTGCACTCGGGCCTCTGGAGGGTCTGCTTCCTCGCTGGTAAGGATGGCCCTGTCCTGGGGAATACCTACCCCACAGGGTTTTCTCCCTACTTAGAGACATCCAGGAGGTGCCAGTAGACAGTTCCCCATAGACAATCTCCACTGAGTCTGAGCAGCGCTGCAACCAGACGACAGAACCAAACTCAGAACCTGATTCCCAGTGTCCACTTGAGCAAGCTTTCTCAGGTCCAGGGGCTTTCTCCCCTCCTAAAAGATACATGTAAGTCTGACTTTCCCACACTCTGCCTTTCAGCAACTGAGTGACACTTCACAGATCTAAATTGCTCTTGCAGGCCTTTCATTAGCTCCTTAAGCTATTGATTGCACATAATCTTCCCAATGACATTGGAAGGCAGACTTATCATTGCCACTTTACAAAGGTGTGAAGAGTCTGGCAGGTTAAGCACATTTAGACTCCTACTTCACTGGCAACCACAAGGTTAAGGAACACGAAATGCTCAGTGGCTTCCTGTTCCTCCGTCTGCGAAATGGCCGAGTGAAGAAAACACAAATGTGGGTCCTCCCGGGTCTATGCAAGAATGCAGGTTTTGGCCCTGCCATTGTGGATGTCCTTTCAGCTCACTGGGGATTCTCTGGAACCAAATGAGTTGCTACACCAAGAGCCCTGTCCTTGAGGCCTCTATCAAGGCCCAGTTCCACGCTACACAAGGGTAGCATCCCCATGTCGGGCAAGATCTGTGTAAGCTGTGCTAGCTGGCATAGCCACACTAGGGTCCCTGAGCTTCTCTTGTGGAATCCTGAAACGTGCGTGTGTGCGTACTTGCGTTGAAAAGAGACAGCTTGGTTCCCCTAGTTTTTCTCCTATCCTTGATAGATAGGCTAGAGGTCAAATGGGGGTAGCAGAAAGAGCATCTCCAGCTCCAGCCTAGCTACCTTGTGTCACTTTGTAGAGTCTGCTTTATGGTTCTGACCTCTGTCCTCATCACCCACTGCTCCAGATGCTGTGGCATCCATTTCTGTCTCTCCTGAGGCCACCAGGGTCTGACTGACCAGGCTGGGGATGGTTATTGCACAAAATCTACACTCGTGCATCTGAGACAGCCACACACCATCATCAGTTAAAAGCAAAGGTGGCACCAGATATTTGCTGGGCATAGAGTTCCTAGTCCTGACCTCTTCCTTGCCATGCTTCAGTCCTCACACCAGAAAGAGAGTGACATTAAGATATGTTCCCCACTCCTGCTATGGGCCACCAGCCAGGGATGAAAAATTCCCTAAAGTTTTTATCCAGTCCAGGTACAGAGACACAGGCCCAAAGATCCTGGAAGCGCTTGGAGCGTACTGAGCTGAATTCGTGTTGGAGTAGGGTCTCGGAATAGCAGTAATTTCTTGTCTCTACAGGTGAGGAGCGAGGACGCTGTTTCACCATAGAGTATGTGATGCCCGTGAACTCCCAGATGACATCAGAATCCACCGTCAATGTTCTAAGTAGGTGTCTAGAGCCTTCTAACCTGGACCACTGGTGGGACAGAGAAAGACAGACAAAAGGAAGAATCTAGACTCTTCTCAAGACCTAGCACCCTTGGCCTTAGCTGGTTATACAGGTCTGGTTCACCAGAGCTTGCTCTGCAGATTTGTTTTTCCAGGGTGAGAATAGATTGCTGGAGCCCCCCATATCTCTGACCCCAGGAAGCAAAGGAGCACTCACTCCCAGACTGAAGCAGTCTCTCTGGACTGCAGCCAGGCTGACTTTATATCATTGACCTCATCATAGTTGCTCCTGACCCTCAGCAAGGACTTGCAATGTTACAATACAACCCATGCCCTTGCCCTGTTAGGACAGTCGGTTCCAGGACCCTCCGGATGCAAACATCTATGAACACATCTATTACACACAAAGTGGTTTAACACTTGATGTACATAGAACTAACACAATTGTCCCTACAGATTTCAAATCATCTCTAAATAATGGCTACTATCTACTACAGTGTGAATGACTAAACTCAGTGTCCAGCCTCTTCCCTCTTCAGAGGTCAGATTAATGTCACATGGCCTCAAGCACAAGTTTTATAACCAATGTTGTTGCTCTTTCCTGCCTCTATCCTGAGTCACCTGTTAGCATAAACACGGGTGCTCTCAGGAGCCCATGTGACTAATGAAGATACTCTATGGGAAATTCTGAGGATTTAGGTTACCTCTCAGGAACCAGGGACAAAGAAGAAATTCTTTATTATACAGTAGAACCCCCCAAGTGATTATAAATTGAAGAAGAAAGCGGCCTGGGCCAATCCCCTGTGACACTTAGAGCATACCCTATACCCTTGGAAATTGAGGATGTCTCTCAAAGATGAGGCAAGATGGCATGGCCAGGTACTATTCTACACGGCTCTGCTATAGACAGGCAGTGTGGATTCCTGGGAGGGGAACTTATGCTGGAAGGGGAGACAAATCTCTGAATATGTTGGCAGTTGAAATTAGACCTTCCAACCCTGCCTTGGGGACAAAGCCCCACCAGCACCAGGAGACCCTCAGGCCACTCGTGTGGGAGTGGAGCTTTTGAGGACCTGTTGGTAGACATTTCAGAAACAGATTTCTAGGAATGAGGCAGAGTAAGAAAGGTCACTGTAGCTTGACAGGCTGTCCCTCTGCCTCTGCACTAGAAATGATTCGCTCAGCCACTCCATTCCCACTGGTCAGCCTCTTCTTCATGTTCATCGGGTTCATCCTGAGCAACATCGGGCACATCCGTCCCCACCGGACCATACTGGCCTTTGTCTCTGGCATCTTCTTTATCCTCTCGGGTAAGTGGTGTTGTTCTATCTCCATACATCCTGGACTTTTGATCTTTAGCTCCTGAGCAATTCTGCTTCGGGAAGACCCACTCACAACTGCGAGCCAACACTAGACACTGAATGAGTTGAGCCAGTGACCCGGGCAGAACAGAGGCAGGGCAGAAGGAGACTTCTGATGCCCTTAGACCCAACATGACCTTCCAAAAAGCCATAAGAGACTTCAGAGGTGGAGTGACCCTGGGCAGAGCTGGAATGACCCAGCTGTCCTCACAATACAAACCTCCACACTCTTTCTCCACCTCCCACTGATGAATATTCATTCCTGTGTCTGGAAGGGGTGCATCCTTGGGGATGGCTGTGGGAAAAAAAAAAACAGCCTTTGGAATAGCAGTTCCTTCACCCCAATCCTCAGCTATTCTAAGACACTCCTTGCTTTCATGACCTAACCACACTCTATATTTTGAGCTCACCAGACCCCTTCATGGACTATCACCAGGTTGTGCTTCATTCATTTATTCAGGCAGTCATTCATTCATTCATTCATTCAGTCACCATGTCTATTAGACACTGTTCTATATGCTGGCATCACTGACTATAGAAAGGTCAGGGTAGTAGGAGATTCAAGCATATAGACTGGAAATAGGAACTCAGAGTTAAGAGGAGGGGCCACCAGGAACTACTGAGGGAACCAAAAATAGTGGCTGAAATTCAGAACAAAGTTGTTGGTCAGGGAAAACTAGAGAAGTTGACCTAGGCAGTGAACAGGAACTAGGCAAAGAAATCAAGTTAGAGGGAGGAAAGGGCATAGAGAGAAGAAAGAGCATGAAGCGTGTGAAATCATCATGGAGTCTCTGAGGACCTGAAGAAATGTGTTGAGAAGTGAGACCGCAGCGGCACCTGAATTGTCTTAAGGTTTGGAATTTTATGAGAAGCCTTTAGGGGATTTTGAGCCAAGTAATGACATTATATTTGGATGCTAGTATACATGTTGTTAGGAACAGTGTGAGGAAGGGAAGTGAGACAGAAGCCAAGGAACCTGGGGCAGATGCAGCTGAAGGAATTACAGGAGACGGGCAATAGTGGCACAAACTAAGATGATACTGCAACAGAAAGAGTGGAAGGATCATGTGACATTCGGAATGTAAACTCGGTAGGTCCGAGACTAGGCTCTCAAGGGAGACACCAAGGATGAGGGCTGTTTTCTTGCTTGGGCATTAAGTGGATGGCACTCACACCCACAGAGAAACAGCTTTGCACAAAGATTATAAGAATAGTGTGAGGAACATTGAGTTTGAGGTGTCAATTGTGGCATAAAGGAAGATGTATCTAGAAAGTTGCCAGATACCAGGGTCTCAAGCTCATAGAGTCACCTGAATCAAAGACAAAGATTTGAGAGCTATCAGCCTAAAGGAGAAAAGCATGGTTCATGATGAGATTACACATGGGAAATATATGAGAAGGCAAAGGAATGTGGTGAATAAAATGAGGGCTTTCTCCCCAGTAATGTCATGGAGACCTTTTCTCTAGAAGGTAATCGACTGGCTTTCAGGGCATGCATTGTAAGTGCCCTCAATTGATTGACTGGAGAAAAGAGGTCTAGGAGTTGATGCTCAGGTAGAAGATGGGTAGGTGGTTTGAATAAGGTGGGCAGATACAATGGATGCATGGGTGGATGGATAGGTGGATGGAAGGATGGATGAACGAGTGAGTGGATGGATGGAAATGTTGGTGAACAGATAAATGACAGTAAAGGAAAAATGATTCTCTGGCATCCATATTGCCAACTGGCTTCCCAGTCCTTCAGGATGTTTTCCCCATTTCCCTGTCAGCAAAATCTTTGAGCCAGGAGGCAGATTACCTGACTCCCAAGATCCATTCTTCCTTGCTCTTTCCTTACACACTAACACACAGTCTCTCTCACACACAGACACACACAAACACACACACACCGACACACACACTCATACTCCTCTGCTTATCCATGTTTTGTTCTACCCACCTGTCATGCATTCTCTCCTCTAGTCCCCCCTTCCACTCTTTCATCCATATAATGAATCCAGTAACGCCTGCAATACTGTCAGCCCATCGCTTGTATGATGGTATTCCACCTAGCGAGAGTGGGACAAACTCGAGGCCAAGCTATTCACCTTTCCTTGTGTGAACTCCATAGCAGCGAAGATGACTGGAGATCAGGATGCCTGAGATTCCAACAGGGGGTGAACCACAGGATCACAGGTCTAAGATGGTGCTGAGACATGTGGAGTAGCTTTGTGATAATGACAGAGGGGCATTTTGGGGACAGAAGTGACTCACACTTGAGTCAAGTACAGAGGAAGGTTTGACTCACACCTATCTCCCTTTAACACCTGTCCTCGGAGAGGCCCCAGCTTCATAAAATAATGTGAGTGGAATGAGACGAGGAACAGCTCAATGCAGAGCGATTAATTATTTCTTGACTCAATTACACTCACTAATTGGTAAAACTGCTGTCTGAGCCAGTCATGTGCACAATGGCAGTTGGAGTTTGGGGGCCGCCGTGGCTTCTTGATTCAATGTTGGCCAGAATCTGAGCAAACTTCCCTTATATGTCCTGGCTGAAGATCTCAGAGAGGACACACTGTGTGACCAAGAGATCTACATAGGCCCCAAGCCATACTGGTAGTGTACATAGAGACACAGACCACCCTCTGCTGGAGACAGGGGTCAGAAGCCCTGCTTAGGAGCATTATCTTAGTCCTCATATTAATTTAAAAAAAATCCTCTTGGTAGCTCAAGGTTCACACCCCAGAGCCATATCAGTGCTTTTAGGACAATATAAAATCAGGACTCCAGAGCAGGCCCAGTGAACAAGGGTACCCAAGAGGGTGTATGTGACAGGGGTGGGGCGTATTAATCACTAGGCTTGTGTCTTGGCTCAGGAGAGTGGTTGGACAGGGACATTTCCTACCTGCACCTGTTTGCTACCTAGAAGATTCTACCATAGACAGGGTTGTCAGGAGGCAAGCTCGAAAGCTTTGTTCCCGGTGGGTACCATATTGGCAACCTCCCTGGACTTCCAGGGTGAAGGTGTCCTTCCCTCCCTGTCCTCATCCAGGCCTCTCTCTTGTGGTGGGTCTGGTATTGTACATCTCCAGCATCAATGACGAGATGCTCAACAGAACCAAGGATGCGGAGACCTATTTCAACTACAAATATGGATGGTCATTCGCCTTTGCTGCCATCTCCTTCCTTTTGACAGAGGTAACCTGCCCCCTATTGTCCTGTGCCAGGTTGGTACTGCCCTCCCTGGAGGGGAGGAGGGAAACATCCCACAGCATCCTGGACCACCCACCTACTCTACACTCTTCCCTAGAATGTACCTCTCCCAGGTTTTCCTGGGTCTCTTCTATCCTGGAGGTTCCCAGAGCCCACTCCTGTCCACACATTCACTGGCCATCCCCTCTGGAGGGGTTCTATGGCTGTATCCCAGGAAGACACAACTGGGGCATTCCAACAAGACCCCCATCGGTGAGCTCTCCTCTGCTTCTCTCTCACTGTAGAGTGCTGGGGTGATGTCTGTGTACCTGTTCATGAAGAGGTACACTGCAGAGGACATGTATAGACCTCACCCAGGCTTCTACCGGCCACGTCTGAGCAACTGTTCTGATTACTCTGGCCAGTTTCTGCATCCAGATGCCTGGATCCGGGGCCGCAGCCCCTCAGACATCTCCAGCGATGCCTCCCTACAGATGAATAGCAACTACCCAGCTTTGCTCAAGTGCCCAGACTACGACCAGATGTCATCATCTCCCTGCTGAGCCCTTGCCTCCTCCCCTCCTAGACTTTGGATGGCTGGACAGCCTTTCCCTTTCCCCCCTGAGCTGAAGCCCAGGCCATTCCCTGCTTAGCCATTGCTACTTGACCATACCCTCTCCCTGCTCCCAGAGTAGCCCTTCCTTCAGTGGGCCTCAGAGTCTGGAGTCAGAGGCATGCTGATTGGCAGAGAGCATGGTCGAAGTCCTGCCTCTAGAGTGCCAATCATAGCCACAGGCTCCTGGGAAGACAGCAGCAACCCATGCTGTGCTGTGTTGGAAGATGCCTATGTTCTAGTTGTATTTAGTTCCTGTATTTCCAGGTCAGCCAAGGCAAGGCTGGAGTTGCCGAGTTTCTGATACAGACAAAGCCAGACTTGAACGCTTGCCAAATGGCCTGTCTCTCTATGATCCAGACTATGAGGCCAAAAGGTGGCTCTGCCCCGGTGTTCTGGCTGGCTCACAAATCTCGAGCAGTTCCTTTTATGTCATTGGCCTCCCTCCACAAAACTCATCCCTCTGTGTATCACTGTACCCACCCCTCTGGACCATTCCCGACTTTCATCCTTCTAGAACACAGCTGCCCTGGTCAGGGACTAAGGTAAGTATTCAGCGGTACCAATGACGTCACAAAGGTGTTAATGGCTGAAGATGTCTTAATACACATGGCCCCTTGATAAGCTATTTCACGGGGGGCTTTTGATGCCTTACCTCAAAGAAGTGACTGATGATGGGGACTCAAGAATTTGATGGCTCTGTGTTCAGAGCACCAAACACTGCGTCCAACCCTGGGGGCATTGTCCCTGACTTCAGGGACCATATTTCCATCCAAGGCTCTAAGAACTAATCATGTAGACAGGTGCCTGTACCACCTAAGGACACTGTTGCTGTGAGCCAGATTCGATGACACAGTACATTTTGAGCCCAAACAAGCCAGATTCCAGATGATCTAGCTACCCTGCCAAGGCTGCCTATGAACATTTGGGGGTGGCCAATTTAATCCTAATATCTGCTTCCCAGTTACATGACATATGTGGGTAAACCAGATGCCTCCAGAAGGCCAGATGAGGTGACAACTGCTTTCTTGGTGGGGAAGCTGAGCTGGGAGGCTGCAAGCACTTCTGGGAAGTCCATAAAATCCCCCATAGTTCTCCAGGTGTCCGTTGTTCATCCCTAGACTTCTCAGAGGTAAGCCAATGAGGTTCTCTCTGTGCTGTGTATTTTTGCCATACCCACTTTTGCCTCGCTCTCTTTAAGATGCCAAATGTCCTTGAACATACAAAGCCACAGTGAGTGATTTGCAGGCTCTGGCAAGGAGCACTGGAAACCACCCAGCTGGTGACAACAGAAGGACACTGACTCAGTCGTCTTGGAGGAGGCCGTAAGTTCAAGTTCAAGTTGTCAGAGGACTGATCTCTGAGACATCTGCTCCTGACTTACAGATGACCAACCACCTTCTTGTGCCCCTGAGACTTAGAAAGACACCAGGGGCTGTGTATATAACTCAGTTGGTAGAATGCTTCTCCAGCATGGATGAAGTCCTGGATTTGAGCTCCAACCCTACATAATCCAGGTATGGTAGTACACTTCTGGAAACTTGGGATGTATAGGCAGGAGGATCGGAAGTTCAAGGTCACCTTCACCTATATAGCTAGTTTGAGACCAACCTGGGCTACATGAGATTGTGTCACAGAAAAAAATTTAAAGCCATCAAGGGTGGATTAAATCCATTCCAATAAATTCAGTGAGCACTATTAATATAATCACTTAAGTACCCATGTACAAATATACTCACATTCTGAGGTACTGGAGATTGGGATCTCAGAATACAAATTTGGGAGCAGGCACAACTCAGCCCCTAACATGTACATTGCTTTGGTAGCTGATTACTCCTTTGGTTTCACAGATAGTGGCAGGCGAATTTTGTCTCTCGGTTCACTCTCTGACTCACTCTGAATCCTTGGGCAACCCCTTCTATTCTGAGAAGCTCAGCTGAAATTGTTTCCACACCCACTCTCCACACCCCCAGTGATTCAGTCCGCACTGTTCTTGTATGCTAACTTCCATATCTGCCTGTGAACTAAGAGCAACTGGCAGGCCGCAGCTTCCCGCTCCATCTGCACCTCATAATGATCATCATTCGCTTTCACTGCTGTTTGCAGGAATCTGGAGACCCGCTGAGTGGCATTTTCAAGCTGGACAGGCATTTGGATGTGCTTGACTCCAATTTTTGTCCAATGTTGTTAACACTTGCAATGTACTTTTCTCTCTCTAAAATACTTTCTGTCACTGTTCCGGGCTTGTTTTTGTACACATGGGGGAAAAAATAGAATCTATTCCTAACTGCAAGCTGATCGTTGACAATGGTCTTCTTAGAGCAGGCCATCCCCAGCCTAAGGCTGAGCTGCCAAGTCCAAGGGCATTCCCACCCTGGATTGGGCCATGTGCACTTACCCTAGCAATGAATTTGGGTCTCTTTTCCCAGGAGGAGACAGGTGAATGTATCAACACCACACCATCATCATGATTTATTTTCCATCTATAAGCTGACTTCAAAACTATTCATAGTCTTTCCTTGATCAAAATATTTGTATCACACGCACAAGTGTATAAACCCAACTCTTGCCATCTCTTGGTTGTATTTTCTGGAGTTGACTTTATCCTTGGGTCGGCAGCAAGAGGATGACAAAAAGTACCATATGTAAGATGCAACAGCACCAACAGAGATACAGGGGTACCCCTTCTTTTGTCTTCCCTAGAGACAAAGACAATAAACATCCCCAATAGCAAGTCCCACTGACTCACTTTATGTTATGTCTCGCTGGCCAATTCTAGGTCCCATACCCATTCCTGAACCACTTTCTGGCCATAGGAATAGGATGACAATCTATTGATATATAAGAAATTATCCCCCAAAACTTAAGGTGACAGGAGTCATGTCGCAAGTATTTGAGGGGGTTGGCTGGGCCTCAGCAAGATGACTCTTGCTCGGATTCTCCTGGGAAGTTGAACCTGAGCAATGGCTGTTATTTCAAAGTCTTCCTTGTTCACTTGTCTGGTCACTGGGGTCCACTGGCAGGCAGTAGTTGAGTTTTTGGCTGGAACACCTCTAACAATTCAGTGTACAGACTGGATTTCCTCACAGCCTGACAGCCTGGAGCTAAGAAGGAGTATCCCATGATAGAGGCAGGAGCCATATTGGTGGCTTTGAAGAAGCCTTGGAAAGACCCAAAGTCATTTTATGGTCATCATCAAACCACCCAGATTTAAGTTGGGGAACATAGATTCTACTTCTTGAGAGGGGAGAAGACAACCTTCCACTGTAGCACGAGTTGGCATCTACTGTAGTGAGTACCTTGGAGGTACAACATATCACTTCATGATTGTCTTTGTCCATGTTCCCCCAGCCCCAAGATCCAGATGCTATTCTGGGGATGTCAGTTGTGCCTCTAATCAACTTTCAGATTATGCCAAGGCCATGACATACTCTAGGCTTCCAAGGATGGTGTTTTAGATATCTGAATATTTTTAAGCTCCCCAGAGAGCTCTGACCCCAGGATGAAGAACTTGAGCCTGGATCTGATGGAATTTACCATCAGAGATGGGAATAAAGCCACCTTCTCACTAGTCCATTTGGGGATTACTGGCTTCTTACAAAATGTAGGAAAGAAAGGATAAAAGAGTACTGAGTAGGCCACCAAGGAGGCTAAAGGTCCCAGTGTCCTTCTTGCTCCCTCTCAGCCTTGACTGGCCTCTCTTTCTCAAACAGGCTGTGCCTATGGACAAGGTGTCAAGTTTAAGCCCAGTACTTTAGCTCCAGAGCCATCTCTCAAGCTTATGTTCATTAGGATGCAACAGCTTGCCCTTGAGGACCAGGATGGCAAGTACTAAGAATTCCAGAGCCAAGCTGCTCTTCTTCCCGTGGTCAGGTCCAAGAATGGACATCCAGTCCTGAGGAGGACCAACAGATCTTCAAAGGTGACCTTGTAGTCTCAGAGTTCCAAGTATAGAACTTCGGCCAATCTTCACTGCTAGCTTTTGAATAATTCATTTTACACTCATCCATTATTAATTAATCAGGCATGAGAACTTTAGGGCCATAAAGAGACCATGAATCACTGTATTCAGAGTGAGCATAACTTCAGTCAAATTTCATTTTAAATCTACCCACACTCATGTATCTCCCACCCCATTTCAGATTCGATACAACCAGTGTGAGAATGCTCTATAATCTATTTTCAAAACTCAGACATGAGGACTGGCAAGATGGTTTGGTGGTTAAGAGCAGTTGCTGCTCTTGCAGAAGACCTGGGTTTGGGGATTACTGGCTTCCCATCAGCCATGTGGTGGCTCACACTGGTCCATAACTCAAGTTCCAGAATATCCAACGCCTTCTACTGATCTCCATGGGCACTGCACACACATGGTGCATTTACATATACGCACAGACAAAACACTCATACATTTAAAATAAAAATAAATTGTTATTTAAAAATCCCAAACCCAGCAAAAATTGTAAAATGTCCTCAAATTAAGTTGTCTTTTATTAAGAAAATGGTAGAGGCTGCATTAAGTCTGCCCAATGGGAGATTCCAGATGAGCATCATCTATGAAATCCACGTTAAGTCTCTGTGCCCTCAAAATCAAGGTTGGCTCTCAGGCTTGGCAAGCACCATACAAAGGAATCACTTTTGTGAACTCAACTGCAAGCTCTTGTGAATGTCAGTTACAGCTTCCACTCCCACAGGAGGACATTGTCAGACATTGTCATTAGCACACACCTAAAGCCTTAGTTCATAGTAGGTTTTTGTGAGTGTGATCACATTTAACCCTCCTCATCCTATGTGCTGAAGGACCGTGAGACCTAAAGAAGTTTCTAAAAAGATTTGGAATGCTTGCTGGTGGCTAGCCAAGCATTCTAGCTGCCTTGATGAGCCCCAGGTTCAGTCAGAGATCTTGTCTCAAAAAAGGTAAGGAGTCTGACTAGAGAAGACACTGGGCATGGAGACCTCTGATCTCCGTAGATGAATAATGTTTGCACAGATGCGCACACGCACAGACACATATACACGGGTGGGTGGGGAGGGGAAGGTTATAGATTTATTCACAGTTGGTAATAATTGCAATGCTCTACAAATTTTATTTCACTCCAAGAGACCTTGGCATCTGCAATTCTAGATGCCCAGCTTGGCAAATGCATCCTCTCCATAATCAGAGAAGGAGGGAAAGTTCTTACTAAATGGGAAAGAACAGTGATGCATCGTTCCCTAAGAGCCTCCCGATGCCTTGCCTGCCATCTCTACTCATGACATCGATCCATACTGAAAAGGCTGCAGTGCAATTGGGGATCTTCAAGGCTGAAGCCATCCAGGGGTGGGAGCTTACCCACTCTCGCTCACTGACAATGAGGGAAGACTTGTGACACCTGGTCAGGCTAATGTGTCAGTGGGTTCTCAGCTGGACAGCAAGCAGGAATATTCCCATTCCTTCAAGAAAGCATTATTGAAAGCTCCATAGTGTTCAAAAGAAAGAAAGGAAAAAAAGAAACAAAGTAAGAAAGAGGTAGTGTAGTGATAACAAACTTGGCCCAACCGCTCTAAGATGTGAAGAGTGTCACCTTGGCTCTCTAAATCAAATTCAGTGTGAGCTGGATCGCCTGCTCAGTTGGGTGTTGGAAAATTCCCAGGGGGTACCCGGGAATCCTCTAGGGAGAGGACAGACTGGGTATCTGGACAGCCAGTCATCAGAATGTAGGTGTCAGGGGCTTCGAAGAGATAGGATGCCAAAGCCTGGTAGCTAAAGTCCACAGAAACATCATCAATCATACCTCTCGGGCCCTTTAGGTCTCTCTCATTCGTTTCCTTCCTATGGTGACAATCCTATAGACCTGCTTCTCTCCTCAACCCATTCCAGGGATTTCTCCCTGCTTGACCCCTAAGGAGAATGTTTCATGTTCTTATAGATGAGGTCAGGTCTGATTTGGGGCACACATGTAATCCCAGAACTGGGAAAGTTGAGACAGAGGGTTGGGAGCAAGCATGAGACCAGCCTGGGCTACACAGCAAGCTCCAGGCCAACCTGGACCTCATGACAAGACCTTATCTCAATAAACATGAAGCTCAGTATTGAACTCTTCTTTTTTTTTTTTTGGTAATTATATATTTTATTTTGAATTGATGAAGATTTCAAAGTGTGTGTGTATATTACATATACACACATATACAGTATACATATGATATCTTGAAATTATATATGTGTGTATTATATATAATCATATATAAATATGTAATATATAACACATAATATGTATATAATATGTAACGTATAAGCTCATCCTGAGTGAGCTAACCCAGACTCAGAAGGATGCACATGGCATCTATTCACTCATAGTCGGATTTTAGCTATATAGTACAGGATATCTATACTACAACCAATGCACCAAAGGGAACATGGACATAGACAGTCTTGAACTCTTTCCACAGTTAGAAGGAAAAAAAAGAGATGATTTTTAAAAAGTAGTCTGTAGAATTTATAGTAATTTTTCCCATTTCTATTCATAATCTTTAAATCAATACTAATGCATTCTTTTGGTCATTGCAACCATCTGCTTACCACCTTCTATAGGCAACTTCTGTCGTGGAGTGCTTATCCTCCACGGCCTCATTTTACTTACTGACTCTAACTGCCAGTGCAGAATCTGAGCTAAGCATTTGCTCCAGAACACAGCACACAACCATCAGTGCTCCACACAAGACCTGACTCTTAGTGGTTCATTCCTTCCTTCCCAGCCATACTGTCCATGAGCATCATGCAAACGTGTTCAACATGACCTGCTGGGTTATATGATCTTTAAGGTGGGTAGCATGGTTTGATGCTTATGATATCCATCCCATGCGTGTTCTTCGTCCACTTGTGCTCTGATAATGCTTTGTCTTGCTCTGTGACCCTCTGGTTCGCCGTCAAATCCTCCTCAGTTCACATCTACTGCCTTTATACCCAAGTCCTAATGGGAATTCCAGTGAAAGATGCCAAGATGGTGAAACCCAGAGGCCAGGCACTGATGTGGCTCACCTCCAGGCTCTGGCATCAATACCATAATCAGCTTTGTGCTGGGTTCGGGATCTCCTGGAACACAGCACCGGCTAGGTTACAGCCTCTGTCTCTCCTTGTAGACGAGATGATCCTTCATGCCTTTGGACCAGGTCGAGGAGGGGGATGAGCAACCACATGCGTCACACATACGCATGGATGTCAGCAGACAGCCTCCTTGCCTTCAGAATGGAGGCTTGAGATTGGGGGCTGTCATTCTCTTGGTGTATAGTTTGCACTTGGGATTAAACATAGGGCCTTATGCATGGAAGGCAAATGCTCCACCACTGAGCTGCATCCCAGTCCACACACTCTGGCTTCTAATTCCACAAGCAGGGCTTGCACATGCCGCTGCCCACCTACCCGACCCAAACAGCTAAGAATTCCTCAACATCGGGAGCACTGATACCTTGGCCTAAAATTTCTCTGCATGTAAGGCAGAGTATTCAGCAATGGCTCCACCCACCATGTGCCAGTAGCTTATCCATCCTTCATTGTGGCAGCTCAAACATTTAAATGTTGCCAGCTGCCCAGGGGCAGTGTTCCCAGTTTAGAAGCAGCTGGCCTTGCCTAGCATTCTCTCTGTGACAATCCAGTAGGTTGCATTCTATACCTGTACCAATTCTATCTATTTTACAGTGGAGGACACACAGGGAGGTTAAGCAATTGGCCTTATCAAGAAGTGGTTGGAACCCTTTGTCCTTCGGAGAGCTCATAGCTTACCATAGAAGACCTGTGATCCTATCTGGACATCTGGGCTGATGTGACATGGCAACTCTGTGACTTGGAGACAGGAAAGAAAGACAGTAGGGATGAGGTGGTAAGGGACAGTATGAAATGGAGTGTCTTTTAGCTGGTCCTCAGAGCTCAAAAACTGAAGGCTAGATTGGTGTGACAATAAAGCCTGAAGTCCACAAGAAATCTGTTATGTTTAAAGTGCTGTTTCTCTATGGCACCTTCAAATCCTGTTCAGAAATAGAAGAGAGGGGTTATGGAGGTCGCCTAGTCAGTCCAGTGCTTGCAACACAAGCATGGGGACCTCAGTTCAGAACCCCTGCACATATGAAAAAAAGCCAGATACAATGGTATACTTCCATCACCCTAATGTTGGGAAAGTGGGTCAGAGACAGGAGCATCCTCAGAGCTCTCTGGCCAGCCAGTCTAACCAATCGGCGAGCACTGGGCTCAGTGAGAGACCCTGTCTCAAAATATATAGAAGATACCCAGTGTCAACTTCTGACCTTCATATACACAGTTACACATGTGCATACAAACCTCCATGCAAATATGCACACAAACATGCACACAAGGAAACACACGTGTACTACACATGCACAAAAGTTAACTCGTAGCAAAGGTGGTACCATAAAGGCGATTTCCCCTGTCCCCAATTCAGTCTCAGCGAGGACCAACCATGTTCATCTCCAGATTGTTTAGAAGTAAATCTTTAAAATCAGGTCATTTCCTCAGTGACTATAAGAATGGGGGTTCTTTCAACCTCACAATGCCCACAGTACACAGAAAACAGTGAAAACATTTCGGGGGACAGCGCTGGAGAAGGCACAATGGCTTTATGTACTATAACCATGTGACTTCACGCTATAACGAAATATCTTATAATAAGGTGGATAATTGGCCACATATCCACATATCCACATTAATGTTTGACTTTCTCAGTTATTTAATATATACACTTGTGACTCAGTTTCCCGTTACCATACCTGGCCATGCTTCTTACATTTCTTCTTGTCACTGGATTCGTCCCCTTTACCCTCTGTTTGTCTGCAGAGTGTCTTACCCTCTGTCCGTCTATCCACAGAATGTCCCACAGCTTCAAGCTTTGTCATTAGATCCACACGCTGTTTGTGCCTTTGGTTTCTGTCCCTTCTCTCACCTATGAATTAGTAGATAGGTCTAGACACTTACCTGGACACAGGTCCCACCCAGTACCGATACTTTTGCCTGGGCCTTTGATTGACAAGCAGAGCCCAGTTTTAAAATGGTGATGGTCCACTACCATCCCTCCTTTATTGATATAGGTGGAAGGCTGCTGTCTGAGAAGCTCCTGTGTAAACTATGGCTTCTCTGTCTTGGTTCCCCAACTTGTTCTGTATACTAGGTGAACAATTGTAGTCCCCAGTAGAGAAAGAAGCGTTTGAGCTGGTTCCAGCCATGTCTAGCAGTGACATTTTGCTGACCCTCCCCAGAAACCATTCTTTGGCCTTATCTTCGATTCATGAATATTCATGTTGTTCTTTCTGGCCCGGTGCTCTGGGGACATTAAACAACCACTTCTCAAGGTCTCCAAAAGTCTGCTGTGGTGGAATTGACTGAAGACTAATCAGTCCTTTGCCAGGATAAAAGAGGCCTAGAGTGAGGCTGGAAGGCCATTCCCAGGATGGCTGGGAGTGGGTCAGGATCCCCCTGTCACAGGATGACATTGCCTCCAGCTAACCCCACCCCCAGCCTCATTCTCACCGGGAGAAGAGCCTTTCACAGGAACCACCACAGCTGTGAGTCAGACCAGTTTCCCAGCCCCAAACCCTACAGAGAAAATGCAAATGGAATCTGGTGACTGGGAACTAAAGCGCTGCTGTGTGGGAGAGATGTTATAATACCAGGCTGTCGCCAAATTAACATTGTTAAACAAACGTGCAAAAATAGCAGCCATAATTTTCCGAGTACAGTAGCTCAGTCTGTAGCTTTCTGTGTGTCTTTGCTCACCCCCTAAATATAGGGCTGTCGCCATTCTTGTTCCTTTCTTTGGACCTTCCTTCTTCCCAAGGCAAGCTCCCAGAAACCCCGTCTCCTTGGGAAACACGACAGGGGATAATACAATGTCTTTAACACCTACAAAATACATATAGAGCTTGATTTAGCCCATGTGCGCATTGAGTCCAAGAGAAACTGTTGGACTCAGTCTCTCAACTCAGAGACATGGAGACCTGGTTTGATTGACCTTTGCTCTTTGCCCTTTGTCCTTGGTGTTGCACACAGTCCTCTGGCTGACATCCCTCAAGCTCCTCCCCTAGGGCAAACTCTCCGATCAATCTGTCTTCTCTGCCTTACTCAGTGACAGAAGTGTTTGGGAATCTCAGATTTAATTTTAGATTTTGGAATATTCACATGTATGAGTTCCAAACCTAAACACAAAATCCATTCATGTTTTATATGTAACCCTACACCCATAGACTGAAGGTAGTTTGGTCAAAATTTGGAGTTCTTATATTTTCCCACTAACTTCAGCCCCACACATTCAGCCCAGACCTCACAAGGGTGTCCCTCTGTTCCTTGGGTCATGCCTGGTGGTCAGTCATACCTCTGAATGACTCCACATTCCTACCTGTGAGATAGCTCAGGGGGTAATAGCACCTGCCACCAAACCCAAGGTCCACATGGCAGGAGAGAATCAATTCACACAAGGATGCTGTAGCACACACACACACACACACACACACACACACACACACACACACACCCTCTCCCCACTCCGCCACACACAATTAATTAGCTAAAAAAAAAAAAAAAAGAAAGAAATGTTTAAAGACACCACACTCTCACAGTCCGACTTTCCCAAGGAGCTTGGTTTCCTGGGCTTTGGATAAATGTAAAACACTTTTTCTTGTCACAGTGACCTATACAGAATCCAAAAGCCTTATTGACATTTGCAGCAATATTTTTACACCACAAGAGAGGATCAGCAAAAACCAGAACATTGGGTGACACACCAAGGCCTTGGCCCTGTGTGGAACATCATTGGAAGCCTGCTGGTGTCACGTCCAGTTGTCACTTGTGTCATTTTATCACCCTTTGTAGTAGTACAGACTCCTGTGTTTTGACTGGACGCTGCCGCAGAAGGTCAAGTGTGGAATTTTCTACCATATTCAAAAGTGTCACAATTTGGAGTGCTACAGAGTTTTGGGTTTTCAGATTACTGGCTCTCAACATTTACCTGCCAGGGATACCATGACTGCTCCAGGGACCTCTCTGCCCCCTGTTCGTCCTGGCCTGTCCTCCCTGGGGCCTTCATGGGGCAGCTGTCTGAAGGAGAAATGAGCAGGTTGGGTCTGTGGGGTTGGGCCTGAACCACGGGCTGGCTTCCTGGCAAGCTGGAGTCAGAACAGGAGGTCTGGGCCAGCAGACCAGAGGGTCAAGAAGAGGTGACTCCAGTAACAGATCAGAGTGTCCCACCCCAGTCAGGAAGATCAGGATAACACAGGGTCCTGGGCTCAGCTACGGTGTCCTGTGTGCACAGCAGCAGCCTCATCTCCCTCTGCCTCAGTTGGACAGTGATCTCTCTGACTCTCCATCTTCCCATGATGCCTCTGTGTTAGATACTACACATGTGACATGTTACTCAGAAGCTATACATCAAAGGTGGCCATTAGTCCATCGGACATGTAGCCACTGACGAGGCCCTTCCCAAGCCCCTGCTCTCAGCTGGGACCAGGCGTGAAAACAATGACTGTCGAGCTCAAATATGGACCCTTTGCCCCTTAGATGTTCACAGTGAAGCAGAGAAGCCACGGTGATGACCCTAATGACCTGCTGTCATGGTTGGGTAGACACCATGAGCACCACCAGGAACCCCCCTCAGTGAGGGTCTTGGCACCCCGACCTCTAGCTGACTGCTGGGAGATCTGTCAGTAGATAACCCTCCTTTGGGGACCTCAGTCCTCCATAGGCAGCCTACATCCAATGACAGACCATTTGGGAATACAAGGATGCTGAAATCGGGGCAAAGTAACACTAAGGGTGCAGCAGCCTATAGCGCCCTCTAGGGGTTGAGTCTGTACTACAGTCAGGCTCCTTCTGAGCTCTTCTCACTTGTCCGTTTGCAAAGGCTGAGCTCTAGGACCCTGTCCCAAGACCTGTCAGCTTGACATTTTGGTCTCACCATTTGCTTCCCGAGGAATCCCATCTGCAACACATTGTCACTAGAGCTGTGAGACTGCTTGTGAGATCAACAAGCTTTCTTGGATAGCTGACTGCAATGGCTGGCAGCCACAGGAATGGACCACAGACAGCACCATTCAACTCCATGTGTCCCCTTGTCCTTCTCACTGTCTCTTCTGGCCACAGGGATGACAAGGGACACAGACAGGCCTGGTGTGGGCTGCAGCGTTGGGTTGGGGAACCAGGCACTAGACAGGGCCCTTGTGTCCGTGATTAACCTAACTATGCAAATCCTTGTCTTTTGTCTCACAGGAGGACTAACTGAGTGACTTATCCAAGGTCACACCGCTTAAGGGTGGTAGATTATGCATATGTGACCAGTTCAGTTTTGCCACAGGAACTCTGGGTATCCTGGGATATTCTTAAGGAGTCCCTGGAAAAATGAAGGCAGGGGAAAAGAAGCTAAAGAGATTTAATGGATTGTGCTCTGTTTCCCATCCCACTTCAGTGGCCACAGCTCCATCTCTATGGACCCCCCATGATAGGTGATGTCCCCTGTGCCTGTGTCCCAAGCAGCCTGTGATTGATGTCCCCAACATCCCATCATGCAGGGATGGCTCAGGTCAGGTACCTCCAATACCTGATACTCTTTGCCTCAAGTCACTTCGGTCTCCTGACTTTAAGAATAGACCATCTTTGTAGGCTGGAAGTGTAGCTCAGTGATATAGCTTGTGCCTGGCATGCTCAAGGCCCTGGCTTTAATCTTCCATGCTGTAAAGTGAACAAGCCCTAATGTTTACAGTTTCACATTCAAGAGTTCTCTCCAGTTCTTGCTGGTGGCTACTTCTTTTTCAAACTGATAACCCCCACCTTCTGCAGGTGCTGGGATTCTGAGACAATTCTTCATCCTGGTCAAGCCCTCTGTAGACCCTCTGCACTCTCTCTCTCTCTCTCTTTCTCTCTATCTCCACCATGTATATGAGTGTATGTGTGTGGCATATGCATATGTGTGCATATGTGAGCTGTACACAGAGGTCACTTCAGGTGCCCCTCACCAGTCCTCTCTACTTTACATTTTGAACAGTCTATCATTGAACCTGGCTCACCGTTTTG
Organism: Lophiomys imhausi; assembly: GCA_907164525.1. NCBI lineage: Eukaryota > Metazoa > Chordata > Mammalia > Rodentia > Muridae > Lophiomys > Lophiomys imhausi. Next base: position 1,356,658 of record CAJQZJ010035090.1, on the reverse strand, counting down.
GCTAGGCTGGCTGCTTAGCCAGCTCCAGGGATCCTCTTGTCTCTGTGCCTTCCCCAGCACTGGGATAATAGACTCTCCCTGCTGCACTAGACTGCTCCGTGGGGGCTGAGGATCTGAACCCCGGTCTCTAAGCTTGTTCAGCAATGCATTTTACCTGCTGAGCCATCTCCCCAGCCTGCAGGGTGATTTCAGAATTGATCCCAAACTCAAATCCCAGCACTCAGTGATGGCGGCTGTGACTTTACCTTGATGTGCACATCCTGAATTTTTTCATTTTGTTTGTTAGGGAACCGACGGGCCCCAGCAAGATGACTTAGCAGTTAAGTGAGCTTGCTGCCAAGCCTGACAACCTGAGATTGATTCCTGGAACCCACACGGTGGAAAGAAAGAATGAACTTCGGTGGGTTGTCCTCTGACCTCCACGTGCACACCATGGCACACGCATGCTCACACATGTACACCTGCACATACATATACGTAACGAGTAAATTGTTACCCAACATGTACAGTCACTTTGGAAAGTGGTTTTTGGAGTCTGAAGTCAATACTCTGCACTTATTTTTTTATCAGATTATACATGTGCGTATTCAACAGAGAATGGGCACCATCCAAGAACACTTTCTTTTTCCAAACTTCAAATGCTTCCCCAGTTTCAAATGCTTCCCCAGTTCCACAAGGAGAACAGTAACAATTCTGCCCTCTTGTGGCCGGTTCGGTTTTTGTTGTTTTCTTTCAGCTTTCCCTGAACTGGGGTGGTGTAAGCCAACTCCCTTCATAACCTGGCATTGTGATGCACATGTTTCCTTTGGAACAGGGCAAGTCTGCTCTTGGAAATGCAGAAGACGTGGATGATTTCAATAGCCCAATCCCATCCCCAGATACCCACCTTCTGTGTCTGGCATTTGCAGCAGTCTGAAGGGGCTTCTGTCTAACAAAGCCTAGGACCAACCTCAATACCCAGTATTTCCTGTCTTATCTTGGGGTGATCTGAAACGTCTAGAAAAGTTTCAAATTCCAAACATAGACCTTGTTTCTGTACTGGAGGCTTCAAAACCCTTACGGCAAATGACATCCTTAGTGCCTTGGGGATTTTTTTTTTTTCACATCACTCCTAAGCCCAAAGACGTACCTAATACCTAGCAGTTTTAGTTATCAGATAATTAAGTTTATGGAGTCCAGTCCCCATTTCATTGAAGTTTCACATGCTCTGTGGGATGGATGCTCTGATTCCCCTATGGATGGGCAACAATATCCACCAGTGACTTTCCTCCAGCCCCTGTGGGCCATTCTTTAGCGTGTCTTCATTTTTGACACAACCAGGTGGTGGTTTCAATATTTATTTTTTCTGAACTCTTTTGTGTTTCCTGTGTTCTAAGGATGTGAAGGTCTTTGTGGTGGTTTGGATAACAATAGCTCCCATAGGCTCATATTTTTGAATGCTTAGCCATCAGGGAGTGGTACTACCTAGGATTAGGAGGTGTGGCCTTGCTGGAGGAAGTGTGACACTAGGGGTGGGCTTTGGGGTTCCAAATGCTCATTCCAAGCCCAGGGTTACTCTCTGCCTGCTGCCTGTGGATCCAAATGTAGAACTCTCAGCTACTGTCCAGCTGGGTGTCTGCCTGAATGCCACCATGCTCCCTGCCGTGATGATAATGGACTAAACTTCTGAAACTGTAAGCCAGCCCCAATTAAATGTTTTCCTTATAAGAGCTGCCATGTTCATGGTGTGGCATCTCTTCACAGCAATAGATCAGTGGCTAATACAGTCAGTCCTGATCTGCATCTTTGCCATGTTTTGGAGAGACCCATAGCAAGTCTTTCATAACCAGGGAATAATTTAATCATTTAAACCGGAGACATTTCTGTGTTTCCCTTAAAAAAAATTCTGAAGCCGGGCGGTGGTGGCGCACGCCTTTAATCCCAGCACTTGGGAGGCAGAGGCAGGTGGATCTTTGTGAGTTCAAGGCCAGCCTGGTCTACAAAGCGAGTCCAGGACAGCCAGAGATATTCAGAGAAACCCTGTCTCGAAAAACCAAAAGAAAAAAAAAAATTCTGCGTGAGAGCAGCAAGATGGTTCAGCTGGCAAAGTAGATTAGCACCAAGCATGAAAATCTGAGTTCAATTCTCAAAATCCACATAGTTTTCTTCTGACCTCACCATACTTGTGCACCCACACGCATGCACACCCAAAATAAACAAATTAAATATTTCTTAGCATCCTAAATGTTGGGTTGAAGCTCAATTCATAGAGCAATTGGCTAGCATGCCTGGGGTTCTGGGTTCAATCCCCAGCACCACATAAACCAGATGCAGTGGTATACACCTATAGTCTTAGCACTGGGGAGTCAGAGGGAGGAAGACAGAAGTTTAAGATCATCCTTAGCTATACGGCAAGATTGAGGCCAGCTTGATCTAGATAAGATTCCATTTCCAAAATCTGTTAAACTGAAATATCTTACTGGCAAGCCAACCTTGGTGGTGCAAGCCTGTAATTCTTTTACTTGGGCAGACTGGGGCAGAATGTTGCAAGTTCCAAATAAATAAACAAACTAAGTAGCTGCAACACACATGTGGGGAAATAAACTAAGTAGCTGCAACACACACGCACACACACACACACACACACACACACACATGCACACGCACACACATTGCCAAGCTTGTTACAGCAGAGAAGGTACACCCTTCTAGGAAGATGCTGCCAACATGATTAAGCTGAAAACCTGCACAGAGGCTCTTATTTGGCCAGAGAACATTGCACATTGCTCCAAAATCCCATCACCGCCAGCCAAGAAGAAACAATGTGGAGACTCTAGCAACCGGCTCCAAAAACTTTCACTATCAACTGACTACAGGGGAAAAGTGGTCACAGAGGCAGAAACCAGGTCTCCAACCTCCGGGTCACCCCGGGGCTTCTTTCTGAGACAGTGGTCCAGAGCATGTGAGTCAGGGTGTAGTGCAGGCTTTCTCATTTCCGGTCCTCAGAGATCTGAAAGTATGCCACTCACTTACTAGATGTATCCTTCTTCCAGGATGTATTTCAAAACAGCTCAATGGATTTGGCTTCCTCTACTTCAAAATAGGTTTTCTAGCTTAGCAGAGACCTATCTGCAATTGACCTAGGGGGGTCATTTAGGGAAACAAGTACCCCTTGCCAGGACTCAGCTGGTTGGCATGGAAACGCATGGAGTACAGATGCTCTTCTAGCATGTTCTGGCACATTCTGGGCAGACTGTATGTAGCCCGCTGCTTCGGTGCAGTCATCTTCCTGCTCTAGATTCTCTGAGTGTGGCTGAAGCTCCAATGACTTCATCTTGCAGCTATTGTCCCCTAATGGGTTCTCAGTCAATAAATGATGGGGAAGCCAGACAGTAGAAATGAGCAAGGGAAGGGGATGAGAGATGGCTCAGAGGTTAAGAGTAGGTGGTGTATACAGCTCTTGCAGAAGACCCCATCAGGCAACTCACAACTGCCTGTACTTCAGGTCCAGGGCTTTTAGCGCCCTCTTCTGGCCTCTGAATGTACTTGCACACAGGCAGTACACATACAGCAGGGCAGGTACACACACATCACATAAATAAAATGTAACAAATGAGCAGGGGAGCTTACAGGATACTAATCTGTGAAGGCTTCCCTGAGGAAGGGGCATTCACAAGCAACCCCAAGGAACGAGTGGTTGCCCAGCAAAGGCCTTGGGCAGTTTTCTTCTGAAGGACAGGTGTATGCAAAGGCTCTGTGGTGGGACAAGGGTCCAGAAAATAACTGTTGTACACATTACTCAGTATTTTTTTCCAGTGATGGAAAAGGGAGTCTCAGAAAGTCAGTTTTCCATAGAAGTGTTAAGTCTGGTTTCTCCCATATTCATACAGACAAATGTCTGTCCTGCCTCTGCCTAGGTGTTCTAGATCACTAATCTACTTCTAGACATTCAGCAGAGCTCTCAACAGGGGAATAAAGGCTATTTATTTATTTAATGTGTGGGAGTGTTTTGTCTACTTTCATGTGTATGCACCACTTGAATGTCTGGGGCCCACAGAGACAAGAAGGCAGCGTTGAAACCTGCCCCCTACACATCGAACTGGAGTTCAGGCAGTTCTTACCCTCCATGTGGATGCTGGGAATTGAACCCAGGTCTTCTGCAAGAGCAGCTTGTTCTCTGGTCCACTGAGCCATTTCTCCAGCCCTAGGTCAAGACTTTACTGTGCGTTCTGTGTTTGTTTCAACTTATTCTCCAGAAAAGTTGGGAAGCCACTCCTACTGACTGAACGGGAGTCATGTGCCAGATACCGGAGTGGGTACTTTCTGCAAGTTGTCTCACGTCGGGTTTTCAGAATGACCAGAGAAGAGGAGCTGGGCGGTATCTCAGTTGGTAAACTGCCTACCTTGCAAGCACGAGGACTTGAGTTCAAATCCCAGAACCCATGTTTTTTTTTTTTTTTTTTCTTTAAAGCTGGCGTAGTGGTGCATGCTTGCAACAACCTCAGGGCCAGCGAGGCTCAGACAAGCAGAGGCTCGGGGCTCAGTGGACCCCCAGCCTAACTGAACTGATGAGTGTGGGGCAAGTGAGAGAAAGCGGGGATCAGGCAGATGAATTAAAGTGCTTGTCTCCAAGTGTGAGGACTGGAGTTCTGATCCCCAGCACTTATATAAATGCCAGCTAGGCATGGTGGCCCACCTATAATTCCAGTCCTTGGAAGGCAGAGACAAAAGATCCCAGGAGCAAGCTGATCTGCTAACTAGTCACATGGGTGAGCACTGGGTCCAATAATCGAGTGAATAAGGTAGGAGTATGAGCTTTGGAAACACTGGACACCAACTTCAGGCCTAGCCCCACATGTGCTCATACACACGTTTGCTCATGCAACACACACACACACACACACACACACAAACCCATACACACATGTGGC